>VWZF01003022.1:155941-236137 GCA_013396755.1 Sclerurus mexicanus
ATTTTTCTTTTTTTTTTTTTTTTTTTTATAGTGTCTTCACAGAAACAAAGAATCAGAGAGTGCTTTAACATATTATTACAAATAACTAAGAACTTGCTAATGAGAATTTATTGGTTTCTCCCAATAGAGTGCATATGGCAAAGCAGAGCAGGATATTGTTCAATACTGCCATTTTGCATATGCCATTGTATATGTGGCTAAAACATTTCTTGCTATAGTGAGAATTTACCAAAAGTATATGGATGGAAAATGAACACCATAGTTGCAAAATGTTTTAAGGTTAGAAAATCTCAGAACAAATTCTGCCTGTCAAATTCAAATAATTATCATTTACACACATTCAATTTTTATTTATGCGAACACAAACCAGTATTTTCTCACATACACTAAACCTTTAAATTTTCAGGATTTGACCATCAGTGCAACTCAGATCAGCTGCACTGACCTCTAGGTTTAACAGCATTTTAAGTATATCCTAATATTTCTTCTACCGTCTAGGATGTCTGGAGTACAACATAGCCTAGTCATAGTTCCTCCACTTACAAGACTTGGAAGAAACCACAAGTGGTGAGGTGGAATAGTTACCTGCTCCTCTAAGGACCTCCATCATTCAACTTTTTTTTTTTTTTTCCTTTTTTTGTCTGCAAGGTAAAAAAACAATCCCTCTATACAGCCCCACAGATTTCACGTGAAGGTAACAGCCCACCTGCGTGTCACCACTTACACACAATTCAAATCTTCAATGTATAAATGATAGCATAATCAGGCATTAAACAACATGAACTGCTTAAACTGTCTGGCAGATAAAAGTAGCTCCCTTCTCATTCACTGCACAAGTACAAATATAGAGGCCTAGTTTAACATTAACTTGCAGATTAGTCTTTGTTTCTTCAAAGTGAAGGGGAAAAAAAGTGATTTTCTTGCTCTGTTAGAAAAAAAAGAAAAGAAAAGAACAGAAAAAAGACAAACAATAAGCAGGTGGGAAGCCTTCATTAAAGAAAGCCGCTGCAATTAATTAATGATCAAAAAGGGCAGTGCTGCCAGCCAAGTTTCTAACATGTAATTTTCTAGTATGTGAATACACTCCAAGATCCTTCCTTTGTGAACCAGAAATTGAGTTCTTAGGAGTGACATGCATCATCCTCCCAGACAATAAGCAGCATGTGGTTTCACAAGCTGGGGTCACACCAGCTTGTAATAACTGGATGTCAATTATTTTCCTTGGAAACAATGACTACCAGCAACATTAAAGCCCCCAGATTTTGTGAGAACATAGTATGTTACCTGGTGAAGATGTCAATGATACTGCCTATTGCTAATGTGATAATGTGTTTGTCTGATGCAATGGAAACATACCACTTTTCGTCTGATGCAATGGAAACATACCACTTTTCATCTGCTGCATGTCTAACCTTGGTTTGATCAACAATGTTGTGTTAGTGAAAGTGCCAGCATTACTGAATTATTCCTGATTAATGGTGATGCCATCAGCAGCAATGTTTTAGGCTTAAAATATTGGTTAGTGTTCAGTACTGAGAGGAAGTACTTTACAGAGATAGAGTCACAGAACGCAAATCTGATTCAACTAAGCCTGAGATTTACTGTAATTTCTAAAAGATGTAAGATATGGAGATACTATTTATGAATCCAGTGCTGAAAGAAGAAATTGCTTTAAAACCAGTTTTAAATGTTTTTTCTATATATTTGCTATATATTTTCTATATATTTTTGTTATCCGTCTATTACAAAAACTAATTTAGCTGCCTAGTCATAATTTTTTTGTTCATGAAGAAACTGAAATGTTTCTATTTTCTTCCTTAATTATTTCCACCATCAAAGATATTTTTTATATTCTGTCATCAGTCTAGTTAATGAAATCTTCTGGTGGCTAAAATATTGAGAGAAGGAACTTCTCTAAACCTTAAGTAATCTGAGTTCAGTTCTAATTTCAAATTTAAAATTATCCCAATATTGAAATGCCTGTGGGAAGTAAGCATCTAAATAGGCACTGAAAATTACCTAACTTCTTATCTCTGCTTTGGATAGAAAACTCTTAAGTCTTGATAATGTATTCTCCAGCATTCTTTTTGCATTCAGACAGTAAAATCTTTGAAGTAACATTTTTCTCTTCCCCATCCTTACATATAGGAGAAGGGAATCTCCCATCTCTCCCAGGGTAATGCAATAAATACGAGGAAGAAAGAGAAAAAAATGGAAAATTGTACAGGGTAGCTTCAGTCTGCAAGTGTTTTCATTTCCTACCCAACCCCAGTATAATCACAAGACTTACAGTGACATAAAACTGGTGAGAGAAGAGAATCCAACTGATAAATTCAAGACTGAGTATTTCATGCTGGTTTTAGAGGAGCTTTCAGAACAAACAAAAGAAGCTTTGAAACTTGCCTTGGAACAGACAGTGGCAAAACAGATGTTAAAGATTAGTTCAGAGTTTCTGCAGTCACTGAACCATAACATAATTTGATTTTGTTGCTCTTTTGATAACAGCAGCATTTGTGGAGCACGCTTGTGTACATTAAGCACACATCTCTGTTTCTTTTTCCATTACTGCAAGTAACCTCAAGGGAACAAAACTTTTCCAGTGGTAATTAGGCTTGTTTTCAGTAAACTTTTGTGCTAGATAGAAAATTATATATTATTTTATATTTGTGATCAGTTTTTAATGGATTGTGTCTACATTTTCTCTCACTCCTTCAGAGGTGTTAAACTGAGGAATAACTACTGGGGAAAATATGTAGCATTTTTCTTTTGTAAGTCCGTTAATATTTGTCACCACCTATCTGTCTATGTTAATGTAATTTTCAGTAGACTCATAATGTTGGTAATCCCAGCACCTCCTAATCGCTTTCTATTACCTGAAATTTACATATTTTGCAACTGATCTGGAGAAATGTGCTGCCATGCTTCAGGTGAATATAAATGCAGTGGATTATTTTAATTTTTTTTTTTAATCAAAAGTCCAGTGAGCTATTATGCACTTTCTACTTTGCTTTAAGCAGCATTTGCAATGCTTGGATAAATGTAGGCAAGAATAACATCATTTTTGCTACAAACCAAGCATACTAACTACAATGCCACAAGAACACAGATTTCTCTATAGTGTTCTCCATACTTGAGGGAAAAATTTCCATTCTGCTGTAGTCTATAGCTTAGATAAATATTCTGTAAATATTTCTGCTATCACAATATGCACATTCATAGTGGACAAATAGAGTGGATTAAATTGGTGGTCTTTACATCAACAGACTTGCAATGTTTTTCAATGATCTGGTTACAAGATGACAAAGCAGTGAAATGTTTACAAGCCTGTGAGACAATATTTGTTAAAAAGCAAACTACATTCTGGTGCCCTTGTTGATCTGCCTGTATATCCACGTTAACCATGGAAGGAGACTAGGCATGAGCAACTGGTGAGCACAGGTGAACAGGATAAGGGAGGTGGTGGGACAAACTCTGTCTTATTCCTATCAGTAGTTCAGTCCCAGGATGAGATCAGAATTTGGGGAACGATCCAAAAACTGTTGTCTGAACATAGTGCTTGATTATCTTAAATGTTTGTTTAGAAGTAATTTAGGTTAAGTAAAAAAAAAAAAATAAAAAGGTGGAAATTATGTTAATCTTTATGTTATTTTGACAGTAATCTTTAACTAAAAACAGAGCTAGAAAGAAAACTTTTCTCCTTTATTTTCTTCCATCATAAACTATTAAACACTTGAAACACTTTTTCTGTCTAGGATAACTTGCTCTTGAACTCTGGCCATAATCTCAGGGCATGTTAATTTGTCAAATCCAGAAGATTTAAACTTCTACTTGCAGGCTGCAAAATACTTTTTTTCATGTATATCCCAACCTTCAGAACTCATGTAAGAAGGGAAGTTCTCCTCCTTCCTCTTCCATTTCAAAGAATACTGAATGCATTTCCAGGTAAAAATTATTTTGTTTTACAAGCTGACACTTTTTTTATTCTGTGTTAATTCTAATGATATCTTATAAAAAGATTTATTTTGTACTTTATATGTAGTATTTATAAATTCTCATTTATTTAATCTCACTCTCATGCCTGATATCATTATCCTTCAGTACAAGTATATTTATTAAGCTCTCTCTCAAATTGTAACGAATGTTTTTTCTCTTTTCGTGTATTCAAACAGGACAGAAAACAAAATAACTTAAAAAGTTCACAGTAAAGTCTTCCAAATTCATAGCAAGCAATTTTCAAATTACTTAAAAAGATGTAAAGAACAAATATGAAAATCTTCTAGACTGCCAAAGCACACACACAAGTTTCAGATACAAAACTGTTCACTGAGAGTAGAACTATTTATAGTAAAGATGGGCCTTTAAGCACACAAGTATACCAACTGAATAACGTGCTACCTATTTTGCATAATGCTATCATAAATGCATAGCCAGAACATGGAAAATGTTCTTACTCAAATGCTTTTCTAAATGTTATAGTACTTCATTACTTAAGACTTAAAATATCTGTTTTTTTCCTAAATATAAATAAACAACATAACATAGTAGTAATAGATTCTAACCTTCAAAAGTACTCATAAAGACTGTTACAGGATACAACTCTGAAATGGTCAATATGTAAAGGTAAATGACAAAAAGAACAGTGTTTTTCCATAGGAAAAATGGTTTTCCTGTAAAGTTGAGGCTTTTTATTTTTCTCTTTCACAAGTTCTTCCCTTGAGAATATATAAGTTCTCTTCTCAAGGGTATATGACTTGTTAGTATAAAGAATCATAAGTAAGTAATTCTAGGTCAGGAAAGACTATTATCTACTTTATGACAGTAGCTGATAGCATTCCTCAAGCAAAAAATATAAAACATATATTAAGGCTTACCCATCTTTAGCACTCTGTGGCTTAGAAGCTTCTCAAGATATGGATATTATCTTTTGGTTTAAAACTTTAAATAGTTTCAACTTCATTAACATGTTTAATTGCTCTTTGTATCTATTTATGATCTATTTATAATTTGACATTAATTACTTCCGTTAGCTACAAGCCTCTTCCACCTCTTTGCATTAATTTTAGTGCTTTCATTATCACAAATATTACATAATTAATCCATTTCTGCACACTCCTATGATTGTATAGTTGTTTCCCCTTCATTGTTTTTTTTTTTTTAAAGTTGAAGTCTATTTGTCTTTATTCATGAAAAGGCAACTATTTCCTCTATAACTCTTAAGTGGTGGGGTGCAAGTTTCCACTACTCAACAGTCAAGATGTAGATAAAATGTAGATTTAAACAGTTGTGTAACGATGTATAGCACTTAATTCTCTATTATTTTTGAATGATTTCTACACTTGGAAGATTTTTTGTGTTAACACTGTTCACAAGGATTCTCACATCTCTTTCCTATGTAAATTAGGCAGCTTAGGACATATCACTGAGCGCATATTTTTAGGGTTATTTTTCATCATGTACGTTACTTTGAATTTTTCATTCTTGAACATCATCTGCCACTTTGTCACTCTCTTGATACCATGATATTATCTGTAGTTTTTTAGAGCGAGCTATTTTTATTATTGTCAGTAATTTTGAATCACCAGAAACCTTTGTCGTCTCACTACATATGTCTCCCTTCTACATATTATTTTTCAATATGGTAAACTGTGGTAGTGGACCTAATGGAAGAAGTCATGCCAGAAATGAGTTTGTGAAGGAAATGAAGAAGCAAGACAAAATGCTTTAAAACCAGGTTTTTACTGTGTTGTTAAAATGGAATCGTTGTCTTTTTTCCCTGAATCACCTTTCTTCTTCCCAAAACCCTTTGAGAGAACTCTTATCTCCCTACCTTAGTATGCAGGAATTCTTTCTTGCAGTGCTATGTGAAGTTCCCTTATTGGCCCTTAGTTAACCCTTTCCCCATTGGTTGTGAAACCCTTAAATACCCTGACCATGTAAATAAACTCTCTCTCTCTGCACCCT
Organism: Sclerurus mexicanus; assembly: GCA_013396755.1. NCBI lineage: Eukaryota > Metazoa > Chordata > Aves > Passeriformes > Furnariidae > Sclerurus > Sclerurus mexicanus. Next base: position 161,903 of record VWZF01003022.1, read on the forward strand.
CTCTGGTGGTCTCTGTGTAGCTCTCCTATGGAGCATCTCGGGGACCCCATGGGTGGGGCAGCAAAGGGGGAGCATCTCCCATCAGCTTCCACAGTAAACAGCAAATGTCCAGGCACAAATCCCTGTTGGATGTGTCTGAAAAGTTATCATTTATTTATCCCTTTCTTCTGAAGTGTTTTATTAACACAAAGAATCTTAAGAACTTTTTCTGTGGGATGTTGACCAAAGTTTTCCATATGAAGCATCTTTAAACACTGAGATAAAATTTATATTGAGCAAAAATTGACTCATGGTGATAGTATATGACAGTGAGGAATAATTAATGTTGCTGCCTACCTAAAATCTAAACATTTCTAAAACCTCACAGTAAGTACACAACAATTTTTCTTAGCCTGTGAAGTTTGATGAAATGCATTAATTCTGAGTGTCTGTGTCTTTGAGAATGCTCTAGTCAGGAGGTTACACTGTCTTCTTTCTAAGGGAAAAATTGAATTCTCTTTATTTTTGTTGTTGTTTGTTTGTATGTCTGTTCTGTTGCTCTTTGTTCTTTCTGTCCTTTAAACTTTTCTGTGATCTGGCATTGACCCCTTTACAGAAACCAAAAATCTTCTTTGAAAGGTAGAATCCAGAAGGATGACAGAATTACTGTTCTGGATTTAGGCATTTTTATAGCAATACTGCTGACAGAAGTCACACAGAGTTGGCTCTACTGTCTTTTGAATACCTCAAAATAGCAAAATGTGTCCCTTTTTATAAAGCAATCGTGGTTAATCTTCTATAGAGCCCAAGTGGACTTATTTCTTCACGTTGCATTCTGTTCATTACTTATTGCTTGCCTTGAGTTTATTTGCATTCTAATTTGTGTTTAATAAGAAAGATTCTTCCATTTCCCCAAAAGACATTTAATTGAAGTGAAGGTGACCAGCAGGTGGTTTGCATAAAATTTCATTAGCCTCTTAGATTGTTTTTGACACCTTTATGAAGAATGCTTCATTACCATGCAAATGGTCATTGGCCCTGTTTCCAAGCTAATCACCATATAGCATAACATACATATCACAATGTTATATTCTGTAGGATTTATATGATTACTTCAGCTAATTTCAGAGTTATAATGACACCCTTAAATAACTGCAGAATGGCAAGTATCTCATATAAGTCATATCATATTATATTATTAAAAGTATCCAGTACAATTTAGATAAGAAAACCAAAGACAATGTGTTTCTTTGACCCTTATCCTTTCTGATAAAGAAAATTATGATTTCTTTACAGCTTTGAGATGACATTAAGACCATTCAATACAAGAACAAGTATTAACTTTCATTTCCTTGGTTATCTCTCATGAATATGAATAAATGAAAGTTTATTTTGCATGAAGGTTTGTAGCCAAATAATGTTTACAGTTTCCAAGAATTACAATTTTTAAGATAATTTAAAATAAGTTTAAAACTACCCACAATTATATTTTGGTTTGTATTAGTTGAGTTTTTTTCATATTGCTGACTTCTTTAAATATCAGATTTTAATCTTCATTTTTGCTATAATTTCTAGCTTGTGCATTAAGCAATGGAAAATTTCAGCTCAATATCCACAGACTGGTTGCTTATTTTCATTTCATGCATAGTTTACATCTTCTCATGTAATAGTCTAATTTTTCTCAACGCTGCTCTTAACATAGATTTTGAACATGGATTCAATGAGTTTCAAGTAATACAAGTTACAAATGTAAGGAAATGCTGCAAAAGTAGTGTGATTCTTACTGAAAAGCTCCTTTCAGCAGAACTTATTTAGAGAAAGATTATTTGAAGGTATAGATTGCACTTTTGTTTCAGTTACTGTCATCCACTTACAGCAAAACATGTAAGTGCATGTTTTTACAACTTTTTATTTTTGTAAATAATTCAAATACAGTTTGGACCTGCAGGTAGCCACTATTAAGGCTACTGAATGTTTCAACCCTATTTAGTAAGCACTGAAGTATAAATCCCTGAAAACTGACACTGAAGTTGCTTGTAGGAAAAAAAAGGGAAAAAAAATCTACGATATTGTGATTGTTACTGTTTTTCAGCTGTATAGGTGTAAAAAGAAACAGATTTACCTTTCTTTGAAAAGGGGACTCTTATGGCAGATTCACAACTATGCATATCCTGGCCCTGGCTTGGTGGTCTAGCAGTGTTTGAAGTGAGAGTAGAAGACTACTAGCATGGACATAATTGCAAAATTTCAGTATTAGCACTACTGTAAGTGATATTAAATTAGCTAGTTGACAATGTTTCTGTCATAGCAATGATTGCTGCTACTACTACTACATGTAATTTATGACTTTAACAAACAGTGTCACTTTTCCTGAAATTCATGTTGTTATGATGAGAAATGAAATTATGTGAGTTAAAGGACTATGTCTTATTCTGACATATGAATTACTCCATTAATGATATAAATCTAGCTCTAAATCTTGGAAAATAAGTTTCAAAAGCAGGATTTAGGCTTCTGAATTTTATGGCAGCTTAAAAAAAATACATCAAATCTCAAGGTTTTTTAATTAAGTTTAAGTATTTTTGCCTTTGAGTTGTTTACTTACTGTAATAGTGAATACTAGTTAGGCAGTATGGAATAAGTATAATTAATATAAATCTCAGGAATACAATTATGACCTGTTCCATATGAACTTCACAAATTGTTATTCTTGTTTTTTAATTAATCAAACAGACACTCCACCCTTTGTTTTCTTTACTTCATTTTTCCTGAATGTTCTAGTTACAGCGGCTGGGACCAGTTTATCACTGTGTGGGTGTAACCAAAACTGTGTATTCTACACCCTCTATGTCATTTCTCATGAACTGTTAATAATGGATCATTTGCAGCAGCTGCCCTGGGCACACCTGACACCTCAGGCTACAAACTGGGTGTTAAGGAACCCTGCGAGGCATGAGAATGTTTTCTGTCCTCACACAATGACTCAGCTCTGACAACTCCCCTCGGGAAGGCAATAGCACCTTCACAACCAGCCTGAGGGGTCATATCTGCTAATGGGCCATTAGGGACTGGCACAATAGGCAGTTGGCAGAAGGCCAAAGAGTCCCAAAATATCCCATGAATCACAGAGTAAATCACCCATTACGAAACTCCTCACCCTGGGGGAGGTACTGGACATTCCCATGTGAACCTGAGCATATATAATTTTGGGGTTTGGGGACTTCTGGTACCACTCATTGGATCCAGAGGAGGACCAGAACCTCAACAGGACTGCAACTGTCACTCTCAGACAGACTGTGACCATCATTCTCACCAACAGGTTTTCTTTTCCTTTTACTTTGTACTCAGGGGCACCACATGGTACTTGGCACAGGAGCTAATAACTGGCATTCTGTTCATGCCCCAGGGTGCTGGGTTATAACTCTGGTTTTTGTGGGTTAAAACCAGTTTTTTTCTCTTTATAATTGTATATATTGTAATCTCTTTAGCGAATTGTAAGTCTCTTGAGTTGGGTTCATTTCTCCCGCCTGTTTACCTTTAAACCAGCACAATGAAGAATCACAGCATTGAAGTGTCTCTGGTTAAGAATGGATGGCAGTTTCAAAATTTCACAATGTGCATCATAAAGCTCCAGTTACTGACCTTCTGCTTTTTTGTTAAGAAAGAATATAATTTAAAACGTTTCTGATGACCCAGTGGGTAACCCTGAGTAGAAAGAATGAAGTGATTTTTCTCAAACTAATTTCAGGTCATTTAAAATTGCTATACATCATAGTACAAATTCTATGAAAATATGAATGAATAATGACTGTTAATCTTGGAACATCTGTTTTGCATTTCAACATTTAAGGAGTACTAAAATATGGTATAATGCTCTGTCATTTTTAGTGAAAGACTTTGACATATTTCCATTACTCTGGTACTTGAGTATTGATTTGTGTTATGTCTAATAATATAATAGGCAAACTATATGGTAGAGCATATTAAATGCATGGTATAATTTGTGCAAAATAGTTGTGCAATGCATAGGAAAAGAACCCACATGTGAAAGAGTGAATCTGTATTGCAAACTAACTGCAGAAGATAAAAAGCTGACTGGAGCACTTGTTTGGCAATTCAAATGCCAGCTGGAAGCCTAAAATCATGCTTCTGTTGTAAGTAGATCCTGATGGGAACTACAGCATGATAGTTAACTAACTATTAATTCAATGAGAGTAATATTGCTCACTCCCAACCTGTTTCTCCAGCCTCAGTTTTCTTGCCTCAGTCTTACCTTGACTGAGCTTCAGGGAACATGTTCACCTTAGAGAATCAATCTTACATAAATTCTGCTTGAACATCACTGCCCAAATCAAGCACAACATACAAACCTTATTTAGTACTTTTCACCAGAAAAAGCTGGCAGTGACATCTGTTACTGCAGCTTCTGCTTTGGTGTTTCTTTGTAGAGTCTTGATAGTGAAACTCTTAGTCAATTTATGCATGTCATATGGTATGAATAAATACTGTGCCTGGAATCAGACTGTTAGGATAAGCACACAAGTACAGATACAAGGTTAAACTGTCTCAGTTTCCCTAATGTTTACTTAAAACTCTCAGTTTCCACAAATATTCATTCCAAAAAAATCATGAGATAGAACAGTAGCAAAGATACAAACGAGGGTAATGTTACAGCCACAGTGACTGATTTCAAGATGTAAATGAGTATTTTCAGAGTTTTTTGAAAGCAGAATTCAATCAGTTTCACTTAAATTGTAAGAAAAGTGTAAATAATATTTATATAACTTATTCCTAACATACTTCTGATTTCACCGCAGAAACATTGTGAGGTATAGATTCTTACTCAAACTTCTCTTTTTTCAAGGACCTTGAGAACCACAGTATTCCTACAGTTAAGAGCATGGGAAAAAAAAAAAAAAGATGTTTCATATGTGCTTAACTAATCTGAAAAAGCCAAGGTCTCATCTCCCTTCAAAACCGACATAAAGAATGTGTGTGAGGGGAGAAATCCTGCAGTACTGTACTTCTATATCTGGGAATTCTGGTAAGAAGTCATAATACCATTAGTTATAATTTGACCTTAAACTTTTCCAGGATCAGTGCAGCTGTACACAAATCACAGAGTTCTAGCTAAATGCTGGAATATAGTCTTTGATATCTTTCTGTGTCATGATTAATTTGATCTATTAATTAATTAAGCATTTCCATATTTATAATTGAATGGTTATGCATGGATAATTATCGCATTACTACTTAAGTACCATAGACAGCTTCCTTCACTGACTAATTTTTGTCCTTTTTTTTCTTTTCTTTCCAAGTGCATTGTGTTTATATGTAAAAACATTAATCAAATAAAACCAGTAAAATAAATATTTCTTTTGTATGTTCAAATTTCTTTTATATGTTCACGTTTGGTGACATGGCTGCTTATATCCATGTCAACTTATATCCACCCCATTGCAATCCAGGCAATGTTTCCCAACATCAATCTGCTTTCTGTGTTTGCTGCTACCCACAGTTGCATCCAGCTGTTTATGCAGTGAACTGGGGAATTGATCCAACTGTAAAAGAGCTCAAACATTTTTTTCAGAGATAATTTAGGATAAATTAGTTCATCAATCCAATCCATTCTGTGACTGTATAAACACTTGTGTCAGCACTGAGCAGGAGTTCCTGGAGCAGAAAAAGCCTAGGGAATGAGGGTGGCCTGGTGAAGCTTACAGCACAGCTGCTGCCAAAGGATCACAGCCACAATGTCCAGTACTGAAATTCAGCTGCAGCCTATCTGGGACATAGAATTACCTCCTTCTGACTATGTCCAGTTTTCATAATTGTCCTGTGTACATATATTTTTTGCAAGGAGCTGTTTTATTACCTTTATTTACTGAAAGCTTACACCTCCCTTTTTCTTCCAAATGAGAAACTGGTAGTTGCAAATCTCACAAAGCCCAAGAGGTACTTGTCTTTCTTACATTTATTTATGAACCACCTTGTGCCCTGATCTTGCCTCTGGATCTGCTAGTATGGACTTCCGTGCCTGTCACTTAAATTGGCAGAGCTTCACAGAGGCTCAAAGGGCCATGACAGTAAATGAAGATGAGAAAAGCTTTAAGCAAGACAGATTTAGAGAAGTAAAAATACTGCCATAGTTAGCTTTCAGCATATTTTTTTTTTATTTTCAGGCACTGAAAGTACTTTCCAATACTTAATTCTCTTTAGATTATATTCTACTGAAAGTAAAGGTGATAATTTTAATATGCAAGTCTTCCTATTATGCCCTCTGAAAAAACAGCTGAATAGCAACTTCGAACACTGGATTTATGTTTCTGGAGTAAACTTTTAGGAACTCCCTTTATTTGTTCCATTCTAGTTTTGGAAGAAGTAGAAATATACTTGATGTGAATCCTATAGATTCACCTTTTGCTGAGAAATATCAAGCTTATAGTCTTTCCTGCTCATTGTCCATATTGTCTATCAATAGTTTAATTTCATTATACTGTTTTTGAGCAAAGCTAAATACCAGCTTGTCATAGTAATGCCTACTGTAAACAATAAGGGAATTTGGCTCAGCACTTCAGTGCCATCCTAATGCAGTATCAAAGCAATAGCTCTAGAAAGTTGAATTAGAGCTGGTAGTTGAAGCAGAACACATTTCCCATTCTCTCTACATTATTCCTGCAAATTATATCTTTCAGAGGCAGTGCTCTCTGGAAGAAAAATAATATACTGCTCTTGTGCCTGGGTTATGTATTTGTAAAACTACTCAAGCAGAAAGAGAAGTTGAACATTTCAGTATCTGCCTAGTTCTCCTTCATGAATACAGGAAAAAAACACTGAATGAAAGGTGCTACACTTCTTTCATACATACCAGTGCAGATTTCTGAGATAATCTTCTAACAAGGAGTGAAAGTGCAGCAGTTGTGTTTGAAAATACTTGCACATCTGGCAGTGGTGTATCAAAACTCTTCATTTGTTAACCGAAGTCCTTTTCACTGCAGTTGTTTAAAGGATCATGATGCATGTCTTTGTAGAAAAATACTTTCCCTGCAGATATGCAGAGTGCAGTCTGAATAAATCAGCTAGAAGGACCCAGAAATATACAGACATAAAACCTGCACATTAATTGATATGTTCAATAGCTACCTTTAAAATTGCAGAGTAAGTTTTTCACACTAAGTAGTGATAACAGTAAGTACATCATGCTATCTTCTAAAAGGTGAACCAAAAGAGCTCAGGCTAAAAAAAATTTCAACTTATTTGTAAAAGTCAGCCATATAGAGTCAAGAGATATGACTTTTCTAATGCATTTTATATTAGATCCACATTTTTTGGACTTAGAAGAAAAATTGTGGGAGAACCCAAGGTCCTCCCTGATGCTTAGTAGAGCTTTAGAACTAGCATTTATATTCAGTATAATTATTAAAGGTAGAATTTCTTCTAGACACAATCAGTGTAGAGATGTTTGTGGTAAATATTGCCAAAATTTTATCAAATATTTTTGGAGTGTATAGAGAAAGGCTGTCTAACAGGGAGAGAATGTTAGTAGTCTAGTTGATTACTATCTTATGTGTAGATCTTAATATTGGTAGAACTTCTAATATACACTCAAAATACTGGTTGTTTTGCAGGTAACTTGAGAACCAGTAATTTGCTAACCCGAGTCTTTGGAGTTTTCTAATCATAGAGCTCTTTAAATTGCTCTTTGTTAGCAGGGGGAATAATCTCAGAAGGGCTGATATGTTTCTGCCTTTTGAGAAATGCAGGCTCTGTACATCTCTGTAGCCATACAACAGGGATTGGTGCATTTACTTTGCACAGCAGGTTGCAATACTGAGGTCCCCAAGCTAGCAAAAGATATTTGAACTCCAGAGCTGGAAGATGTATGAATGCAGAGATTCCTGTGATTGCTTAGAGCTAATAGGCCCAGCTAACAGGCAGATCTATTTAGCTGACCCATAGCACTGTGCTGATCCTGCCTGCTGTTTCGGAAAATATGTATGTACAACACCCCAATTCACTGTGTAGTTGTACCAAGTTGCCCAGAGGTCTCTAATGCAATGCTCCACTAGGCTCTGACAAGTATGTGCAATACTCTAAATAAATGTACAAACTGAAGCTTGTATCATATTCTTACACACAGATCTTATTTTTTCTGTGTAAAAATGTGAGTTATCACTTTAGAAAATGAGAGGCAAAGTCTCTCTGAGAAATAAGAGCTGTATGGTATTTGCTCACGGAAGATGTCAGATGGCTACTTATACAACTGGCTGTGGTTACATACAGATTCAGTTCTGTGAATAGTTTCAAAAGGGCAGAGCTCTGATGTGTGCTTCAGCAAAGAAGTGCAGTGGTATTGTGCAGCAAATTATTTATTATTTCCTGACTACTTCTCTGTCTAAGAAGTGGGAAATCTTCTCTGCATATGAAACATGCAGGCAATATAAATGTGATTATGTTTTAGGTCCAAAGGCACCCTTTGATTCAAATAAATAAATAAACAAACAAACAAATAAATAAAATTATCAGCAGTATACTAATTACATGTCTGGAAAAGAGTGTTCCTCTTTGATACAAATAAACAAGACTCAAAAAGATTAAAAAAATATCTGTCATTCTCTTATGATTATTTTTTTACACTATATAGACAGCAATCATTTTTTACTTAAGAGCTGTTGCCCTTATTCTATCTATCTGTGTCCTAAATGGATGTGTCAGTGACACTATGATGGCTAACAGTCAACATTTCACAGGAATTAGCATAAGGAATTCATTATACCACCATTCAAAGACTACATTGACACAAAATAGAAATTATTATTGTTATTGTTATTGTTATTGTTATTGTTATTGTTATTGTTATTATTATTATTATTATTATTATTATTATTATTATTGCTGCAAAGTTTGACAACTGAGCTTCAACATTTGGTATAGTTTGCTTTCTGATGACATAGTGGCCTCTTCTCATGCTACTCTTCACTTTTCAAAACAATAACTTATTCAGTGTCTCTGTTTGAACTAATAATCATCACCTTCAATATATGATAAATGGTTTATCGAGATTGTTGTGATGTAGATTCAATTTAAGATCTGTCTGATAACCAGTACATGTTAGAGTCCATCTTCAAAAACTAATAGGGTTTTGGCTTAACTGGTCTGGGACAGTAAGTTTTCATTTTTGTGGTGAACATGTGTGTGATTACATCAAGTTTTATGCTCTTTATCACCACCGCCATCCAAAATTCTTTTAATTCCATGAAGGTAATTGTAAAAACAAGGAGCAAAGGGATTTATTTTTTTTTCAGTAGGATAAATGATTTGTGCATCTCAGAAAAACTAAAAAATTACTCCATAGAAGTGAATTCCTCTCTTGAAATGTGACAGAACCATGGAGTATTTTATTATCCTACCACCTAGTTTTGGCATAAGTTAAAAAAAAATAAAAAATTTATAACAGAGTAAAAAAATATGTACATTTAGTTTTATCTGTTAAAAGAATGAACTGTTTTCTGAGAGCTAGATGATACCTTGTTTGATCTGAACAACCTAATGCCTGAGCATGGTTGTTACCTTTTCAAGTGATCCTCCATTCTCCCTTTCCAGCACCTCATGGACCCCAATGAAACAGGATAGGGAGATCATATTTTATTTTCTATTTATACATACATTACAAGGTAAAACCAAATAAATCCATAAATAAAACTTCAGGCATCTCTCAACACAGATTTCCTTAGAGCTTACTGAATCAAAGTGCTGATAATTCCATACTGAAATGCATAACTCATCTCTGTGCAATACATTTATATATAGTAAAGATGTGGTTAATATGTATGTATAAATATATATCTAGTCCATCTGGGTATCTATCCTTCATTTTCTTTGGAATCACGAAAGCGCTCAGGGAGACAAGATTGGAATAGGAACAATAATTCTGAAGAACAGGTTACAAGCACTAAAACTTTAGATATATAAGAATCAAACCAAATCAAATGAAACCAATATTCTTTGTTTTGTTTTGTTTTTTTTTCCCTGCCCTCCCTTCCTGTGGTTTTCATTAGCATTTTTGGCCTTGCATGATTATTAGGTGCTTTGTTTGTATCTACACTACAGTTTTTGAAAACAACTCCAAAATAACGATGCCAAATTTGCCATATTCATCTAGGCATTTTATTAACCAAAAAAACTATTCTAAGCTCCTCCATATTGATAGATACCCTATATTTAGTCAAAGTTAGTCTGATCTCAGAGCAGATTTACAGTGAAGTATTGCTAGCAATTCAGCAGTATTAATTTTGTCCTAATCTTGTCTTATACTTGTCATTAAATACCTTATATTCTTTATTATTTGAGAGGTCAGATGTCAGCATTTCTGGAGTTTGATTTGTGTTTGGGGGTTTTTTTGTGTGTTTTTTTTTTAACTCAACTTCAGAATTCTTCTTCCATGCCTTAGTTGTTAGGCACTTCATAAAAACATATAGTTATTGCAGTTATATAGTAATTTTTTCACATATTCTTTTAATGGATGAATGTTTAACATCTTAAGGAATAGAGAGTGCTTTTCAATGACATGCTACAGTTTTTCATCTCCAGAATCTCCACTGCTCGTTTACACTGCACGCCTGGTAACTTTTTCAACTTACCTAAAGGGTACTTCTGTTGAGTAGAGGCACTCCAAGGCAAAATCAATCTTCCTAATGGCAGAGAGAATTGTGCCACCTCAGTTGGTACTACAGGTTATTTAGCATAAACATATGTGTTCCCATTAAGGGCCATCCATATTCAACTAAAATGAGTCACTTGTGTAAGAAGTTTTGTTTATAAATCTGAGACTAATTTCCCTAGTCTATTTGTATGTGCCATGTGGTATAAAACTACAAACATCAGTGTGCAGTCTCATAATACATTTCCCTGAGAACAAAATGTAAAGTCATTATGCAGTATATTTCTCAGCAGAATTATAAATAAATAGAACATGAAAAGTAAAATCAGTTCTAGGTGAAGACCTTCACTACTTATCTCTCAGTTAAGAATGCAAATATTTCTTCAGTAAAAACAAACCACTGATATGGTGGTTATATTAATATACAGTTAATGCAGATTATATTAATTATGTGCACAGATATTTAACCTGTTGATTAAAAGAATCCATTTCCACTGAGTTTTATAGCTGACTATATGGTCCACCTGCTCATGAATGTACTGTGGCTTTTCAGTTTTGCACAACACAGTGAGATGGAGTCAGGTTTTCAACTTCCTCAGAGGTGCCCTTTTTCAAGCTAGAGTCCCTTTCATCTGTAATAGTCAGACAGGAGAGTTTTGCATTTCAGAAAATGTTTAATCTGTATATTGGTTGTCTTTTACGTGTTGAAGTCTGTGGAAATTTCAGCCTTGCTGAGTATACCTGAGCATCTTAGAGTGCTCAGTGTTCACCCAGCTACACCTGTGCCACCACTGCAGCATGACTGGGATGGAGAGGGAAGGAGGAAGGCAATGGCAGGGGGTGTGGGGGGATGGTACAGACATGAAACTCTGAGCTCCCCACATCCATTCATCTGCAGACCCTATAATGCCACCTGAGTGACCGAGTCACCTGAGCGACTTCTCTGCATCAGGAGTGCTTCAGTGTGCTTATCAGCCCTCGCATAAGGAGTGTTCTCAGCTACGGTAGTGGCACACAAATCATTGTGCTCTCTCCTTACCCCACCAGCTGTCCCCTGACCTGTTGGTATGAGGCTGTCCTGGAGGCCACCTGAGGACTCTGCCTGACTTCTTGTTTTAACAGCACTATTAGCACAGGATTACCAGCATTAGCTTTGTTAGTACAGAACTGGGATTTGGGAAGCAGTGCCTGTACAGTCTGGAAGGAGCTTTGTTCCTGTTTTCCACCATATCATTTTCTACTTGTATTTCTGGTGAGGGAGAGGTGATCCCCCAGTGCAGATGGGGGCTGTTTCTTGTTAAAATTTAGCACATATTGGCTATTCGGTATCTCTCAGCAGGGAGAGGTTGGGCTTGGACAGGTACCAACAGGGACTGTATAGTATCTACTATGGGTTTTGGTGGTATCTGGCATAAAGGATATAGCATTTGTGTATGAGACTGGCTAGCACAGTGTTTGGCTAGTGTTGCCTGGCAAATTTGAAGGTCTCAGCACTTATCGCTACAGTGCTCAAGGGCAATGTCAGACCACAGGCTCTAGATGAAAACACTGCACAGAAGCAAAACCACTGGGAGAGGGATTGCACATATTCCGGCCTCTACTGACACTACACATGTCATCTTTAGTAGGTCTCATGTGGAAGAGTTTTGGAAAGCAGAAACCTCTAATTGTTGTGACAGCAGCGTCTGTAGAAAATGCGAATGTCTTGGCATATTCCTTGTACTGGTGAGCTTTTAATTGCATTGAAAGCTGGCCTCATTTGTAGATAAACCAGGGTCATGTACTCAAAAAAGCTGAATTGTGAAGATGTAGTTCTAAATCTCACAGACCTGCTTCTTGGGATAATTGTGGATATCCCAGGAAAACTTCTACCACTGTCAGTCCCAGCTGTGAATGCACCCATGAAGCCTATGGGCCTGAACAGTCAGGAGGTTCAAGTGGAGCAGCTAAGCCATTTCTGTGACACTACTGAGTAAGTGTTAAGACCTACATTGATCAGGCCAGCAAGAAAACTTGGCCTCTGCTGATAAAGGTACTACAAGAAAAGAGTGTAAGAAAACCTAGTGAAATTCCTCTTCATTGTGCAAGTATTTCTGGCACCTCTATTTAAATCTGGTCACGTCCTACACAGACATCCCTATATGCTATCAGTTCTAAGACTTCGCAATATTCCTGTAATCTGTAAAGAACTGTACATGACAGTATTTGATATAGGTCTTGAAAACGGAAATCTTAAATAAAGACAGTACACACAAGAATAAAGCTGTTAATTACAGCTATCAAGGTTATGAAAACACTCAAAAAAGGAAATGTTTAAATTAGGGTTGTACTTTAGTCATGCACTGTATGATACAATTTTTACTTACACGGTCACATTTTTTTTTTCCAAAATATATTTGCATCTCTGAATAAACAGCAGTAGGTCTTTTCTACAGATGAATCTGAGTAATATGTTGAAGGCATATTTTGTTCCCACATTTGCAGAAAAATCACTGCAGGGTCATGCAATTAAGGACTATCATAAATCATTTGTTGAAAAGGCAACTTCAATTATGACATTTCCTAACTTTCCAGTATTAAATTAAAGGTTCTTAATGTACTTATAAATTAGCTTTTTTGGTGCACTTATTTACCATTTTAACTTTCTTTTTGTTTGTTTTATTTTATTATGTAGTCAAAATTAATTTAGTTTGCCTAATTAGAATAGATACAAACCTATATCCTCTTTACAAATGGAGAATTTTCAGTTTAAATGTGCAATAATTAAGAGCAAATGGGATTGAGTACTTAAAATAGTGACAGCTCTGTATTTTAAAATGTTGGTATGCAGTTGCTTGGTTATAGAGAACAAGAAAGGACAGCTGGAAAGATGCCAATAAAAACATACTGAGAATTTTACTTTTATCTCAAAGATCAAAAGAATGCATGATCTTCAGCAAGAATTGAGATTGAAAGTGATGAAATTATAATGCACATTGCAGATGATAAGCAAAGTAATTGTTTAGCAATTTGTGGGAAGGTGGAGAGCTTTTATGAGAGAGCAAATGAAGACATAAAGTAGTCCAACCACATGTTTAGAGTCTGTCAGAGGCTATATTTTGAGATGTGGAAGGCTAACAGCCACTAGATGTATTTTTTAACTGAAACTATATTCATATCAAAAATCAGGATGTACTGTTGCATAACTGGTACAACTGGGGACATCTAATCTTACTAATGTCTCCGTAATTGGTACAGATGATAAAAACAAAGAAATAAAGTACACAGTTAGTATAATGAGTTAGACTGTTCAACTCTGATTCTTGGCAAGCACTTACCCAAATATTTCCTCTGTGTACTTGCTCAGAAATAATTAATGCATAATAGCATGGCTTCTTTTTCAATAAAAGAGCTTGACCATTTCTAATGTTTATTACACAGATTAGTCAAGAGTGCTTACACATGCAAAAGAGGGTCACAGTTTTGCATTTGTCCTGCATGAAAATGTAATGAGAAAATGCAATACATGGGCTCCTCAGGGGAGTGGTCACAGCACCAAGGCTGACAGAATTCAAGGATCATTTGGATTATATCCTTAGGCACACGGTGTGACTCTTGGGGATGGTCCTGTGCAGGGTTAAGAGTTGGACTTGAAGATCTTTGTGGGTCCCTTCCAGCTCAGAACATTCTGTGATCCTCTAATACTCCTTTCCCCCATGGTATTATAGCAGTGATGGTGATAATAAAAAGACATACAACCATCCTAAAACATACAGAGTTTTAAGACAGGAAAGCTTTCTAAAAGCAAGCCTCCTGTACCTGTGGTGAAAAAGTAGGTTTAAAGTAAATCCAGGGCTCTACGTCAGCAAATGTAAATGCTGTACTTCTATTGACTCAAAGTACTGCTCCTACTTATGCCAAAAGTTAATTTGTCTTCAAAGTACTGTTCAAAGGTTTGATCTCCCACTGTTGAATGAAGAAATGGAGTTTAAGGATTAAATTTATTTTCCCTTTGCACTGATTTTTGTGTCGTTCAGTAATTCTGAAGGATTTGGGGTTTGCTTATAACAGCATGAGCTTCTTTACATTGCAGAACTTCATATTATATCCCTAAAACTTCAGAGATGAGTTGAATGACTGAATCTTAATGGTGGTGACTTTCCTCACAGTAGGAATACACATATTATTCATAAACTGCTCTCACCAGATAGTAATTTTGTTTGTGGCTTGTTTTAAATGAGCTGTTTAAAATTCTGTAATTAATTCAGTATACACGGCAAAAATGACAGATGGTTATGATAAAGGAACTTAATGCCTCATGGAAGCAAGTCAAACCACAATCACTAGCAGATGTTTTCTGCAAAGCCAGATTGTGTGTGTGTGTGTGTGTATGTGTGTGTGTATACATATTACATGTATATATATGTACATAGTAGAAATATGGATTTATATATGTGCATTTCTATCTGTTTTCATAAATATTACTTAAACACTTTCCCAAGACAAGGCAATAGTTGCACAGTTTCTTAGAGCAATAATGACCACATTTATTCCTGTATTCATACAGAATTCTATCAAGGAAAATTCCTTCAATTCTCCTTAAGTGTTAGAACACATTTACAGATAGCACTTTCTGTGGCTTGTTCATAAGTTAGAAATATATGGTTCTGGTCGTCAAGACAAAAAATCAAAGCCAAAGTAGTGGTAATATTATCTAAAATTAGTTTCTGAAATGTGGTTATTGGAGGATACCAGTGGAACTGATCTGGTGATTAACATCCAGAATAGTTGTTACCTTATAGACATAAGGTAACACTAACATAGAGTTAGTGAGGTGACAGTATTGCGGGCAATCATTATTTTTCAGCATTATCCAATGAAGATCAAAGCACGTGCTTCTTAGCATACATAAATACACATTTTTAAATCTAATCATTATAGTGTCACAGAGCAAACTTGGCTGTTACAACACAGCTAAAGAGGGATTGGGCATTTCAGGACAATTTTTATTGTATTAGGCTGCAACCTCCAATATTAGTAATCTCTCAATCAGATCTGTATTCTGACCAACCCCTTCCCCTGCAGGGGGATGTCATGACAGAAGTAGTCTTTAGTACATGCTTGGGACCATCTAAGTGTGTCATGAATAAATGACACAGGTACTCAGTGACTAGCTCTAGACTTTGACAGTCTCCAAAAGGCTGAGAACCGGAATTGAGTATAAATCCTGGACAAGACCCAGCTCCATATGTGTTTAACAGCAGCATATGTGCCGGCCCTTATGTTCACACACCCCTTCTCTTTGCAGAAGAATTGTGCTGAAGTCACAGTACGCTCCAAGAAGGGCTTGGCTTGGAAGATGAGAATTCAGAATTCCAGAGGTACATAGAGCCTGGTTGTATTTTGCAGGCACTCTGTGTTCTGAACTGATGTGATTTCCTCTGTGACTCCAGGCTCTTTCAGCTCAGCCAGGGTTCACTACTGCCTATGAAGATCATTTCAACCACATTGACTTTGAATACCTATTTGTGCTGTTGGAGAGAAAAAAAACAGAAATAAAAAATATTCACTGAAATTCTGACACTTCTAAATCAGAAGAAATCACTTGAGATAGAGATAGAATGCTACCTACCAGTTATCAGAGAAAAATAAAATCAGGTGGGAAATACTTAACCAAAAATTCTTTTGACAATCACAACACTGATTAACTAAAGAACTCCTTAAAAGTACTTGTCAAATATGTGAGTTAAAAAAAAAAAATCTGAGTAAGGAAATTCAGGTATTTTAAATTACATACATTTATTTCACTTATTTGTTTATCACAGGAAAATGCTCAGAGCTTACGTCAGAAGGTAAAAGCTTATTTATTTTACTATCTTTATATTGTTACAGTGCTGTCTTTTCCCTGCTTTTAGATTGTCTTGTCTTGGACCATGCCTTTCCTGTGATGCACAGAGTAATCAAACCCTCAAGAAACTAAGGAGGGTTAAGTATCTGTCAAGGTATTTAGTGTCCTAAGATAAGAAGCACATTTTACAGAGCCACAGTGTATAAGAAAACAGCAGGGTTATGAAGTCAGTACTTTATTCAGCATCTATAGATTCAATTACCTCATCTGCAATAAACTAACAGGAACTGTTGCCCCACTTTACAGAGAAATTTAATGGCAGTACTCAAAATCAAGGGATGCAAAATCACAGAATTATTGCTATAAATCAGTGGAAGTAGTGGGATGCTGAATAGTAAGAGCTCATTGTCTCTGAGCTTGCATAACCAGCTCCTTCTGGCTCTTAGCCTAATCATTAGACCAAACATTATGCTGTTTTGTCATGTGGGTCTTATATGGATTTCTAGATTAGTTTTTGTCATGCAAAAGATGTTGCAAGGCTTGAAGTAATCTCACTGAAATGAATAACTCATTTGAAAGTGAATGGAATAGAGACCTGTCTTGGAAATGTTTAAAGATTTCAGAAGACTACATTAAAGTACCCACACAAAGGGTCCTCCCAATTGTACTAGAGGTTTTACAAGCACGTAGACCCTCTAGATGGAATCTATTAGAGTCAAGGAGATTTGAATCAGAGATGTTCTAGAAAGCTTCTGCAGTAAACAGACTATACTGACAAGAGTAACAGTAACTCACATATGTGAATATCCATGAATAAATCTCTCAGACATTGAATAATGAGACTGCATTAGAACTCAAGTCCGACCTCCAAAAGTATTAGCAAATGCCCAGTCTTATAGGTTGTGATCATTGTGAAAACACATGTTCTGATTCTGTAGCGTACTTTGCACAGCCTTAGGCCCAATATAAAAAGCAAAGGCAAACAAAATCACATTGTAGCATTGTATAGGAAAAAGTGGGATTAACACCACAAAATAAGAAGCACTGTCACCTAAAAAATTACATTTGAAGGTGCTAAACTAGTAATTTGTAAGTTGCTTCATGGAAATATTTAAGCAGGCTCCTTTTAAAGTTACAGGAGTGTGCTAACATTTCTCACTTCAGTACTTCTCAGAGAAATCACCTGCAGTGCACACTCTAAAGATACCCTAATTTCTCTTCTATCAACCTTTGAGACCTGAGCACCAGACCATATGACAAGCAGTGAAACTCGGGTAGTTTACGTGGTGGGCCTGGAATCCTGCTGTCTTGATCCTCTCCAAAGATCTTTGGACTAAATTCTTCCATTTCAGAGCAGACCTCCTAGCTGCAACACCACATTTCTTGTCCATAAAGCTTAATGGACCATATGGATCATATGGACCCAGTCATAGGATGCCTGGCACACCTTCAGTGTTTGAGGGTTGACAGGTAGCTGTTTGCCCAATGGCATTCATGAGTGTCATTTTTTGGCTTGTATGGTTGGTTGGGGTTTTTTTGAAAGATGTAGCTGTTGGCTAACAAGTTATCATTTGAAAATACTACTACTACTACTACTACTGCTACTGCTGCTGCTACTTAATCTGCATTTTCTGATCACATTCTTCTGTATGTTTTTTTTTTTTTTCTCCATCAGGATAGATATTCTGATCTGAAATAGTATACTTCATCAAGGCAATGGATTTTTTATTTTTTTTAATTTGGTTAACATCAGCTACTCTTTGATTAATAATTGTGCAAATCATGTCATATTAAAATTTTAATTCCAGAAAATGTCATTTTCTACATATCTATCCTGATATGCTCATAGAATAAAGAGAAAACAAATGAAATTTGATATGAAATTTGAATCTGTGAATTTTGGCTTTTGTTCATTTCACAATCTTTTCATTCATCATATACATTAAGTTGGAGACTACCATGAAGTTTAAGAAATAAAAATCAGACCATATTAAATGAAAAAAAAAAAAAGAAATTAGAAGGCAAGAAATTTTTTCTTCAGCACATTTGAAACCCTTGCCAAGTTTTTTTTTTTTTTTCCTTTCTCATTTCTAAGAATGTAACAAGAAGTAGGAAATTCTATAATGCTCTTTTCTTACAGGCTTTCAAAGTATCTTCTAGAATTTAGCCTCCAGGACAGAAAATTCTCTCTTGAATAAAAAGAACTTTAGAACTCACAAATGGTGGTTTCTCCTTTCCTTTGAATTGTTGTTATATAAATTTTAAATAATTCTCTAAATGACAAAGCTCTAAATGATAAAGATTCTGGGGTTTTAGTTAAATTAATAAAATTACTTCAGCTAAGGTATAATCATTTAAGAAGTGGGAAAATACCTTCTGTTCCAACGGTTTTGATATAAAAATGGAATCATTATCTATATACCCTAGAAGGCTAAAATTAATTTTGTATTATCAATGACATAATTGAGAAAAGAGATGAGAGCTCATACTAGGAAATCCGCATAACATATAATCATAACACATAACTATTCTCACACATTTATGTGCATACATAAAGTATGAATGTAGGTATATGTGTATATCTATGTAACTGATCTTTCTTCATATTTTTCTGCTCTTTAAACTGTAATGACCAGAGAGGTGGGGTATCTTTGAGCATCCGAAGATTTCCAGGAAAAGGAACTTTAAACTTGGACACTGGTTACAGCATTCTAGATATTAATTTGGATTTTAAATTTTAAACATGAATGCACTTGACAAAAGATTCCATTTCTTGCAGAAGTCCTTTATTATCAGAAGAAAGATGAGGATGACATCATAAACTCACATGCAGTGATTATAGAGTAAAAAGGAGCTTCATTACCAGTTACAGTTTGTACTCCAGTGACCCTCAGTTTCCACCAGTGGTAAAAGGCAATAAATATGTCACAATGACATAGGCTGGCCGAAGTTTGAATCCTCAAAGCAATTATATCATGCACAAAATGTAACAGGAAGTCTATGACGATGCAGAAAACACACACACACAAAACAAAAAAAGTCTGTGAAATGTAAATACAGTATCATCAGTGTGGAAAATAGAGACAATGTTATTTTCACTATTGGAATGTCCCTTATACTACGTGTTCTGTCATTTGGTTCCTGGACATTTTCACAGTTTGACTTTTCTTACAGTACAAAACCCTTGCAACAAGATTCAGTACTTACAGTACAAAAACAAGCAACAGCAAGGCTCTTCTACATATTTCTCCAAGTTATTTCCCTTAGCATGTGACCAAACAGAAAAACTATGTTGTTTTGTAGTTGGTTTTGTCATGAAAGCTTCTGCATTTAGAAATAGCTGAGTGAGCAGCAGGAGAATTTGTTCTTTGGCTCAGTCCCTGATTAGATTCAACTCTTGAGGCAGAGTTCCACCCTGAATGTTGCTGTGTGGGCTGAGATTTCTGAAAGAAGAGATTACCAGTTGTGATGATCTGTTCCAGAGTTGGTACATTGTGATGACAAAACATATATGACTGGGTGTTTAGCTGAACTTCCTGCCACTGAAACCACTATAGCTGGCAAACTGGAGTCAGAATAGCATACTGGTATGGGAGTAAGGAAGAAGTAATTGAATTTCTCTAGAAATACTTTTACATTGCAATAAGGAGATACTATTCACCATCAAGCAAAGAGATTAAAAACTTTGTATACTGGTAGTTCAGGATTTCACATTATCAAGGATTAAGCTCTAATTAAAACAAACAAACAATCAATCAAACAAAAAACAACAACAAATCAAACACGGCCACAACAACAGTAAATCAAACAACAGCAAATAAACTCCCAAAGCATCAAACCGATCCATATCTCCCTGCCCCTAAAACCAACCAACCAAAATCCCTAAAATGACAGTAGCTTAAGTTTCTTCCTCTTGAGGTTGAAACCAACTTTTCCCAAATCCAAACCCTTAATCTCAAACAGAGAGAGAAACATTTCAGTCTAAATAACAAACATGTTGAAACATTAGGGGATGTAAGTCAACATGACAGATAAAGTCCAAAGTTTGGCAATGAAGGTCTTTTATTTTGAGACATTTAAAGGGTACACTTTGTGCAAAATAAAGCATGGTTCATAACAACAAGAACATATGGTGGTGTATTTAATTGTGTGAAAGATTTTATCTTAAATTCTATTGCACTCCAACAGTCTTGCAAAACAACAATATTTTAAAAACTCTCACTCCCTGCTGATCTTATTTCTGTGTGTCTGTAAGAAGCACAGTGTGCATATTGTTAGTAGTTTCTCTTAGCAGCATTAAAGACTTATGCAAAGTATCACAGAAGACTGTGATATTCTTTGTCCTTCTTAACAAAATCCCAGGTAAAACTCTTACCTGCTTACTGTCTCTCCACAGCCTCTGATTAGAAGCATACACTGTTTTCTCAAGTTTGAGAAACATTACTTAGGAAAAAACCCCAAATATTTCATCTCATTCCAAGGCATTATAAATGTGTACATTCCACTTCAACAATCTCTAATGTTTTGCCACCAAAGTGTAAGTAATGCAAAATTTCAACTCCTACCCTGTTTTTCAATGGGGAGTGGATGGGTGTGGGGAGTGACATCTTAAAAGCACAATGGTTGTTATTAATGCAATGTTAACTTGTCAGCCCACACAGAAAACCATCAGTCCCAGCCCTGTCACTAAGCTTTGTGTTTCTTGGTCATGCTGAGGGACTGTATGTTTCATTTACCTTTGTTAGGTAGCCTAGATGCAAGCCAGAACATCTAAAAATATGAGTCTGAATGCTACAAAAAGTGAGACAGGTAGTTTCTTCCTGAGGGTGACTCAAAGTTACCTGAACTGAAATGGTATTCACAATCTACAGAGGATTAAAAGACGAACTGTGCAAAATAAGCTCTACTCCCTGTCAGAGATAGAAGCCTCACTGTCTGCCTGTTTAAGCTGTTAAACCTCTATCCTGTATTAGACAACTTCTACACAACTAGTTCAGGTTTTCAGGTCAACAAGGCTCTCCTTGAGTCACAGAAAAACACTCTGGCCACAACAGTCACTCTGGTACTCTTAGAACAGAAAAAAAATCACATATGAAAGACAGTTCAAGATAGTTCAAGTTCTGCTCTTAACCACCTTTCCACTGTTAATTGTAGAAAAGAATAAGGGGCATTCATGATGTTGACCTCTGGATCTAGTTAGAAAGTTGCTGCTAAAAGGTCTCTGGATGAAATTAGCTGTTCTTTTTCTCTTTTCTCTTTTTTTTTTTTTAAACAATTTTCAAATTACAGACAATATTATTATTGAAAAACTTTTTAACAGATATTTAATGTTTCACTACTTGCTTCTTTTATTAAGATCTATTTCTCGAAAGGGGTTAATTTTAGATAATATGTAATCTTTACAGTTTTCAGTTTTTGAGAATGAATCCATAAGAAGATCCATTTAAATGTAGATCAATATTTTTTTCTTTTTCTCACCCTACCACCCTCACAAATGCAGATAATACACATGAAAGTGGGATCTCTATTACACATTCAGTAATAAAATATTATTTCTCTATCAATTCCTGACTTTTCGTTGATTTTTTTCTTCTAAAAAGCTATCCAGCTCTCATTAAAGACTACTGCTGAAAAAGAATGCAACATTATTAATAAGTTGTTTATGTTATTTACTTTAGAATGTTAATTTTATACCTGGTCTGAACCTCACTAACTGGGCTGTACTCTTGGATTTGAAAGCACACAAATCTTTTTTGGGAAAAATTCTTGAACCTTTTTGTTTGATGTGCTCCTTTTTAGATCAGACACACATTTTTATCAGGTGGTATGTTTGCTTTCAATAAAATTCTTTTCCAGATTTGATGACTGGTAGTTTAACATAGATGTACAAAAAAGTAAAATGCAATACCATTTTCTTTTCACATGCAAAATTCCTCTAGATCAACCTAGTGGCTTATCTAACTCTACCAGAAAGAAATGGGGGGCTGGAGAGGGCTGGAAAGACGTTCACTGCCTCTTTCTTGCATCCATGGATCAGACATACTACAGAAGTCATGACATATTAAAGCCCTTTAATTGCAATTTACTATGAGTCACCATTAGCAGTTGTCTTGGGCAAAATGGCACTGACTTGTGTCATCAAAAATGTACCATGGTGTATTATGTATTTATTTGGATGCAATAATTAGCTTACATTAAGGCAGTGTGCATTTTGGATTTCATAGCAAAGGTTATTCAAGGCAGCAAATCTGAAAAGGATGTTTCTTTTTATTAGTGCTTCCAGCATGTTGTATTTTATTAAATTAGCTCAGTAAAACTAATACCATCATAAAACTCTTACATAGCCTATTGTGTGACTGATTTAAAGAACCAGTGAAAGATAAGTTTTAAAAGGAATCTTGTGGCAAAACCTCTGGAAAATTATAGTAAGATATCAATGATAGACCAGTAGGTATTACTTTCAGAGGAAAGAACTTTGATAATTTCCCTAGATGCTGCTTACAATATGTAAAGATGTTGTGCATTGGACAGGAAAACTAGTCTCCACTATCCCAAATTTCTCTGTGAATAACTTTATAATTGGCATTAAGAGGAAAAGACCACTTTCAATAACCAGTAGAGGCATTATACTAGACCTCTAGAGACACTAACCTTTCATACAGCTATCTTTGGAGAATATTCATACTCTCTGAACATTGTTTATTTCAGCACCTACTTTCATGCATCCTGAATAACTGCATATCACCTCTGCCACATAAGTAGTTCCATGACTACAGTCATGCCATGCTCTTTCCCTTCAATTGCTACTCAGTCACTGTGTAAATTTCAATACAGCGAGAACCTTTCTTCTTATAGATATGATTTTTATATATATAGATATATAGATATGTCTTGGCACAAGAATAGTCTTCAAAATCAAAACCAAGGAATAAGCTATTGCATGATTCACAGGATAACAGATGCACTATCCACACCTACACCATACAAGGTACTTCTTGAAATATGCCAAATACTGCTAGATTTCTTGGCCTTCTTCCCATTCAAAGATAAGACACACTTGAGACTCTTAATTTTCTTTAAAAGTAAAACACAAAGTTCCTAAGAAGTAAAATATAGGGTTTTGTCATAAGCATTAGCAGGAGTGTTGAATCACCATTTATATGAGAAATAAAATCTCAAAATAAAGAAGCTGACTGAACAAAATATGACATTTTAATTTTCTTTTTGAGCTTCAGTGCTTGCCTTTATGATATTCAATTTTTTAGTAGGAGCACAACTTTGTGCGTTTGTGCTTGTGCTTTTGTTTGTTTTTAATAGCATGTTCTTACTTTCTACTATTTAAATGTGCACCCACTTTTTCAGTTACTTTGAACTCTTCTGTCTACAAACCCCATTTGGAATATACAGAAAATTATATTGGTCCACACTCACTACTCTACTTTAGTGCCACCTTGCCCTTGTCTTAGTAGCTAGAAACATAAGACATCCCTGAAAAGACATTGTTTACATGATTAATCTTTTCTTATCTACAGGCAGTAGCACCTTAGGGTGGACAAGGTAGAGTTGTCACAGACAGTTCTCCAAAACAACGATCTCAATGTTCAGTGGCAGCCAAAATAACCAACCAAATGTTGGACAGCATCAGGAAGACTACTGAGAACAAGACAGAAAGCATCTTCTGTATCTCGAGTACTGTGTGCTGTTTTGGTACCTGTATTTCATGAAGGCTATAACAGAGTTAGTGAGTGTATAGAGAAAAGTAGATAAAAATGGTTAAAGGTACATATGCATGAAGAAGAGCAAAAATGCTGGGAAACATCAGTTTCAGTGTGAATGTGATCAAAGTGTACAAAATCATGAAGGCAGTATATGAGAAGAATGCAAAATTATTGCTCACAGAATCCTGCTATAATAACAGGCAGTCACTGAAACTAGTAGGAGTTTGTCTTAAATAATAACTGTCATCTTTGAAAAGTGTGATCTTAGGGAAAAAACAACAAAGTATGTGAGGACAAAATAGGATGTTACTAAAAGTCATTCAAATGAAGAAAAAAAATCCTTTGAATATTTTAGTGATAGGGAGTGTGAAATCTACAGATCTTTAAGGAAATCTGCAATTCAGAGGTAATTGATAGAAATGACACACACATAGTTAGTTCTACTTCAAGACAAAGGGACAAGCTGAATGATGTCCTGAGGCTTTATTAAGACTTATTATTCTATGATTTCCTAGATAATGACTTTAACTAATACAGACCTTATGAGTACCTCCTTCAGGTTCTTTCTTTGCAATTGCACACATAGAAAAAAATTAGTAAATATTTGTCATAAATAACCAAAGCAAACTTTGTCAGACTGACACAGTTTCATAGCAACAGTACATGTGCCATATTAATATGTGAAAATCAGGATGATCTAAGTCTATTTAACTCACTAAAGTATTACTACTAATTTTCATTAATAAGTGGGACCTTACAGTGTCTAGTTTATTATCCAGACAAATCTGAATATTAAGCTGAATTAAACAGGCAGCTGTTTTCTGCTGGTCCAGCAGAGGGGGGTTTGAATTCCTTCTTTTTATTCTTCAAAGAACTAGTGAAACTGCCAAGGCCATAAGGTGTATAGTCTGACATTAAAAGGTTAGTACACATCTTTTTCTTTTTCTGTAAATATAGAAAAATCAGACATAGTATTTCCTAACATGAGTTAAAGAAAGTGAAACTAAAATTGCGCAAAACTTAATGATTTGATACTCTTAAATTCTATGTGCATGTCAATGCAAGACAATAGCTTTTCTTCTGATTGATTTTTTTCTCAAGTTTTTTTTTTTTTTTTTGTATGAGAAAATGCACCTTCTACCTGTGGCAGATACACCTCAAGTCTCTCTGTGTAAGTTGAAATAATTTGTTGACTATATTTGACTCGTCTTTAGCAGCATATTTTGTGTATTCTTTTCAAATATTTCAGCAATGCTAAAATATTATTTGAATTTGCTGTGAAATGACAGTGCCTGTTTAATCTTTTGTTCAGAAATCCATCTGATTGCTGGAGTATTCAGTTATGTACAGAAGCAGAGAACATTATTCCATGGAAAAGCAGTGCACTTGCTACAAATTGTCGTCTTGTTCTAAGTATGTGACAACAAGAAAAAATTAGAGTTTTCTTTCATATGATAAATACCATTAAATTGCATATTTGAATATTGGTTTACTGCTGATGTTTGTAATAATAAGGAATCAGCTACACAATAGAAAAAAAATGCAAACTGGAATTTTCTAAACAATATACACTCAATCTATATTTTCTAGGTTGCTTTAATGGATATAAATATATGTCTATATTTTATAGTTCCAGTGCTTTTTCACACACTAAAATGCATTAGAAGAGTTTTAGTCAGTTGAGAAACAGTTAGAAAAGGTACAGATATTTTACAGCCTGCAAAAGCTTGCTTTAATTCTGCAAGCATGTCAATAGCCATACTGAAATCACACATGAGACCACTCACATGTGTAAAGCTACTTGCAAGTGTAAATATTTGTTCAAAGAGACAGGGAATTGCTCTAGGTAAGTATTCTTCATGCAAACAAGCATGATAAGAATTGCCTGTGTTAGGAGTCATCTGTAAATAGCAAAGAGACTTAGGATGTCGCCATTGCCAATATCAGTAAACCTTCTTTACCTTTTCAGTGCTGAAGGATCTATATAGAGACAATATTGTGATTGTTCTTTTAACATAATAGAAGCCATTGCTCATTTCACCAATGAGAACTTTGATGTTACTTTTTTTCTCCTTTTTCTCTCTTTGGGCTGCCTTTAGTAGTCTAATCAAGGTAAGACCAGTTGGCAGTAAAATGTTCATACTTCTAGAAATTGCTTCTTCATGCCTAAATATATTGCAGTATAGTGGTAGTCTAACCATGCCTCTTAGCCTTTTCATGGTTTTTAAGCTTTCTGACACAAGCAGCAACACATGAAAATTCATGAACAATTTTGTCTATACCATCCCTTTAGTTAGTAGATTCAGCTAAGAATCACACAGTAGGCAAAATGTTGTGCTGTGTAGTAAAAGTGTTTTTCTCTCACCACTGAGAAACTAGGAACTTGCATCTGTCTAGGTTATCCTGCAGTATTTTTATCAGCACATATCAAAGGGTTCTTATCAAACCTGAATAGCTTTACTTCACCATCATTCATATCAATGAGGGGGAAAATGTAGGGTTTGAAGCTGTCAGATCTCATAAAGTACTTTTCTCTCTGGAGAGCCCCATGGAATAATTCCAAGACCAAGTATGCCTCTTTTTAATTAGGTTAGGTCCCAGGTATTATATTTCTATCATATTTTGTCAGAATGCTGGCTTCTGTGCCTGAATTTATGTGCCACAAAAAATATACCTTTGTGTAGACAGAATTGATAGACATAAGAGATGGCCTTACCTTGTCCCCGAGAGAATAAAAAATGTACTCTCCAAGAGGCCATTTGCTCTTCCAAGAAGGCTTCCTAGTTTGAATAGGATACTTTTGTCTCTTTGAATTTCTAGATATAGAGAATCTAAAAGAAAAAAGGTGAATCTAGGAAAAGTGTGATGTGCCTTCCTTTTGTATATTTCAAAGGCAAGAATGATAAGAAAATATCATAACTAGATAGTTTCTTTAGTGACTTACTGTAGTCATATATCTCTGCAACAGAAGTAGGGTTAGTTATGAAAGAAACAGAACTTAATGATCCTTCAGGGCCTTAGCATTTTTGAAGATGGTTATGCTGCTGTACATAAGATGATGAGAAAGGTCCAGCTGGGTCCTGTGACTCTGCCCTATAATTGTATTCCTGAGAGGAAATAGATATCTAAGGCAGAGAGAAGGCAGGCTAAGTACCAGCTTTCCATCATGCTCTTCCAATCTCAAAAAATTTCATCTTACATATCTTCCTCTGTCAGGTATGGCAATATTTGGCAATTCTCAAGAGTTTCTCTGGCATATATTTGTCCAGTTTCCTCTTGAAGCCACACATTTTTTTAACATCCATACCATCTTTTGGTGTAGAGTTTCATAGTTCTGCTAGCTGTTCAGTGCATATTTCAGTGTTCATAATGGAATATACACATACAATATTAACTGCATCTCAGAATGTCTGTAATTTGAAGAGGAAATAAATGTTGGGTTTTTTTACATCTTTAAAAATCTCTTAACTAGCAGCAGTTGCATACCAGATGTAGTTAGTATCCCACTTAAGCAATTTTATTTTGCCTGTCTTCCAGTCAGGAAAGTCATGAAATGCTTCTGAAACTTCAGAACTAAACTTAATATCTTTACCAAAATATAGTACCTTCTTCACTAGTCTGTCACTGGTACCAGACTACTCCTTTGGAAAGCCTTAGCACATTTACATTAAGTAGCATCTAAGTAGCATTTACATTAAGTAGTATCAAGCTTTACTTGAGTCAAATCCCTTTCTTTGTATTTGCTATTTGTATATAAATTTACATTGCAGAAATGTCTGTGTTATTAAAATCAACGAGTTGGGCACAGAAAAATTGATTAAGATTCAAGCTTCACAGAAAAACTGGACTAACCTGAATAAGTGGAAAAAGTAAAAGATTTGCAGTCACACTGAATATCTCCATTACCATCATATGTAAAGCTGATAGACTCACACAAGGGAAGGGACCCACAAGAATTACCAGGTCCACTTCCTGTCCTGATACTGATACTGAAAGAACCTCATAAATTCGTGCTCTACAGCCTGTGTCATATCAACACACTGTGTCAATTTTTTTATGAATGTGTATATGTGTGTGTATGTGATTAAGTAACAAGAGTTTGACAGGAACATGTAAGTTAGTTATTGAGTAATGACTCTGATAACTAGATACTCTTGGAAGTCTTCTGGTTGCATTTATAGGTTTTTGGCCCAAAGACAACATTAGGGCCTGCCTCTTGAGCAGCGGAGGCCGTAGAACTGCTTCAAGTAGTTCTCAAAGAAAAGAAAGTAAATAGCAACTGAAAGGAGATGTTATTTTTCAGAAAAAGTTCTGTCTTCAGCTTAAAAATACATTACAGAGAATCCACATAAACCTTTGTTAAATATTTCAAGCATTACTATGTTTCCAATCAAACCAACACCTTTTTATAATTCTAGATTTGTTCAGCATTTACTTCTATTTGTGTCTTGTTATTTTTTTGTCTGCTAAATGAAAAAACCTTTCAAATAGCATCTTGACTTAAGACTGGGAAAAAAAAAAGAAACTTTTTTTGGTTTATACGATTAAGGGTTTTCTAAAAAAAAATAATAATCTACCATCTACTAGAAACTAAATAAGGCACATTTTTGATTGTGATTATAATGTTTGAAAGTAAGAAGAAATATTAATTTATCTCCTTCCTAAGTACTTGGTACCTTATCATACAGTAAAACATAATGTAGACTACCTCTTAATAGTACATTGTCTGACCCTCATTCTTGTCCCAGCTGAAGGAAGTTTCATTGGGAACAGGAACCCCCTCTCCTAAATACAGGGTAATCAGTTCCAATCAAACTCAGCTTCAGAAACTATTTTTTCAGAATCTAAACTAGATAGGGGTAGAGCTTGCTTATCCATATTATCTCTGCATTGAAGATTTCAGATAAGAGCATAAAAATCAGCTGTAGAGGTGAAAAAACCTGATCACTCTTTGAGAAAGGTTAAGATATAAAACTTTCATTAAGATTGATTTTGGACTTTGGTACTCTTTGAGTTAATTAATTAAAAGCAGAAACAGATGAAAGATACATATTAATATTAATACCCTATCAGAAAGAACTTCCTTCAGTCAACATAAGAGGATGAACCAAGGAGACCTTTACTAAAATATATGACTTGGCCTTCAGACCCTTTCACAGCACTTCTTCCAACACTGCTAGCTGAGAAAAGCAGTGCCTTTCAGGCTTTTCTGTTAGAGCATCAGCAGCCTTTACATGCTATTATTACTTCATGCCCTGATTTTGCAATGATCCTCGGGTTCATTAGGAAAGCTTTGCAGTATTGAACTTATACCAGCTACACAGTGATAGAAGCCTCAGCTTGGAGCGGCATAAAAATAGATGACCTCTAGCATCAGTGATCATAATGAACACACGCATGGCCTGAAATTACTCCCATCATATTTCACTTCCTATTATATACATTGGAATTGGAACAGGATCAGGACAGCAATGTTTATGTAAT
Source organism: Sclerurus mexicanus (assembly GCA_013396755.1). NCBI lineage: Eukaryota > Metazoa > Chordata > Aves > Passeriformes > Furnariidae > Sclerurus > Sclerurus mexicanus. The sequence goes on from VWZF01003022.1 coordinate 191,571, forward strand.
CAACCTTACTGAATAGGAATAGAGTACAAAATTGAATTCAGGAAATGTTGGCAGGAATCCTCAGGCCTCACCTGTCTTTGTGTGTCCTTTGTCTTTAGAGATATAGCAGATTTGATGCCTTTCGTTCACTGGTGAGAGTCATTTATCTCCAAAGCTGATGATAAGCTGTAACTTTTTGGACTAAGACAAACTGAAACACAATATTCTTTTGCATATCATCATCAATGATTATATAATATTTTTCCTTTTAAGAATTCCCTTTGTTTCAATAGTCTGTTTGTATCTGGATAGAAAATAAACGGAAATTAAATTCAAAATTATTTCTTCAGTAAATTATTTAATTTACAGTTTAGGATAATTAAATTTGATATGACTGTAACTATAATTTCAAATCTGCTTGTATTTATGCAATAGTTATAACTCTTTAGGTTCACAGTAGGAGTTCTACAGTAAATCAGAGAAAAAGAGACACAATTGTTTTATGGATTTTTTTTTTGTTTTCCTTGTGCCACCATTTCCTTTTTTTTTTTTTAGCAATAGACATTATAAACTTTCAGCAAGGAAAGTATACCCAAAGAAGACAGAAAGGTTCAACTTGAGGTGTTTTCAAAGGATGTTTCATAAGGGACCTGAGGGAGCAAGAAGAATATAAACAAAACATCATGAGGACGTGAAAAACAGCCAGATCTATATGAAAAGCAGCTTAAGTCAGGGCATTGTTTTAAAGTCTCCTGTGTAATAGTTCTTTCCTCATATCACAGCACCATCTGCCCAAAGGAGTGTAAGGGTGGCCGCATATCCTACTGCCACTCCTTTAAAAGAGACAGGGATAGAAAAATGTCTAACCAAAGTGTAGGTCATTCAGAGTTGGATACTTGCTGTACAGAGGTGAGGAATTGCCACAAAAGGGAGCTGTAACATGGAGAATGGAGCCCTCTGTGCACCTCTGCTCAAAAGTCTTTGCTCCTTGTTCATATGTTCTCTGTCTCACTGCTTAGTGAAGAACAAAGCTGTAGATTATTATAATGTATTAGTCACAGTGTAGGGGCTTTATGCCTTCTTAAAATATGATTTTATGTGACGAATGGTGTTTGTTTCATCTGAAAAACACAGCTTTTGAATCTGACACATTAAAGTATTTGAATTAATCCTTTCTCAACTGGATGAGGAAATGCTCCTTGATGCTTCATAAGCATATACAGTACAAGCCACTGCTCAAAATAAAAGTTATTTCCTTGTCAGGCTTTTGTGTGTGTCCCAAGAGGTCAGAGTTCTTCCGTGTGTGTGTGTGTGTGTGTGTGTGTGTGTGTGTGTGTGTGTGTGTGTATTTAACCACTTAAAACAAACCAACACAAAACATCAGCTGTCTAATACTGGTGTCTTTAACAGAATATCATCCTTGCTGCTAGCTTTTTAAATACAGATTATTTTGAGCTTGAAACTACATAGACACATATATGAATAAAGAAACCTTCTTAGACATATGTAATGGTCATAAACATTTCTTTGCTCTCGGTCTCTGCATGTTCACTCTTCCTTGTATGAAGTATGATTTAATCTTCTCCTCTCTTGTCAGATTACTGTTTTTTTCTCACCTCTTCTGGCTCACAAGGTCTATCAGGTCACCTTTCGAAACAATGATAAATCTTTTTAGGTAGCAATCCACCTTCCTCTAAAATCACATCTGCAGCCTGATGCTAGGTGATACTCTGCTGTCTTTATGATTTTCATAAAGAATTCTGCTGTCATGGCAGTTTTAAACTGATATAACTATGCTGATATTAATGGTTTATGCTTGTGCAAGTAACAATAGACATAAATTAGACAGCAGTTTATACTTTTGGTTTTTTCCAAATGCTGGTTTAAGTGGTCAAATTGAGATTATTTCATTAATATGTGACAATTTTAGACCTGTGTAACCAACTTCATGTAAATTTAGCTCCTTCTGTGGAAGTGACTCAATGAACCAAAGAATCAAAACTCAAGTTTATAATTCAGTTACTCAGGAGTCTAACAGGTGCAGATAAATGGCTATTTTAAAATAGTATAACTGTATTGAAAACAGTTGAACTTTTTCAAGCTTGTTCAAGGAAAACAGGTTCCATGAAAGAGTTTTATATTTCTTTTTAGACTCATATGAGCACTTAAAGTAAATGGAAGGGGTTTTTCTAACATTCCATACTGTAAAGGTTTTTGGTATAAGGAAAAATGTCATTGTAATAGACACAGACAGAATTTTGCCAGAGCTTTCTTGCAGCGATTACCTGTAGTTGGTGCAAAATACAACCTGCTTTCCTCATCTGGAAATTTAGAATATAAAAACCACCAATAATGAAAAGCAATGATTTTCCCCCTCTAATACTAACTAAATATTGTTATGCTTTATATAAAGTTTGAGTTTGATTCAAACTTAGTAAAGGAAATGAAAATACCTCCAAAATAAGGGGCAAATGTGGAGAAATGAAAGAGTAACAAAATAGACTCAATTTTCTTCTGTGAACTGATACAGAGATAGAGTTGGAGATAACCACAGCAATGGCAAAAACTTATCAGAACTATTCCTTGAATTCTCTGTAACTGTGTATGAAAATCCCCAGACTGCTTTAAGGTTTCAACTCAGACAATGCCCGTGAAGGTTAGAGATTTCTGGGAAAATATCTCTCTGTGGTGGAGTGGCATTAAGAAGTGATCTAACAAAGACAAGCTGATGCTGCATGTTCCAATTACTGAGAGCTGTTATCAGGACTTTTTGCAAAGCTCTTAGATTTCTTGATAAAGAAGAGACACACAGTGCTATGTGTTATTGTTATGGTTAATGACATTGATTTCTTGGCATGACAGCCAGGGAGTTACAAACTGAACTATATGTAGTAACTGCTTTCTTTAGTGCTAGCATTTTGAAGTATTACAGGGTTTTATAGACTCAATCAAATGAAACCATTTCTGAATTATCCCTATCTTTTAACAAAGAAGTGTAGCTTCCAAAAGTGATGGTCATTTCTTAGAAGAGTTGCTGTGGTTAAAGGAAAATTTCTTCATTGCTTGGACATTTAACACTCTTGTTTGTCCAAACAGAATCTGATATGAAAATTTCTTCAACTGTCAAAAAAAAGGCAGAGAATTTCTGCCTACTCCCAAACTAAGCATTCATTTTGGCTGGAATCAGTGATGTGTTGATCAGTTTAAAATGATCTGATGTGACCTCAGTCCTGTTTAGGATAAGTTTGAATGCATGGATTTCAACATGCCAGTCAGAAGTGACATCTGCCAACTAACAGCTGTTAAATAGGACACTGAAAATAGGACCAGAAAACGAATGTCAGTGTACAGATTTCCGCTTCACCAATGGAATTTTCCTTTTCTTTAGCTGTTCCTTATTCTTCCAGTTGTTTTGTTCCTGTGTATGCATTAAATGCCCTGAATGATGCTTGGACTTGTTCAGCTATGTGTTTGTTTTTGTCTTTTGACTTCTGAAGAAAGGATATTAAGATGGCCAGTATAGAAATAAATAAAATAGGATTCTAGAAGGCTACATCCGAAAATCCTCTTATGGATTACAGATTCTTATTTCCTAAACACAATAGCTGAGATTCTATACTTCATGCTGCTAAAAAAACCACCACGTCACAGCCTTGGGGAACAAAAAGAAAGCTAGAATGATATTAAGCTTGTCTTACTATTTTCTCTGGGTTGGATATTAGTCATGCTAGTATTTATAAAACCTTGGGAGACACGTATCCTTTCTGTCTGCCTAGTGGGATGTAGTACCATGGGGACTCTGCTGCCCCACAAAACCTGGTCCTGGTTTTACTAGTGGTTGTTACCCTTAGGAGGCTGTTAACTTCAGGTTTATAAAAGTATTACTTTTCCTGAGCTAAAATTAACCTTCACAAAACAAACTGGATTAGAGACCACATAGACCATGCAGACCTTCTACCTGACAAAAAAAGAAAGGGAAATACGGGGTAAAAATTTTGCTCAAGTTTTTAAGACTTTTGTTAATGCAGTTTTATTAATATTATCTTTATCTCCTCTGCACTCAATCTATTTAAGATCTAGAGACCTTTAAGTGTTCCTCAATCCCTTTTTATTTTAGCACAATCCTTCTGCACTTTTTCATTTGAACCAGCAAAACCAAACCATTGGCCCACTCAACATATAAAAGCTTGAGCAAATAAATAAACTGTATAATATAACTTGAAGGAAGCAGGTGCAGTTAAAGTTCAGAAAAGTAGATTACAGTAATGAAAGTTTTCCAGAGACATTATGAAATTTCAGCTGAAATAAACAAATATGGGAAATGTCAGTGTAAGAATCCCAGTTTATTACATCATCTGTTCCTTTGAAGAAAAAAATGAGAGAGAAAAACCTTTATAAAAAATGAAAAATTAGTCCATAAATGGCAAAACCTTCCCCAACTCGAAACTTGCTTTCCCTGTAGAACATGTATGTAGCACATACCAGTCATTTAAAAAGAGTAGGAAAGCAGATAGTTAAAATTGCTGGATACCTTTTGCCTAAATAGCTCTTAACATTAAACTCTGGAAATTTTAAATTAGGAGAAGTAAAAAATCATTACATTTCAAAAAGTTACTTAAGCTGCGTGTCTGTTTTTATATGTTCAAAGACTAAGTTTTGTCCTGAAAGCACTGAAACTGATAAATCAAGTTCAGCATGAAAGCTACGATACTACTTTGATCACCTATAAAAGATTTGATCAGAACCAGAAGACTGTGATTTTTTTTTATTGGTTATGTGATGTTTTACAGATAACTGGCTGACTGAACATCTGTCATTATTGCCTCAACCATTAGTGACAAATAGGTAAAAGAAGTTTAAAATAGTTCCCAACTACACACAGTTTTGAAACAATATGGTCTTTTCCACACTCAGCAAAACAGAAATGTTGGAAAGTTAGCAAAACAGAAATGTTGGAAGGTTGACAAAACCTAGAATAAAGAATTTTGCCTTCTCAATTTACATGGTTAATTTCATTTGAGCAGAGATGTTAACTCTGCCTCAAAATTGTTAAGCCTTATTCCCCAGCAATTTTTTGGCTGATATGCACTGCTTCATCAATGCAGCTGTAAGCTCAGTTTAATGGATCATTTGAACACCCAATGTATACAGACACTTTATAATGTGAATGTAATGGAAATCAGCAAAATACACGAATTTTTCTGCACTGCCATTGACTGTAACAAACATGTGTTGATTTACACATTCTGAACATTTGGCAACTGCCCACATTTACAGAAAAATACTGCAAGGAACCTAGACAATGAAGATCCTACCTTACAGAAAGTAAAACCTTGACAAGAAAATATCCTTATTCTTATGTAATTGTGAAAGGTAAAAACAGTCAAACTTCTTTTCCATTACATTGTGTTTCTCTGTTTTTAATTTTTCATTTGATCTCAAACACCATTGACAATGAATGCAAGAAGTAACAGTGCTCAGATTATTTAATTTCACCTTTCTTTTGCAATTAAATTTCCATTAGTAGTGTCTTTTTTGCTTACTGCCACAGGCAAGCTATTTATTTTTACAGTACTTAGGCATTTCATTATTTTTTTGTGAAAATAAAGCCAAGGACATGAACTCTTGGTGCTCTGCTTCACCCTCAGAATATGACTCTTATGCTGCCAATTTCTTTGCATTATTTATTATTAATTTTACGCATTATTTTCATTATTCGTTTTTCTACTACATGTGATGTCCTATGCAGTCCTACTTAAACAAACAAACAAACAAATCTCAGACATCTTTTCTTCTATTTGTTTGCTTGCACATCTTCTACAATCTCATAATTGATTCTTCCCTGGAGAACTAAAGTGTATAAGTGCAAAGTCACAGAAACGGGCAAACTGTGCCAGTAGCTTCATTTCCAATGAAATTAGATGAAAGCTGCTGATTTCATCCCCAAAACCTTGATGACTCAGAATTGAAGTCTTTACTTCAAACAGTATTCTTCCAGCAACTTTTCCATATGAGATCCTGAAAGAATTTATTATCAGATGTCTCACACTTCTAAATGCTTGAAAAGAGCCTTCTAGGGCACTTTTTTTTTTTTTTAACTCCTTCAGAAGAAGAGATATTTTGAGCTTTCCAGTAAAACTGGTGTTGGGAATAGGTTAATTTCCCTCACACACTGCATAAACACACACTCAGAAATTTTAGTACCCGAGTTTCTCACACTTCAGAATGCCAATAATGCTAATGTTATAAGTGGTTCTTGCTTTATATTGCCAGTGATACCTACTTTGTATTTTGGAATAATAAGGAATATGAAACATCTGGTCTTTAGATCATGCATGCACAATTACTCAAACTCTCAAAATAAGGAATAACAGCACAGGATGGGAAGCATAATCTCTAATCTGAATGTTTTGCTCGAAGAAGAGGATATTGAGCTCTAATTATGGCACACCTGTTCATACTGTATAGTGCTAGCCCAAATAAGTGCTAGTCCAAATAAAATCAAAAAGTTGTACTGGAATTACATACTACTGATGCATTCTACCACTGCGTAAGATGGCAGAATCGGGTCCCTATATTTTTAAAATATTTGTCTCACTAAGTGGTAAGCATTTATCAAACTACCCTGCTTAATATTCCATCTCTTTTAAACTGAGATTTATAACATGGACACACCAATTATTCCATCTTATTTTTTCATCAGTAGAAATTCTTCTAGTTTATACATTATTACAAATACTACTGAAAATCCATCTCAGTAGAACTATTTTATAATTCAAACACCCTGCACAGCAGGTGTGATATTCAATAGACTTTCTTGGATTCTATGATAATAGAATATAACTAGGCTATCCTGGATTCCATGATAATGGTCTGTAGTTTTACCCTGAATCTGAAAAAAGAATAAAAGCACATTTTCAGATTCCAAGAGACGTCTTTTATTGTTGCTATAAATACCATGTTGTCTTTGTATTAAGGAAATGGTGCCCAACTTCAAAGCACCTCAAAATGCTTGATCTCCTAAATTAATCAATGAGTCTTCTCTATTTGTCACTACATAAATGTCACACTAGACCCTCTTTTCACTTACATAGCTTTAGCAGCTAGTGTTCCTAATATTTATTTTATATTATAACCATGCCAAGTATAAAATATATGAAATCCTCACACTGAATGAGGAAGAAATATTATGTCCAGCACGTGGAGCTAAAAGAAATAAGCATATTCAAGTCTGCATTTCAGAAATTTATTCAGAAGTCTCAGTTTATTAACCTTACTTCACACTGAGAAAAAAGGCTTGTTAGGATGGGTAGGGACAAATTAGAAAGGAGATAGGTTTCTAGCATAGAAACTCATTGCATGTTTAAAAAATAATTTTACTCAGTAGCATAGAGAGAGAATATAAACATCAATTTCCACCACCAAAAAATATTAAAAAAAAATTTAAAACTTCACCTAATAAGAGAAGCTCCTGACCTAGTGCAGATTGCATGTCTAAATATTCACCCTTAAATTTTAAGTCGCTGTCATGCTACTTTAACTACCTCTTTACTCACAATTTGCCCTTTGATGTCACAAATACCTAGTGTCGCATACGCAAGCGCAACATCAAATATAAAAAGGAGTGTGTTCAGTAAGGTCAAAGTGAAAAAGCAGACTCTGAGATGTGTGCAAGCTAGCAAAGTATCAGTGAATATGTGGATAGTAGAAATATCTGAAAATACGGTTAAGCAGGTAAATTTGAGATTTTATTTATGTGCATTGAAAATGAGGCAGGTTGCAAATATACCTGGTTGATCACAACCAAAGTTATCAATTTTACTGGATTTTAATAGCATTTAATTATGCTTTCAGTACATCAAATAAGAGAGAGGATTTTTAAAATGTCTGATTCTATTGTGTTATAGACCTCTTGGAGCCACTATGGTCTATATGAGTTCAATAATACCCATTTTGAAACTCAGTAAATAAATATTTATAAATGATAAGGAAACATTGCCCCTTGGAGTCTATCAATAATTCATATTTTAGAAGTCCTTAAATACATGATAAACTGTAATGGCTCCAATGGAACAGTCAACTCTCATAAACTTCTAGGAGGAATTATTTTTGTATTTCGTCGTAAGCCTCCATTACAATTCCATAGGAAAGGAACCATGCATTAAAATAGCTCTGTAAAAGTGATACTACAGATGTGCATGGTTTGTGCTAATACTCTTTGTGGCTAGAGATAAATTGCCAGTTGTGGTAGGGAACATGAGTTTTTATGCTTTTTATGCAGTATTACAAATGTACAAAGTGCTTAGCAATTGCCTTTACTCCTAATAATAAGTATTGTTAGTTGCCTTGCAGCTGCGTTTAGTCCCCAGAGCACTAAATACCATAGAAAACATAGAAAAACTTAATATACATGCAACAGTTCTGCTATTTAAACTGAACAACATAAACACATGACATGGAAACAGTAAATGGGCCTAAAATTCTTAAAAAATTAAAAATATCTTAGTCCTGTGCAAGAAGAACTTTATGTGCAAATTTTACTCCTCCCTGAAGTAATTACACATGTGCAAAGTCCACTTGTGAACAAGGACTGAAAGGTAGTTCCCATGCTGCTTACAATTTTTCCAGGGAAGACAAACATAAGGTAAAGTCAAGAAAATGAGAGACACATGAGGAAGTGAAATGACTTTCACATATTAATGCAGCAGGTTAATAATGACAGCAAAGAATTTTTAACCAGGGAAAATATGTGAGATCCTTACTGCCAGCTATGTATGATCCCACTCTTACACTGTTCACTTAACATCATGTGGTGAATTAATGAATTTCAGCCTTTAACTCTACATTTTCCTTCTGTACTATCCATTTAACTTGACTTAGTGAAGCATGGTACTGTGATACTTCCTTAGAGACTCTATCCAGTGTCACTAGAGAATAATTCAGGTAAAGAGACCTCCTCATGAAGTAGATCAGGGCAGCAGCAGCACTGAATCGTAACCAGAGGGAAAAAAGAATATTTTCATTATCAGGCATTGCCTGAATTTCATATCTGAATCTTTTTCTCTAGAAAGCTTCTAGTAGACTGAGACTTCCCAAGATCTATGTGACAGATGTAGGTGCCATTACATTTTATTTATTAAAAAAAATTAAAAACAATTAAAATCTAAACTGTTGGATGTATTCAGTTTAGCAAAAGATTAAAAAAATTCTTCTCATTTACTCTAGCCTGGGATTTTGATGGCTTTGAGAAGTTCTTCTGTATTTCAACGAGTATTAAATTTTATTTTAGGTAGCCCCATAATGAAAGGAAGTTATAGGCTCACACTGAAGGAAATATCAACATATTCACTTAAAGAAGGATGAAATCCTTGTTCACAGGGTTCAAGAGCTCAGTAGGTTGGTTGATGAAAGAGCAATTTGCATGTAGCCATTCTCCTCATGCATGAACTTCTCCCAGGCTCTTCTTCCACATCAGCCACTGTGCTTGCAGGAAGAAAACATCAAAGAAATGAAACACTTAAAATTATTTTTCTAAAAAAAGTAATTTCTCTACTTTTTTAAGTGATTTTTCTGAGATAGCAAGCAGCTCAGTCACAGATGCTCAGATCCCTGAGGGCACCATTCATCCTTACTTTTTCTGACCACCTCTCCTGGAACCTCCACCCTTTTGCCCCTGTACAGGAACCTCACAGTACCCCAGGCCTGAGCCCCCAAACCCAGCTGAACTATGTTGTGGGCAAGTGGGGGCCAGTGGTGTCCCAGGCTGCTCAAGCCTTGCTTCCTGCTCTTCCTGCACTGAGCTGAGACCTGCTCCCCCTCTCCTGCTTGCCTGCTGGTCACTGGGCTGGCAGTGGAGCCTGTTATTGCCAGAAACCCTGCCCTGCTAGCACTGTTCATGTGCCAGAGGGTGTTTCTTTTTGAAGACAGCATCAGCCCCACTGGTCCTGTGGTCACCCTTGGCTCTAGCTTATCTTTCCTCAAAGAGCTGCGCCCTGACCGGGGCCAGCCAGCCCTTAACTGCCTGCAAGTTTGTCCTACAGGCAGGGGAAGGAAAGAAAGAGAATAGTGAGGGTGCTAGTGCACACTCCAAGTGCAAGAATAACAATATAAGGAAGAGGTAACTAAGAACTGCAGCTCCTGCTGTCCTTTGAGCCTTGCTCCAGTCACTCCACTTCATCTGCCTAATAATAAAGCACATGCAAGTACCAGTCATTGTATATTGAGAACAGGGCCATTGGTAAGATGATTCCCCATTTGCTCTCTTTCCCTAGTTTTTGAAGTTGCCTTGATATTTCCTGTTTTTGAGAGATCTCTATTGACTTTAACTAACTTTCCCTTAGGCTCACAATCATAACAAATACTGCTCCTAAAAGCAAATAAAATTGACTATGTTCCATGGGCTTTTTAAGGTATTTCTGTCTCCTAAAGATACAAATAAGGGTTTTAATAGGCATTATTTGAAGAGATATATGCTTTTATAATACATCACTAATATGTCATTGATCTGGCTATCTGATAATTCAACATCATTAAGGTCCATATCATAAACGTGCTATAAAATTACAAAATCAATTAAGCTGGCCCAAGTTTTACAGAACAGTTGTATAGTGTTTTCCTTGATCTTTATGTTCTGTTTACATAGTTAGAATCTTCAAACAGAATACATGAGAAACATGAACATGAGAAAGTAGACATATTTTACTAGACATATTAAAATTTAACTGGTGATACAATTTGTCAGCCTAAAAATACTGCAATGTTGCTGATCACAGAATTTTTCCAACCATCTGACTCCAGCAGAATCAAGTTTCTGGTTTTTGCAGTAACTCAGGAAAGAGGTAAATGAATGAAGGATGGGCATGAGTCGTCTCTCAAAGCCAAGTCTGCATGTAGACAGCTTTAACATCTCTAACAAAATAAAATGTTTCTAAGTTGCATTGTCATACATTATCATTACAGCTACAAATGTTCTTAAACTCAGTGTTTCCTGAAATGTTATTAACGGGCAGCAATGAAACAGTAGTTAGTATACTGTATTCATCTGTAATTTTTTATGTCACATGGGTTTAGCAGAGAATTTGTGCATAAAAATTATTCTAAATTGCAGTTCATGCCATTCAGCAACTCAAATGTAATGAAAAATAAAGTAAAACAGAGACATTTAGTTTTACTTCAGATTGCTGCAACAAAATAATCCTTGTTCTATCATGTAGTGTAAATGGGACTGCTTGAGACATAATTAACACTGAATTCCTACGTTTTAACAAATACATGTAGATATTCCATCAGTATAGCCAGAAGCAAACAAAAGAAAAAGACTTTTGATTAATATTTGGGCACTCTTTAGTATCTCTGCAAAAGCAGTTGGGTAAGTGTATTAAACTACTTTGTATGTCATTACCCATCTGTACAATTCAGTAAACAAGATCACAGGTTTTGCTCAATATAACATTGTAAAGTAAAATTTCACATATCACTAACATGCTTGTTGTACAGACCATCTCTTCTTATCAGAGAAGTGAAACTCCAGTGCTTACATTACAATGTTTTTCACTGACATATTTAGATAACCTGTGTTTTTTCTTAAGCTGTAATTCAAGTGATAATCCTCCTGAGTTTTTTGCTTTGCATTTACTAGTTATCCTGCAACAGCTGCCATTGTACTAATAAAATAGCCCTACTGATGCTGAACAACTGTGAATATAAGTGTAAAATATGGTTGCTCCACCCCATTTTTTATTTATCTGCTCTCAAAATTGTTTGAGTGTAAAGGCAGAACAGTCACTGAAGATCACTCCTGTTTTTCTTTTTTAGAGGACAGAACTACCGGATCCTTCTCTTTTACTGGCAAAAATCTGCATGAAGTATTTATTCTTTCTCACTCTGTAGTGCTTCTATCTAGACAACATTCAAATTGGAAGTACTGTTAATCTGAATTGTTCCTCTTTGTGCTTCAGTTTCAGGGACAGCACAAAACACAGTGCTTAATGTAAAATTCCCAGACTCCATGACTAGAATTATCTGATTATCTACCCCATCTATATGTTTGATTTCTGTGATTGGCCAGCTATAACCAATGGAGCTGACTTGCAAAAAATCACATGTTCTTTTCTATGTCTCATGGACAAGTTTGGTATGAAAGGAAGTTAATTTTATGCAATATTGTTCCTAACATCCTAGGATTCTTTGATGTGCCAGTTTTTTAATGCATCTTTTTCATATTTTTTAAAAAAAATTTATTGAGATCATGCTTTGTTTTTTTGTAAAGCAAATAAGAAAACTTCCTCCTGAAATGCACACTGAGAGAGCAGTACTGAAAAGGTTAATATTCACAGTTAAAGCAATTAAATGTTTTATTTATATTTTGAGGATTAAGCAAGCAATTCAGGCATTGTAACAAATCAAGCTGACAAGTCCTATTCACATAAATGACAATGTGCAGACAAAAATTAGATTAATTTCCAAAATAACAATAATTCCTTTACCCAGAATGCCATATTTATGGAAAGTGTTCAGAGCATTGCTTCCAATTATTTCCAACCCTGAAACAAATTATTCTAGAACAATCTTTTCTTTATAAAATTACCTTATTTTGATGACTCATTGCACCTTTTCATTCTTTATATAAATGGACCTTCTTCATTATGTAGACACAGAAGGGATGCAATTGCAAAACAAAAGCAAGACAGAAGGGAAGGAAATAGTTTCTTTGTTAATGTAGACGCACATTTATGAAACTTTACCAAATTAATGTAGCTGCAGGATTCTTAATAACCTGTGTGCACGTATGCCTTGCCAGATGATGCATAGGTTATTTCCCTGGAATTAAGCAGTCATGCGTATTTACTTCACAGTAATATCTTCTGACAGACACATCCTCATATATACAAATACACTTACAACCATGCATGAAAAAAGTATGAGAATTAAATAAACTAGAGTTTTTCAATAAGAAGAAAAGAAATTAAACAAAATGTTTGTATGATGTAGGAGGTAAAAGTGGTCAACATAGCAACAGTTAGGAAACAGTAGGGCAATATCCAGCTGTTTTCTTATAAACAGCTCTTTGGTGATATGTCTTTTATTCAGTTTTAAATAAGGTAAGTTGTTGGTACTCAGTTACTAGTTGATGATGGTCACACTGAAAAGTATGAGAATCAGTTTTGTATCACTGATATGTAGCTGTTGAAGAGTTACATCAGCTTTGCTTTTAGATCTGGCCCATGCTGTCCAGAGCCTTTTATACATTAGGTTACTACAACGTATAATTTATCACTACAGATTAAAGTTAGTCATGAATAGAAGACAAAAGACCAAGACTTGTCTAAGGGGATCTATGCTGAATATTCATACTTGCTAGTCATTGTCTCTCTAGTCCTAAATCAGAGACCTGTTTATCTACCTGATTATCCTACCAAGATACATGCTGCCAGCAGGATAAGCCTTATAAGTACTCCTAGTTCCCTATGACTTGATTTCATTTAGGAATTGTTCAGGAACACTGCCAAAGCCATTTGTGTATAAGGATTTTTCAGAGATAGAGAGTGCTATTTTTTGGAAGACAACTGTTAGTGCAAATACTGGGGTTTATGTCATTCATTGGCTGGCTAACCTGAGTTGATTTGTTCATGCTGAATATTTGGTTTTTTAAGTCTGCTGGATGTAGAATATCATTGAAAGATTAAGTAGAAGAGCCTAGAGCTTTATGTACAGCTTTTTTTTTTTTTCATGACGTAAATCTCAGTAAATAAAGAACAAAACCTGTAATGAATAGTGGGAGCACAATTTGCCTTTGTCATCCTTCTGCAGTCTATGCTTTTTTCTTTATTTGCTCTCATATAAATTCTCACCAAGCTTGATATGCTTAGCAAAAAGAAAGAAAAATTCTTCCCATAAACCATCATATCGAAAAATTGTTCAGATGCTAGTCTAAATGCTGGGATGTGCTTTGCCCTATGTATTCTTCCTCAAAAACACTGCTAGAAAACTTTTCTTCTTGAAAAACAAATAGGAAACTTCTATTTCACTATAACAGCTACAGGAATAATAACTATCCACTCACTAAATGTGCTGCACATCTTTGGCTTCCCAGGCACCTTTCCTTTGTTGGCCATTCTCTGTGACTGAACAGTGTTACTCTTCCCTCTACTTCCTCCTTCCAGAGACCTCTTTGCTCTCTGTATGATTTCTTTCTGTGATAACACTTTCATTTTAGTTAATGCTATTAGATTGTGCAGAGAGCTTTTTGTGTTCCTGTTACTTTCCAGGAACACAGAACCTTCCCTAAACAATTAATAAAGTAAGGTATCATTTTACCTACCGTAACAGTTTTTTATCATATAAATGTGAACATAGTGAGACTGTATAAGCCAGAAAAAGAGAGACTGTACTGGGAAGGCTTCAGTGCAATTTCCAAAGTGCCTGATCATATGCCATAGAAAAATTATGTTCTTCATCCCCATAAAACCAAAGGGCAAAAGAATACCATGCAGCTGACAAGAGTTAAAAAAAGTACCTTGCAAAAAATGGCAACTGCAGTTGTTGAGGTACATTACTAAAAGTGACAGATTTTGGGTCTGCTCTTTTTTCAAGTCCCCTGTGAGTCACACTACCATCATTTCTTCATCTGTATGAGACAAACTCTGTCCCTTCTGTGAATTATGTCAGCAATCTTCCATCAGACACATGCAATATTGCTAGGTGACACCTTGCAGCAGGTGTTCACTTTTTCCATATGGTGCTTCACACATTTACTTGAACTATCATATCTGAAGCATATTGAATTTGTTCAGCCTACAGAAGTTATCAAGGTAGATGGATGACTTTCTTTTAAGTATGCACATTCATCTTGGCTTGACAAGTGTCCATTTGACACTGAGTGGAAATTCTTTTCCTGAGAAGGCTCCAGAATACCGTATCACCTGTCACCATAATTGTTGTGCTGCCCGAACTTTGCAAGAAATGTTTGCAGATTTTCACTCACAAATTACCTTTAGCTTGAAATGTCAAAGTATAAAGTACCTGTTTTGAATCAGATAAGTGAGCACATTTTATAAACAACAGACAATTCCATACCTCCCTTTAGGATTTCATTTCATAAATGAGAGTCTTGGTTCTGTGTTACTAGCTGCTTCATTCAATAGTGCAGCAATGGTATTTGAAATGGTTTCTATTGGAATGCCGAATTTTGGTTTGTTTTTTTTTTTTTTCTAGGACACGTCATGTTGACAAGCAATGTAATTATTCACTTGTTCAGCACAGTGCTACGTACAACAATGAATCTTTAACTGCTCTTGTATTTACTGAGGGCATCAGGTCATTATGTGTGTGTAACATTTGGCACTCTGATTTAACTGAGGCTGGGAATTCCTAGACTGTTTATTAAGACTACTTATTAACTAAGACAAAACACAGAAGGATGACACAGTTCCTGTGAAGTGGGATTCAAAATCATCAGGCTACACCATCATTTGTCATCTGACAAATATGCTCTGTGAAAACAATAATGTAGGGGGTTTTGTTTCGTATTGTTTGGTTTGGTTTTTGAGCTCATTATAGCATGAGACCAAAAATAAACAAAAAAAAAAATCTTTGTCAATTTTGTTAGGATGAGGTATGTGAAAAGGCTAGTATATACACAGTAGCAAAGGTGTCAATTTCCCATGTATATAGTGCTTAAGATCCTCTACCGATTTCCTAATGTTTTTCTACACTGAACAGATTCTTGGCAGTAGCATCAAAATTAATGAAGCAAACATGTCGGTCTACAAAATCTCTTCCAAAATTGTTTCTATAGAGCAGATTTCACTGTAAGAAGATGGTGCCATTTGGTACTTACCACTGTATCATTACTGGCTGTAGCAATAGATACCACAAACTAAAGTGAAAATATCCATAGAAAATAGCATTTTGTTTATCAAAACTAAAATGGTAGAAAGAAGGATCCAGCCTTTCATGTCATGAAACATGGAGGGTCATAATCTATGTAACTAATTAGATTTAGGGTTGGAAGGTCCTCAGGCTCATCTTTTCCAAACTCCCTGCTCAAGCAGGCCAGTTAAAGCTAGGGTGAAGACTCTGAAACACTCCTTAAGTTACAGAGTCTTTAAGGATAGAAACTCTATAATCTCCAAAGGCAATCTGTACTAGTGCTAAATCACCCAGTAAAAAAGTGTTTCCTGATGTTCAGATGGAACCTCCTGTGTTTCAATCTGTTTCCACTACTTCTGATCCTGCCACTGGGCACCATGGAAAAGAGCCTGGTTCTGTATTTTCTGCACCCTCTCTTCAGATATTATATACATTGGTAAGATTTTTCTGACCCTTCTCTTCTCCAGACTGAATAGTCCCATCTCTCTCAACTTTTCCTCACTGGCTAGTTCAGTCCCTTAATTATCTATGTGTTCCTTCATTGGACTTTCTCCAGTACACCCATGACACTCTTGTATGAAGTCCAGAACTGAACACAGCACTGGAGTGCTGGGTAGAGGGAAAGGATTACCTCCCTTGGCATGCTCACAACACCCCTAATGCAGCCCGGCACACCTTTCTGGCCACAAGGGGACACTGCTGACCCGTGTGCAACCTGCTGTCCGCCAGGACCTCGAGATCCTATTCTGCCAAACTGCTTTTAATCTGGGTAACTCGCAGCTCTACATGTATTAGTACATGTGGTTGTCATTTCCCAGAGGCAGAACTCTGCATTTAATGTTGAATTTAATGAGTTTCCTGCTCACTTATTTTCCCATTCTGTTGAGATCCGTCTGGATGACAGCATGGCCCTCTGGTGTATCAGCTATTAATCTTTTGAGGGTATGCTTAGCCCATCATTAAGATCATTAATGAAGATGTTAAGCAGGACTGGATCCAGTACAGACCTCTGGGATACAGTGCAAGTCACTCGCCTCCAACCAGACTTTGTGCTGCTGGTCATGACCCTCTGAGCCTGGCTTTTCTGCCAGTTTTCAATCTATCTCATGTTTGCTCATCCAGCTGTACATCAACATTCTTTCTGTGGATTTGTGGGAGACAGTGTGAAAGGCCTTACTGAAGTCCCAGTGGACAATGCCCTCTGCTGTATTTTCGAATACCAGGCCAGTCATTTCACTGTAGAAGGTTATCCAGTTGGTCAAGCATGACTTCCCCACAGTGGAGCCATACCGACTACTTCTGATGATTTTCTAGCTGTTCCATCATTTTCCCAGGAACTGTGGTGAGGCTGACTAACCTGTAGTTCCCTGGATTATCCTTCTTCCATAGGGGAGTGACATTAGCTTTCCTCCAATCTTCAGGTGATTGTCCCAGTCACCATAATTAATCAAAGATTATTAAGCGGCCTCCCAGTGACATCTGACAGGTTCTTTAGCACTTGTAGTGCATTCCACCAGGACCCATGGACATATGCTTGGTTTGCTTAAGTGTTCCCTAACCTGTTCAACTTCCAACAGGGGCACACCATCTTTCCTCCAGCCTTTCTCCCTGATCTCTGAGACTTGGTATTCCTGAAGACCAGTCTTGCTAGTAAAGACTGAGGCATTTCAGCACTTCCCTTTTTCTGTGTAACCAGGTCCCCTGTCTCACTGAGCAATAGGGGCACATTTTCCCTAGTTCTTCCTTTAGTCGTCTGTGTACTTCTACGGACATTTCTATTTCTAGAACTCTTTGACATGCCCGGCAACATTCAATTCCATTTGGGCTTTGGCTTTTATAATTCTATCCCTGAATCCCTTCTATATTCCACCCAGGTTACCCTTCCTTTCTTCCATCCTCTGTAGGCTTCCTTTTTGAGTTAGAGTTTGTCTAGGGAGTTCCTTGTTCATCCATGCAGGCCTCCTAGCATTTTTAACCGACATTTTATTCTTTGGTACAGAGCTCTCTTGAGTTTGGAGGAGGTGATCCTTGAATATTAACCAGCTTTCTTGGGCTCTCCTTCCCTCCAGGGCCTTATCACATAGACATCTTACAGTCAGAACTTTGAAGAGGCTGAAATCTTCTCTCTTGAAGTCCAGTGCTGTGAGCTTGCTTTTTATCCTCCTCCCTGGCCCCAGGATCCTGAATACCACAATCTCATGGTCACACAACCAATCACCTTTGATCTTCACGTTCCTAACAAACCTTTCAATTTTGCTGAATATGAAGTCCAACAGAACATTTATCATTGTCTCTTCAATCACTTGGAGGTGGAATTTGTCATCAATGAAGAACCTCCAAGAACCTCCTGGATTCCCAATGTCCTGTGTTCATCACTCTCCAACATATACCCCAGGACCAGGGGTTGTGAATGTGATGCAGCTCATACCTGTTTGTTTCATCCACTGGTTCTTTCAGGTCATACAGCCTCTAACAGGCACCCATTATCATGTCACCTTAGCCTGTCTTCTCTTTGATCCTAACCCATAATCTTTCTGTTGGTTTCTTGTCCATCCTCAGGGAGAGATCCATGCAGTCCAGCTGCTTTCTCACATTAAGGACAACCTTCACTCCTTGTCTTCCCTTACTGTCCTTCCTATAGAGTCTGTATCCCTCTATTGCAATACTGCACTCATGGGAGCCATCCACCATACCTCCGTGACCCCAGCACGATCATAGCTCTGCAACTGCATGCAGAGCTCTAACTCACCATGTTTATTCCCTGTACTAAGTGCATTAATACACAGGGAGCACCAGCTCTCAGCCATTGACTTGATCTATTAGTATCATTCTCCTCACAGCTTTTCCTCTCAGTGACAGGATTGAGGAGACCAGCTGGGTCCCCATGGCCTTGAAAACTGTCCACAGAGATTTGTAGTCAATTTTGATACTTTTAAGACTCAGTAATTTTGTCATCGTGACTTCCATTTCTCCATCTTTCTGTGGGGACCTCACTTGTCTGTTTTGTGGGCTATGGCATTCTTTGTAAAAGTAACTTATTTCTAAAAACTAAATTATTTTCCCTTGATGTTGAAGCCAAGGTAAACAGCAGATTATGCACTATAAAGAGATTTTTTAATCTTAAATTACTGTTTCTTAAAAACACTAGACAATTTCTTGCTATAAAGTTGAGTAATTTGTTGTAAAGCCTTTTCTACCAACATTTCAATTTTTTAAACAGTTCATCATTGTAACTACAAGGAGAAGTCATCAGTGTGACAACCTACCAAAATCCTTCTGTGTAAACCAATCAAAAATGCTAATTAGTCTTGCAAAGACTTTGGTTTCCTTTTATAGCATCATAATTTACAAGTTTCACAACCTAGTGCTTTATATTTTCAACTTATGCTTCTGTGGTATTTTAAAGTATGTTGGAATGAGGAAACTGCCTATAAAAATCTTTCCTCATGTACATTATTATACTTTTACAAAGTTGTCAAAATTAGTTCTTTTCAGTTTTCCCCAATAAGACACAGATTTTTCTTTCTGAGGAGTGTCTGTAATAATTTTCTAGTACTTCAATTGATCACATAATTTTTGAGTTCTTTTAAAGTAATTCTTAATTTGTGGTTTATACCAATGGAAGGAATGATCATTATCTGTGTACCATACTGGTCTTTTCATTTTTGCCTCTGCCTTTTGATTTTCTTCTTCCTCATTTTTCTCATTTTTCTCAGTCTTGTGTGATTTGTTGGGATTTTTTTTGGTTTTTTTTCTCCCATAAGGATTAGAATTTAACTGTTTTATTGCCGCTATTATAGCACTACCATTTGACAGTTTTATCTGGAATAATGCTATCAAAAATTCTCAAGATGTAATCAAAGACTGTACCAGATCTTGAGGTCTCTAACTGGCTGGTTCAAGAAATGTTCATTGATACTATCAAGAATGTTACCATTGCACCATGTTGCATTATGACATTGACCCAGTCCACCTAAATTCATCAAAACAATCTGGTTTGTACACTTAGATATTTTCAAATGTTTCTTATTTTTCATACTCATTGTTACCATGTTAGAAAACATATAGTAAAGTATCAATATTGCATTCAACCCTTTTCAACACAGAACTTCATATTTTTGTGGCATTTTGTGATTTCATAACACATTACATGCATCTGACTTAAAAGATTTGTTAACATAAGGCACCATGTCTCTTCTGGCATGATTATCCCTTAGTCACAAATAAGGCTTACTTTCCCATTTACAGAGTTTCAATTATTGTGTTTTCATCAAACTTTGGACAATTCTGTATTTTTTCTATTTTAATACAGAGATTTTAACATACACCAGTTTTTCTTCTCCCTTCCTGCCCTCATGACCTCTTCACAGAAATTACAGGGAGACAAGAAGGATGGGAGTCATATTTTCTGATTCTTGCATGTTCTGTTTTCCTCTGCAAAGAATCAAAGCTCCACAAGTGAGATTTTGCAGGTCTCAGGAAGAAATCTGATATGGTCCTAAGAAAATCCAATCCAACACTGTGATACATTTTCCATCATGGGAAAAATGTTGCTGCCCTAGTAGTATCATTGCAGTATAAGGACACAGTAAGAGAGAGAAGATGAACTAGAAATTTCTCTCAACTACTGGCCCAAAAGATTTAGCATTATTACAGTAACTGGTATTGTGGTGAAAGATTTCAATGGATATTATCAGCTGTGGAAACACAGTAGCAGAAACTTTGGACCATTTTCATCCTCTATCACTCTTCAGCACATACGACAGAATCTAATCCATTCCTTCAACTTGTCAAGCTTACCTTCCTGTATGTATGCATTTCCTTTGGTTGCAAGTTACAAAAATCAGCCTCTTCACATTTCTTTTGCAAAGTTTTTTTTTTAATTTGTTTTTTTTGGGGGGGGGATTTTTGTTTGTTTTGTTGGGTTTTTTGGCGTTTTTTGTATTATTATTATTCATACAGCACTTGTAATAGAAAGAGTGAAATATAGGAAAATAATCTATATTGTGTATTGTCTCTTGTACATACAGATTTGTCTGCAACTAATCAGAATTGATGAGCTGGTTTAAAAGAAGTGAAGGAAAAATATTGCACACAATGTCAGAGGAAAATAATAAATTTCTTAGTAACAGCTCCCATTCATAGCTGAATACACAAAAGCTCCTTCCTGGATATCTGTTAGAGGGAAAAGGGTTTATGTTGAAGCAACATAAAGGGAAGCTCTTTTGTAACCGGTGGATTCCAGTGATTACAATGTTATGATAATTAATTGGATGTGTTGTGCTCAATGTTTTTTATTTTGACAAGACATAGACAAATTTATTTGTACTTTGCAGAGGGAATACTAAATCCAGGTGTGAGTTCAACCCTGAACTTTCTCTTCCATGTGTAATGTGTATATGACACAGCCTGCATTGCAATTGATAACTGGGAAATTATTCCTTTGAGAAAAGACAGGAAAAGAGAAGAATATACACAAAATACTAAAAAAGTAAGTGCACTGAGGTAGCTCACTTGTTACCTAAAGTCACAGCAGTATTAACAATAAGGTATTTTAATCTGATAGTAAAGTCGAGTCTTAAGGACTAGCAAAGCAAAACCAGTCAGAAATCAGGAGAACAGGTGGACTGAAAGAAATGAACTTTAGCAACCTGTAATCTTGTGACCTCGGGATCTAAAGACAGTAAAAGACATTTAATAATATTATTTTTATTTGAAGAGTAAGGAATCAGATAACAATTTCTGAATAGAAATTTGACCAAAGAAGACTGAATGATTTTCTGTGTTTCATGGGCTTTTTTTAAAAAATCTGAGTACATTCACATGAATTATTATATATGTATAAACAGGCAAGTGATTGGTCAATTTGAAAACCAATCTGAAAAGCAATTTTCTTTACATGAGATGCAAAGATGGAGATATTCAAAACAACTGACTGTGAGTTTTTTAAGTTATGCCTATTTTAAGTAAAACCAATTTTTAAAATATAAACTAGAGCCAATCTAGTCCAAATGAACCTCTGAATGGTTTACTCCACTAGAACCTTTTCCAGTAGGCCAAGATCAGAATCAAATCATTAAAAAA
The DNA here is from genome assembly GCA_013396755.1 of Sclerurus mexicanus. NCBI lineage: Eukaryota > Metazoa > Chordata > Aves > Passeriformes > Furnariidae > Sclerurus > Sclerurus mexicanus. The sequence continues at coordinate 213,504 of VWZF01003022.1, forward strand.
AAACATGTTCTTTTATGTCAAGTTATAAAAAAAAAAAAGAAGTTAGAGTGTCCTGATAACCAATTTGGGATGATCTGGTCTACCTTAGTCCAGTGGATGGGTAAAAACTGAGTGAATCACCAGGATCTAAGATAAGTAGTTAATATTTCATATCCTACTTGGAAGCTCATTCCAATATAGATCCTCAGGTATATATCCTGGGGCATGTCCTGTGCAGTATCTCTATAAAAATCAAAACAAAACAAAAAGTAGAAGAGACAGAGTGCACACTCATCAGGTTTCTAAATTATGTCATACTAGGGGTACAGATAGGCTGGAGGAATAAGGCTAAGAGGAACTTCATGAAAAAGAATTATTTCCCGAAAAGAGGTCTGTGCTACTAACTTCCCCTTTTTTTTTTTTTTTTTCTTTCCTGGAAATTACTTCCATGAGGACAAGATTCCCAGAAGCTGGGGTAAGGCTCTCTAGCTTGTAACTCCCCAGATCTTTGCTCTGGCATTTGTTGAAGACAGGTGTTTTATTTGTTCTTTTGCGTAAACCAAGGACACTCTCTAATTGCTACAACTCTCCCCTAGATGTTGGAAAGTGGTAGTAAAATTGCATAATATAAATCCCCATTTTATAACCACATTAAGAGATCTTAAAAGTAATGCTAAAAAACTGCAAGAGCTTGGAATATAATATTGTGAATCCTACAAGTTTGCTTTAGCAGTCTTGGATGCTTTTTGCAGATCTGTGGTTAATAGTATCTACCACGTTTTAAGACAGTTACATGGGGATGAAAAGGAAGAACCTTATAGTTGGTTCACATACAGACTTTTCCACATATGTAGCTTAAAGTGGAGCCTGGTAGTTTTAGAGATCAAAGTAAATGTGAGTGAAGAAAACTGCAAAACTGCATGAGAGTGTCACTTATTTTAAGGACATATATTGTACAAAAGCCAATTATCACCACCTGTTTTGCAAGACACTTAAGGTCTTCCAGACTTTGACAGGGAGAACTACAAAAGTTAGTTTGTTCCCTAATAGCATCAGCAAAGATTCACTTTAGTCTTGAAGCTTTACTTCTGATTACATTTTCTGTCACCAATTATTTTATGTGCACACCAAAGGAAATCAGTCAAGACTGTCAGCAGCATTGATCCCACTTCTCTCTGCCAGATGTTGTTCTTGTCCATCTGCTCACACTTGCTTTGCACAACATAAAAAAGAAGTGGAGGCTGTGAGGTGACACTGCAATTAACCTTGTAAATGATTTCACTTTTGCAAATGAAACCAGCAACTGGGTCCATAACTTACACAATTAAGAGCAATGCATCTTAGTCATTTTCTGCAATCCTCCATTTAATATTTGATCATTGATTTAACGTTTAATACTGCAGAATCATTGTTCTGTGTCCCTCATTTCTTGAATGTCCTTGATTTTAAGCATAGTCAGCAAGCTAGTAGTTTGATCTTGCAAAGATTTAGTTGTATGAGTACTTTGATGAAGGCCAAAGTGATTATTCACATGAATAAGGGTTTTCATGGGTAAATATTTATATTTCAGATTCGTCATCTCTGTTTTATAGCCTCCCTTAACTGTTCTCTTCTTTTTTTTTTTTTTTGGTGGTAGTTTGTTTAAAATTAATTGAATATGTGGTGGAGTCAATAGGCACTAAATATAATTGTTTTCAAAACTTGAATTTCTGTGCAACATGATTTAAAATTTTATTGATTCTTAAAAAATTATTAAAAATCTTTTTTAACCATGGGAAAATGAAGCTGTCTGTCAATATAATGTGACATGGTGTGAATGAGAACATGCATGAGTGTATTTGCATATGTGTATTTGATAAATACTAACGTGAAAAGTTTGGAACACTACACATTTCAGACAGATTTTCCCAACCTACCTAGGTATTCAAATATTTTAATCCTTAAGGATAAGTTTTTCTGTTATTCCAAGCCTATTATTCTGTTATGGAAACGTTGTCAGTATTTTGCAATTTTTTGAAGAAAACTGCTATTCACTGAAAAATAAATTAAATAAATGACCAGAGGCTTGTTACAATGAATGATTCAGATGACCAGTTCAGAAGCTGAAGTTAAGCTTCCAGAGGTGAAAGTACCTTCCATTAAATTGTTATATACTAAAAAATTAAATAGCTTTACCAGAGGAGGATTAGATTAGACACAGGAATGATTTCTTCACTGAAAGGGTGATCAAGCATTGGAATAGGGTATCCAGCGAAGTTGCAGAATCACCATCCCTGGAAGTGTTAAAAAAACATGTGGATGTGTTGTTTGGGGACTGGTTTAGTGATGAACATGTCAATGATCCTAGAGGTTTTTTCCAACCTTACAGATCCTCTGATACCACATATCTTTGCTGTTATTTTGTTTTAAACTCCACAAATATTTTCTTATGTAGATGAAAATCACTAGGTTTACAATAATAGGCAGTTTTATTATGTGGCAACTGCCATCTTGGTCATGAATTAAACATTGAGTCTTCAGGTCGTAAAAGCATTGGGTACTACAGGACTACCCCTATATTTTTCAATACTAGCATGGCTTTGCAGAAAGGGCAAGACATACCACTCACTAGACCCTGTGTTGTTAGAGCTGAACCCTGAATTGTGAGAAGCCACCATTGTGCAAAGTTTTAGAAGTTATGGCAGAAACTTCCATGCTGTTTTATGTAACAGTTTCTTGTTTTGTTGGAAAAGAAAAATCAGTTATTTCATGTATACTGTAAGTCAGCTATGAAATGTATGTTTTCCTCACAATGTCTGGTGAACTTTTCAAATTCAAATGCTTAAAAGTTTCTGTGAATTACATTAGGCTTTCCTAAAAAATACAAAATTTTAAACAGAAGGAGATACTGTTAAAATAGCTAGTAATGAAGAATACCATATTTGTTAAGTTTTAACTTCTCTTAATGTAAATTATCAGATTAAGAGCAAATAAAATCTGAATCTATCATGATTTTAAATGTTATTAAATGAAACAGTTTTGTCTTTTCTCAAGAACCAAATGATTATGAGAACTCAACCATTCTTTTCACTTCGTTTACAACTAATTGACAGATTTGCTGCTCGTATGCTGCTCATGCTTACATGGGCCTATTCTACAAATAGAACATTAGCCTAGAATTGATCGTGAAGTAAGGTTTAGTGTACCCTGAACAAGCACAAGTATCTCAGTACTAGATCCAGACACATAATACTCTATGTGATTTTCCTTGGATGATGAAAGTTCAAGAAATAAACTTATTCCAAACACATGGGTGTATATTTTTCCTTCATGTCACTTTCAGAAGATACCAGCATCTTTCTCATTGTGTATCTTTTTCAGTATTTAAAAGATGTGAGGTAAGAAGATGATAGGCATTATTATCCTGTCATACTGTCACACAAGGTAAGGGTCAAGGCTGGGGTTATCCATTGTTCTTTAGTATTCAGCATCAAGTAAACCAGTTCACTATAGAGTAAAACCAAAGATGCCTTCAAAATACATGCTAATCCAATGTAAACAATACTTTCCTTCTTCTCCTCCTCCTCCTTTTCCTCCTTCCTTTCTTCCCCCCTTTCCTCTTTGTGGAAATCCAGACCTATTGTTCTGTTTAGCAAATAAAGCAGATCTTTTGTTCTATGTCAACACCACTTTTTGCCTTTTCACCAAATGAGAGAAAAAGCAATCTGTAAAATCTCCCATTGGTCGTTGTCCCTTTTCCACTTTACACTGTTCTTGCTACCAAGACAGCAAAGTTGCCACTTTTTGCACAAGTTTGTTTATCTTTCTCTGTCTTTGTGCTGTCCATTTAATTAAAGGTCAGGATCTATGACTATAATCTTCTTCTGGGATAATAGCTAAACCTAATAGGGTATCTATCTGACAGTCTATCACTGCTGAGTCCTCATGGTAGCTATTCTGTGTACCTCATCATTCTGCTGGATCTTTCAGTAGACACTGTCTTTAAAATCCCATTTGTACCATTTGGGTCAGGTCAGGAAGAGTAATGGCTCTAATCTTGTTGGAGTGATATTATTAATCTTGAAGCAGGTGAGGAGAAAGATGCTTTCTCCTGCCAAAGAACTCAGACTTCAGTTCTGCAGTGGGTAATCCAAGGTTTACTGCATATGGCAAAATAACTCAAAGATTAAGCTATCATTTTTTTGTCGTATTTAAACCTGTATGCTATGTTAAATTAATTTCAGAGAGTTAAAATGATGGATTAAAGGGTTTTTTTCCAGTTTCAGACAGCTCGATTTAAATTTTCTTAATGTGTTTTTCACAAATAAAGCAAAAGCAAGTAAGAGTAGCTTTGAATCATAGCCATACTTCTCTATGCTGAGCTTTTGCTTCTGGGCATAACAGGTGCATATTTGCTGATGTCTAGAAATTTGAGAAATTCACTTCACATTTAACACTAGATTGAGTAATATGACATGTTTAAATTTCAGGACTGACCGGTTGTTTATAAAAGCCATTAATATCAGTTGCAGTCATTGTCACTTCTGAACATCCAAGCAGGATCTTTTAGTATCTAGATTTCCAAAATACATATTGTGTGCATCCTCTTTGTGTATCCATTCCAGTGGCTACTGATTTGGGGGTAGGCTTTGTAAACACAAAGGTTAGCAAAGAACAGGATGGAATATCAGGCTTTTGTTTCCTCTTGGCTTAGGTCCCCACACACACTTATCTGGAAAATGGATTGCCTAAGTCTACTGTGTCTGGCCAATGTGTTCCTATAAATTATACATCCATATGAGAAATATTGATAAAATAACAGTGCAACACCATTCCTAGAAAGGCCCCAAAATAGCCTCCTGCAAAGGCAGATAGGTGGGCAGTGAGCCACAGTTCTTCAAGGCTTTCACATTTCCAGATGTCTTTTGTTCTTCTGTTGCAGTTTCCCACATAATGTAGTTGCTTGCTTCTAGTCCACAGAAAGCTGCATTAAGGTGGCACAGCCTGAGTTCTTATAATCCCAAATGGGTTTCAAAGCACTAGTTGAAGAAGGGTCCACAAATTGAATTATCTTTAATACTGAAGACAGGGACTCTAGCTCTTAGTTCAGTATACTGGGTTGTTCTCACAGTCATGTGAACTTATAACCTATACTGGGATTTCCTTGAGTACAAACAAACTCAGCATGGATGTAAGTGAACATGCCAGATAATTTGAGTAGAGTTAATTGAAGAAAATTCAGCAGAACATATACTTTATGTTAACCTGTCCACTACATGGAATCATGACACCTAGAGAAATAAGATGGAGATGGGGACCTGATTGCTACCTTTTTTGGTTTGAATTGGTGTTAAAATGTTACTAATATATTTCCAAAAGATCATTTAAAAAAAAATAAGCAGTAGTAGTTGCTTTCTAAATCAAATGAGTCCTGAAAGAGCTTCACTGGAATGACTAAAAAAAAATAAATCTCTGTACTGTAAGAATAGACTACTTTTTTATTATTATTAAACATTTCCATTTTTAACTTTTAAAATTTGAGGGTTTGGTGATATTTTTACATTCAACCTTATTTGTATTCTCACTTGTATTACATAAAGAGTTTTAAATTAGACAAAATCTTTTTGTAAAAAAAATATTTTATATAACAATTCTCTTCATAACGGTATTTTTCAAGATCAAAAAAAGCAATTGAAGCTAAGAATCACTGTTTTCCTTCTTAACTTCAAGGTAGGAAGAAGTCAGATTTGCAAAATACTTGCCAAAACAGAAACTTCTTGACATCTCAGTACCAATAGTTTAGATATAAAATGTTTTCTAAATGTCAATAAAATAAAAATAATGTGCACTAAAGCTGGTCAGCAAAAGGGTGGTAAACTTCTAACAACCCCTATGCCTAGTTGACCTTGGCATTGCTATGAAGGAAAAGTTATTACCAAAAAATAAGAATCAAATTCTGTGTCATTCCATGGGCTTAAAAAATATTTTCAGATTCTTCCTCTACCCCAACATCTAGACTGCTTTGATTTCACTTTCCCAGGATGCTGCCACTTGTGGGATTTTCAACGAAACACTAGAAGGACAGGCTAAATGCTTTCCATAAAGCTCACCAAAAGAGAGTGAAGCTGGACCACAAAGATGCATATTGCATCAGAAAACTGAGGAGCACTCCATGCTCACTGCTCTTTCCATTGATGGAATTTAGGTTTTTCTTTTTGTGGGTATAAAGGCTGCTTCATGCTCCCCTCCACAGATCTTCAGAAATCAGGGACCATCTTCAGATGGCAAAAGATCTCCCTAAATCTCTCTGCCCAATTATTGTTAATATTTAAGTCCCACTTAACACTCTTCAAAACTTTTCAATAATCCCTAGTACTCTACTGCTGGAAGGTCAAGGCTATGGAAGGAATTAAGGTATCCTGGGGGATTTGGGGAAAAATTCTCTGTTTTATACAGAGCTGCATTCTTTCTTTAGGCTGTACCTGAATAAGGAAAGGACCCGCCTCACATTTCACCTCAGTAATACTCGTTCTAATAAGAATAATCAAGTGTAGGGTGAGACCTGACCTACTTGAGATACAAGGATACGTATATTTAGGTCTGCAGTTTCTTACTCAGTTTCAAGATTCCCAGTGCTCTTTGTCCATCTCTATGATATAAAAACAATAAGTAGTTTTATTAACAGTACACTGCTTAGGAATATTTATTCCCTTTTGTTTTTACTATATAAATAAAGGTATGCTTTGGGGACTAATTGATCAGAAACTCAATTTTACATTTTGAAACCAGGACAGATGTGGGCTAAGCTGTGTAACACAAATGGCTTCTCTCTCTAGGCCCAGTTCAATTTGAAGGAGTTAGATTTAATTTTGACCAAATAAGCAATGTCTAGTATTTCCTGTTGTAATGTGGAACTAGTAAAGCACAGAAAATAAGAGCAAGCTGTTCTCTATTATGGCTACCACTGCTTTGTCAGAATTATTTTGAAAGAACCAAGGCTGAAACTTTACTAAAGATAAAAGAGAAAGACTGCAAGTAAGGAAAAATTCCTATCTGTACTTACACTGATAGTGAGGAAAAACAAACAAAATAACAAAGCTATTCTGAACCACACATTTGTAGAGAAAGTATTCATTGCAGTCAAATCCATAGGAAAAAAACCGTAACATTATTGTTGATAACAGTCACAGGAAGAAGAATGATGATGATGATAATAATAATATTTATTTCAGTGTAAACCCATGGTTTAAAAATTAAGCAAGCTTTCTTTCAGGGCTTTTCTTTTCCAGAACACACCATATGGTTACCACTTGTTCTATGAGAGATATGCAAAACAGCCTATGGACTCCATTGAATCTTCTTCTTTTTGACATGACACATGTTTATGGCAGAAATAGAGCCAGCCATCTACTCTATTATTACATCTCCATAATCTGGAAGTATAAGTAAACAACTTTTTTACCAGGGTCAACCATTCTTTCCATGTCCTGAGTGATTAGTTCTCTTTTGATTAGTAAATTTACATATAGTTTGGAAATTGTAAATTAGATTAAATTAGATTTGCTCCAGGGTCCTATTTGCTTTTTTTTTTGCTTTTTTTTTTTTTTTTGGAGTAACGTAGGACTAAATCAAAGTCTCTGCAGATCTTCAACTTGCTTGATAATTTCATTCTTCATTGTAAAGCTGCAGTACTTATTAGGCTCTTGAGTGAATCAAGCCTCTGTAATAATGGCCAAGAACATGTCAGCAAGTCATCAGGAAATTCAAGATGCTGTGTGCAGAGGAACTATTAAGAGCAGCTAAAGTGAGAAGTAATATGTAGATCACTGAAATGTGAGCATCGTAGCATTTTGGAAAATGTGATCAAAGTTCAAAGTCATACTGATACAATTTTTTAAAAGGAGTTGCATTATTTTTTTCTCTCTGCATATATGTCTACTTTCTTCTCCAGAAATATGTGCATTCAGAGATTTTCATCCAACTAGAAGAGAATCAGTTAAACGTGATTAGGAAAATGAAATTTTTATAACTAATGTTCTTAAAATTTAAATTACATTGATATTTGAAGGGAACCTTTGTCTGATCTTAAAAGGACTTGCCAACTGAGTAGAATTTCAAGGGGTTTCAAATTCCTTTCCAGTCCCAGGCTCTAAATATTAGAGTGGTGTAGTTTGTTTGGGAAAAATTACGAATCTTCTTGTAAGGAAGGAATATTTCCCTTCACAGAAGAAACAACTCCTCTTAAAGGAAGCACCTCAACAAATGTGCCAGTGTAGCAATGAGACAGTTCAATATGAGTTTCAGTTTCACACTATCAGCATCAGTGAAGTTATAATCAAAAATTTGCCCTTTGGAGATGTCACACAAGTAGTCAATAGAAGTAGCAAAGGTTTGTCAGACAAGGTAAAAATGAGCTTTAACAACAGCTAAATTATTTTTTCTTTTACTTTTTAGAAAATGTTTTTGTTTAAGTGCGTATTAAATTTTTATCATTTGATAACCTAGACATGCTTAGAAGGTAATGCAACTTTTCAGACATTTCATTCCTAAAGCTATGGTTTAAGCTTAGCCTTTTTTTTTTTTTAATCAACTCAATGTTGTGACCATAGAAATCAATATCTAAAATTATAAATACTACATATGCTTTAAACAAATAGTAAATGACTTCTGGTCTCTGTGTGACTACAGACAGGTAGTAAATGTATTGTTAAGCAGTAGATCACCATCAAATCTCTTCAGTATTAATCCATTGCTTGCTTATTTTTCTTCATTTGTGACCATTTATAGGTTATGATTCAATATCATATAAGATGCAGTAATCTTCTGTGTGTTCTAGGCTAACAAAATATGATTTTTATCAAGTGCAGAATCTACTTTTTTTCCTCTTTTAAATGAAAGTTGAAAGAAGAAAGAAAGTTGGGCTCCATTGTCCAAACACCTCACTTCAGCTTCAAACAAGCAAGTTGGCATTTTAAAATATGGATGAAAAATAGAAACTGAGCTCAATAGAAATTAGGGAAGGGGGAGAAAAGGGCATGAAATTAAATCATGTCTTCCCAGGATCTAAGAATATAGTTAGAAATAATAGTTTTAATATGTATTTCCTGGGGCTATATGAAGTGCAATACTTATTGAGAGAGATTGTGATGGCTAACACTGGATTGGAAAATGACAGCTACAGAGGAAATGAGACCAAATCCCATGGCTCTAACACCCTTTTTACTAAGGCAAGTTGCCACTGGCACAAAGAAAATAGTCTAGAAACTAGCCATAGGAGTTAGGTTACAAAATCATTCTCTTGTTCCAACGCTATGTTGTTCCCTACAGTATACTCTGAAATGTTTTGTCCTGGGGTGCCTAAGTAGCACATGATGTGAAAGTGAAGCCCCTGAGCAATCTCTGTGTGTTGCTTAATAAGTCCATTGGTTTAATGTATAAAAAAAAACTTGAAACCTTTTAATATTCTGACTATTATGCAGTTACTGTTCATGTTCAGGCTCCATACCCTTTTCTTCCTTTCATCTCTTATAAGCCTTTTATTACATTTTGTATTTGTCTCAAGAGTGATCAAAATCACAGGCAGTGCAGTGGACTATCTGATTTTAACAGAACATCATTGCATTCTACCTCCAAGAAAGTAAAAAAATATTTTTCTGTCCTGTAGGTCTTCCTATTGTGTAGGGAAGCTAAATATATGTGGCTCATCTCACTTTTCCTCAAAGATCAACCTGTTAAGTTTTGATGCTGAATGACACCCACTAAGAGAACACTCTTCTTGAGAAACACACAAAATGATAACATATAGGTGTGGCTGATAGCTCTGTGGAGGCTTGGTGAAATGTTTTATAAAGGCGTGGTGGTTGTGCTGAGAAGGTTAAAGTGGTGTCATGGGTTGACTCTGGCTCAGTGCCAGGTGCCCACCAAAGCTGCTCTATCAGCTGCCCTCCTCAGCTGTGCATTTTGGTAATATATTAAAAGGCTCGTGGGTTGACTTAAGGACAGGGAGAGATCACTCACCAATTACTGTGACTATCAAAACAGACTCAGCTTGGGGAAATTGAATTTATTACAAGTCAAATCAGGGTTGGATAATGAGAAATAAGACCAAATCTTAACACCACCTTCCCCCCACCCCTCCTTCCTGAGCTTAACTTTATTCATGATTGCCTATCTTTTCTCCACCCCAGCAGGGCAGGGAGATGGGAATGGGAGTTGGAGACAGTTCATCACATGGTTTTTTCTGCCTCTACTTCCAACTCAGGGAGAGGACTCCTTTTCTTTCTCCAGAATGGGGTCCTTCCCACGGGAGAGAGTCCTCCATGAAATTCTGCAACATGAGTCCTTCCCACTGTACTACAGTTCTTCACAACCAGCTCCAGTGTGCATCCCTTCCACAGGGTGCAATCCTTCAGGAACAGACTGCTTATGTGTGGTTCCTCCACAGGGTCAAAATTCCTGCCAGTAAACCTACTCCAGCCTGGTCTTCTCTCTCCACAGGGCCACAAGTCTTACCAGGAAGGGTCACAGCCTCCCTTGAGTTATCTTGATGTGGTGTCGTGCACAGGCTGCAGGTGGATCTCTGCTCCCCTGACCTTGGTGTCTGCAGAGTTGTTGCTCTCATGTATACTCACTTCTTTGGCCACTGTTTTCTCCTGTGTGATAAATTAGTTTCTTTTTAAACTCTCTTATCCCAGAGTTGCTACCACCAATGTTGATGGGCTGAGCCTTGGCCAGTGGTGGGTCCACTTGGAACCAGCTGCCACTGACTCCATCATATGTAGTGGAAGCTTCTAACAGCTTCTCAAGGAAGCCACTCCTGTAGCCCTCCACTTCCACTGTCAAAAACTGGCCATACAAGCCCAGTACAAGTGCTAATGATTTCTTCCTTATGTATTCACTTTTAACTGCATACACTTTCAGATGTGCTCCCACCCCCAGCTCCTCACTTCCAGTTCCCTGAATCCTGCAGTGCAGCTGACCTTGCTGAAGCCAGGTGCATACTTGGGTTTGAGTGGTTGATAATTAGTAGCTGGCTCAGCAGAACAGTATTTGAGGTAGCAGATGCAAATTTCTAAAATCCATCTCAATTTAATTGTAAAAGTGTATATCTTCAACTACAACATGTACATGGTCAGTACTTTCAACTCTGAAAGGAAAGAATACTGCAGTAAGGGATACATATGCCTTTTCTGGACTGGATATCTTCCAGAATTTGAGTCCAGAGCAACCTCAACATTGTTTTAGCATGCAATAGCTGGAAATCCTTAGGTGGAATAATACATGAACCTGACGTTTCTAGGAATATTTCCAGGGTACTCCTTGAGGACAGAGAGGAATTTGACTCAAAACATTTTCATTTCACTGAGCAACACCACTTTTTCCTTTTAAAAATAAAAAAAAATAAAAAAAAATTAAAAACTGTAAACAAGCTCAAGTCTCACAGAGTATCCTAAAATCAATTAAAAGATATTTTAAGATTTTCACATTCTTGTTTTTCTCTCTATTTTTACTTTTTTCTTTTTTTTTTTTAAGTGTATGTATCCTATAGTTATATTTTAAAATAGTTGAAGCTAATTACATGTAATGGAGGGGGGGAAAGTCCAATACCTTTCACATCTGCTTTTATACACATTAAAATCAAATCAAGCATTTTTTCCTTTACTATTACATTAAAGCGGGTAGTTGAACATGATTTGTAGTTTACACCTGTCTATATGTGAGACAGTTTATGAATGAGTTGAACAATTTGAGTATGTAATAACATTATTATTGCCCCTTATCTCAGCTTCTTAGGAAAAGAGCTGTTTTCTTATGAAAATCTGCACCTAAAATCCATGCATAGTTCGAACATTTTCCAGATTTTACCACATTCATTCAGAGTACTGTGCTATTCACAATACGCCAAAAATCTTAATTGGGGAAAATTCAAACTTCACTATAAGAATGTCTTAACCCTATAAGAGTTTGGTCTATAAGAGTAAACTATAGGATTATGCAGTTTATTGGTTTGTCAGTTGATTTGAAACAGCATGGAAAACTTAATTTAAAAAAATGAACCATTCTGTTTTTAGTCAGAACATCTTGAAATTAAATATGCCATTTAAATTTGCTTGACAGAAATCTAAATCAGTGAGAAAAATGTATCAGATTAAAAAAATTTCATATGCCTACATATGCATAATATATTGGTCTATGTATTTATTTATATTAATGGAAATTACATTTTCTGAAATTAGGATAGATTCCTTGGAAATTATCAAAACCTTTGGCTTTCCATAGAAAACTGAACACAATATATTATTAAAGAATAGCAGTTTTTGCAAGTGTTTCGACTATATTACATAGAAGGCCAGAGCTAAAGATTTGTTCAATTTATTTTTTCATAAAGGGAGGTCACTGATGATAAGGTTTCTAAAACTCGGTGCCTGAATGCTTAACCCATGGGCCTCTGAGACAGGAATTTAGGGAATGGAGTGCACAATAATTTTAATTTATACCAGCATCTACACTTTGCTGGTGAGTGTTCTTAGGTGTCTACAGGCTGAAGATAGAAAAACAAAATCCTAGAGCCATTGTGCAAAGAACTAAATATCTGTGGTTGAAGGCTGAAAGTGAAAAGGTAGAAAAAATCCACTGTGCTTGAAAATACTCCAGAACACATCCATAGAGAATACAGACTAATTAGAATTCCACCATAAGATTGGGCAGAATTTTTCTCCTACAGTAAATTTAAGAAAGACTGAACAGTCCTACTTAGAATTTATATGAATAAATTATACCATGAATTATTTTACCATGTAATGAGTTTCATGCATTTGAAGTAAGTGAAGAAAGTTAATATGGGTATAAGAAAGGTTAATGCCATTTAAAGAAATTGAAAAATACAGGTAATGTGATCTAAATGAGATATTCAACTGAAAGCTAAAATATATTAAGTAGGGGATATCTCATAATCCAAGTGTGGGTTTTGTAGCAGTATAAGTATTTAAGCACTGTGTAATTTTAGTAACTTTCTTCACATGATTACTGCCAAATTAACTGAAGTACAGAGGATCAACAACAAATGAATATTTCAAAACTGACTACAAGTATAAAAAGAATTTACTACTGGAAGGTTGTTATGATAGTGTTTTTAATGAATACTTGACATTATTAATACTGTAATTATTTATTTATTTCACATTGGAGTTGTAGCTGGCATTTGGCAGCAGTATAATAATAGATGATCTCTTGAGTATCTTATATAAAATGACAGTAGGGCAAAGTGGAAACAGGATAAGAACAGATAAGTTGATAAAGCTCTTTGAAAGTCTAAGATGACTGCCTTTAGTTGACAGCCTAAAAATAACCATTAATCCTGAGAACAAAAGACGAAAATGCTTTTATTCACCTGCACTGGGCTTTGCCTCTTGTTTCTGAGAGGAGAACTGGAGGATTCTTTTGTTATCACTATCATTTCTTTCAGTGTTGTAAGTGATTTATTTAGTGATTTAGTTTATTCTATTAGTTGTTGGCTGCATAAAATAATTCTTAGACTCTGCTTCTCCCCTCCAGTTTTATCAACCTTCTTTTTTGAGTTTCAGCCGTGTTTATGACCATCAGACAACTGAACACACAGCTTTAAGGAAACACTGAGTTTTTGAGGGAAACTTGGTATTCTGACAGCTGAGATTTTAAGAAAAATACCAAATATCAGGAAACTCACCATAAAAATCATGAGAGTTGACAATGCTGCCATCTAGCCTTAGAAATGTAATCAACAGCAGTAATCTGATACAAAGCTGTGAGTCTCTGAATGTCTCCATTAGCTCACTAAATACCAGGAATCTAAGAGCGCTCCTTTCTGTGAAGTCACAGTAGCTTGACCATGAACAATGAGTCCTCTGACATCATTCTCAAGAACAAGGTTGTATATATGTTGAGCTAGTGACATCATATGCTCAGATGTCCAGAGGATGCATACATGGGACATTGCTCTGAAACCCCTCGTTATAAAAATTAAAAAGACAGAAAGCTTGCTTCTGTGTGCTATCCTTTAAGGAAGAATTATGATGTCTTCAGTACATCTTATATTTTCATGGCTGGCTTCTTCTCTTTGTAAGTTGGGCTACTGCTATGAAAAGCTAAAATTAAAAGACAAGATAAAGAAACAATTTTTTCTTCGTCTAATTGGTATTTATTTCATTTAAGCCACAGATTTTATGTCTTTTGTAATATCTAAGGAGAGTAAAGAGCAATCATCTTTTAATGTATACATATAGGATTAGTTGTGGGTTTTGTTCTAAATGCTGTACTTTCAGATATATTTTGTACGAGATAGATCATTCTTATATGTGTTATTATGTGCAAACTGTTACTACTTAGGTTTGAAATGCTATTTTTTTTTGCTGTTTTTGTTTTAAGACTAGCATTTGTCATTGTTTTGTTCTAGCCTATTTCACAATAATTGATTTTTTGTTCACTTGTTAATTTGTTTAGTTGTAACTTTATTGAAATTCATGGATTTTCTGATATCCTGAGGAGAGTGTGTTTTCACTCACAGTCACTAATTGCACAGTGTTAAGGATTCATAAGCTCGCAACATCTTCATAAAGCAATCAACAGATTTTTTTAATTTCCTGAGTCTCTGCTCTGCTCCCTGAATCATAGCATTTGTGATCCTGCTCTTAGCTGAAAACAGGTGCCATATTTGTATGATAAGAAAGTTTTTGAAATCAACATATATTTTTCTTTTAAAAGAATAATTTCTTGGAGACAGATTTCCATAATTACTATTATTTATTTTTACAAAAGAGGGATTAGGAACATCAAAATCAGAGATACCTTTTTTTAAGCACAGAACAAGAGAGTAAAAGGCACTTAAAGCACCAAAAAGCTCACAGAGTAAGAATTAGATGGTTCTGGAATGTGTTAGTCACATGTGAAGCTTAGAAAGAAAGCAAACAGAAATGCTCACCAGCATAGCTTTGCAAAAGCAATACATAGCTTCTGGCTGCTTCTTTCTGAGACAAGCAGAAAAAACAAGAAAGAAAGACATCAATCAAACATGCTGGATACATCATCTGGTGACCACTTAAACATAGGTAAAAATAGGTAGCACCACCTGTTGTCAGTCCTTTAGGACAGTGGGTGCATAGAAACAGCAATGTGTCCCATTACCCCACAGGTCCTATTACCGTGTCAGCCAGATATTGCGGGGGGGTTCAGTAGACTCTTCTCCTCACAGACTGAAAAATAGGAGCAAAATGAAACCTAGCCTGATAAGTGGCCTTGGGTTCCCCTCTTTTCAATTCCTTTAGTTTTCATCTTTACACCTTTGATATTTTCCTCACAAAATCACTCCATCTTTTACTCTTTTGTAATCCACTTAATAAGAGAAAAATTAGGTTATATTTTCTTAATAATGTTGCTTGGAGCATTCCCATATCCCTGGCCTCTACCAGTGGATTTTTATATTTTTATCCATTGCTCTCTCTGTCTAAATAAAATCAGACTGATCTACATGGCTGTATACTCACAAACAACTTCCATATACTTAGTGATTTCCCACATAGAATTATCACAGATATATATACGCAATAGAATAAACATATGTATATTACATATATGAGAGAGTACCTGACTTGAGCTCTCCCTTTAGCACAACCAGCCTTTCCCTTGAATGATTAGCTGCTGTTTGTATGTTGATGCTGATTCTATCACAGGTCTAGAGGGATTCTTCTTCCTGCACAGATCTGGAGGGGGAAGAGGTGAAATTGGTTGCTCAGAGCTCAGATCTCTCCCTACTCACATGGCACGTTCATTGGTATGTAGTGTGGCAGTCATAAGCTACTGGGGCCTGGCTGACAATCCGGGATAAAATTCTGTGTCTGCCTGAATCCAGATAATTCAGACTCATATTACTAGTATGTATGTTTACCTTATCAATGATTCATGGAGGTGTATGTCGTACACCTGTCCAGAGAGACACCTGAGCTGGAAGACAGGCAAACAATAATACTCAAGCTCAACTGTAAAGACTGACTCAAATTCATTTACTGTTGATTACATTGACACATATGAAACTAACTCTCTGGATAATTTTCCAGCAAGAGGAACTTGGTTGTTTGCTTTTTTTTTTTCCCTTTTTTTTGTTTTTCAATTTGCTTGTTTTGTCATTGCTGGGATTTATTTATTTATTTATTTATTTATTCATTTTTTTATTTATTTATTTATTTATTTCCATTTTTTGCCTGTTTCAGTAATGCCATGCTTTCTGCAGGGAAGCACACGTAGATATTTTGTATGTCTCCTCTTTGCCCTTCAGTCTCTCATCATTCCTTTGGCTAATTCTGTATCTCCTCTCATTTAAATCCCATGTCAAAATACTTTCTGAGAAGAAAATGTCACTGCTTGCCCACCACTGAAGAAATTTTTGTTATGATTTAATAACATCATCATAATCTGATTGTCCGGTCTTTATGTAGTCTGCATTAAATAATACACTACTGGTATGGAGACTGTTGCTCCTTGCTTTATGCCATGTACTGACAAACCCAGCATAAAAATCAATGTTTATGCCCTTCAATCCATGCTGTAAATTATAAATCCTGTGTTCAAACAACATATATCTTTTTAGCTCTACTTCCAACCTGAATAAGAAGCTGCATATCTATGTTGGCATTGGGATAGAAAAATGCAGCAGTTGGCTGTCCTTCCTGTGAATCATCCCTGATTTATCTGAACATGGCTAAGAGAGCATGATGTGGACATAATGATGTTCCTGAAAAGGAATGATTTTTCTGCTTGGGACACTGATAGAAATCTGAATTCTGTGACCATTACACTATGGCAACACCTCAAAGAACTTCATAAAGGTGCTTATGCCTATTTTAAATTCATTAACAAGCAATTTGCCTTTGCATTTTCTTAAAAATATTGGTTTATACTCAGCAGTAGTTACTCTTTTCCGATCTGATACAGCTTTGTGCATGGAAAAATTGATTCATGCTCTTTATTTAACTTACAGGTTTATTGTTAAGGTTAATTAGTGAAGGTACATGAGGCACATTGAGATCCCTAGGTAAAAGATCTTCTTTTTCATATATACATAGGCATTAGTACATTTAAAAGCAGCCAATTTGTACAGCCAAAGCAGTTATCTAGTTATACTTCATGCTATTTCACAGGCTGTTTAAATCAATGCTTCAGTTAGAAAATGAAAGCAGAAGAGATTACAGTCATACATTTGTGACCTCATCTTACATGATTTTTTTTAATATTTCATACAAATATACACTAATCTCACCAAAACAACTATTTATCCTTCCATCACTTCAGTTCTTCTAGACTGATGAGTTTTGTCAGCACTTGTTTTTTTAATGGTTTATAGACCTCTGCTATGATTAATTTTAGCTCAGGCACAGGAAAAAAAATCACTTTAATAACCTCATGACAATACTAGAAAATGGCTCCTGATAGAATAGATTTGGGGGTTTTGGATGTTTTTTGAAATAAAATAATGACTGGGCAAATGAAAATTATCTCTCTGAAATCCACTTTAAGGCAGTGGAATGAATAAACCAATGAAAAAAAGGAAAAGAAATGAAAAGTAGGAATATGAGGATCACAAAGAAAAGACACTTCTAAAAGCAATGAAAGAAGCACAAGAGTCTGCTGTACAGTCTTTAGAAAAGCAAAGATTTTCTTACAAGTAAATCATGCCACATTTTCTAGTTCTCAGCTTCTCATTTTCTCCCTGCGGATCAGGAGTTTCTTTGAAGCATGTTCCTTACAGGAGAGATTTTTTTTCCTTGTACCATCTCTCATATTTACAATTGTGCGAGAACCTATTGCAAATACAGACATTGTTTACCTGTAAGATGAGCACTGGGCAGGCTCTGAAAGCTGCCTTCCCACTCTCCCTCCTCACCTTCCAGTCTGTTTTTTTTAATCGGATTTAGGAATTGCAAAGAAAGAGAAAGGCACCATGTGACAAGACAGTTATCAGAGAATGTCTCATGTGGGGTCTGGAAGCTGCCAAATTTCTATGAACTCAAGAGTGGGAGTGGATAGAACACAAAGTTATTGATGCTATTTGAAAAAAATGGCCACCGACTGAGACATTTTGTATCAACCACTATGTTGTATCAACCACTATGTTAAGGAATTCTGTTGGTCTTGTTGAAATGTTCCCGCACAAAATCAACAAAAGACTTATTTGACTGAGATCAACTACAATCCTATCCTGACAGTCTGCTAGCAAACCCACTCAGCCTGCAGGAAAGTATTTTAATCAGTTTCTGATGATAGGGTGTAGAAATGGGTGGGGAAAAACGTTTGAGCATGATTTATTTTTTAATTTCTCTTTTAAATCATTCCATAACTCCACCAATTCCCCTCAGACAGCTAAAAACCAATGAGCCGGGGACTCCACAGCCCATTGGAAAGTGCCCGTCATTATTCAGAACTTCAGAACAAGCAGGGTGATTAATCCATTTAAATTTTCTGTACAGGAAATATCGGAGGTGGCAGATGCTTTCCTCAATTGTGATTTACACTGAGAAGAAAATTAAAACCCTCACTGTAACAATTAACTGACTGCTTCACTAAATCCACTGTCATCTCTGGCTTTTTTTCCTGTGGAGAACGTAACTAGAAATGCTTCCAGCTTTCCTGACATAAAGACATGAGGGGCTGGGGCTTTTGTTTTGGTTTTCCCTTGTTATTGTTTTTTGGGGTTTTGGGTGGGGTTTTTTTATTTCTTTGTTTGTTTGTTTTCTTGTTTTTTGATTGCCTGAGGTTTTCTTAACTATTAAAGCCATTCTGTTGCTCCTTTTGGGTTATGGTTTTTGGGGTGGGGAACCACTAGGGCATGATGCTTTAGAAACTGATTAATCTGTAGAACACTTCACAGACACTGCAGCCAAACTGTCAGTATCTCTTCATTAGCTTCAAGATAAGGAATTTTATATAAGTACATCTAAACCTCAGCCGTAACATCCTCCTCAGGGTATATTAACAGAGTAGGATTTTACAACATTTCAGGACTAATTTCCTGCTTATTTAGATACTTTTTTATCATGGAGAATTTACACAGCTACAGACATCTGTCTTAATAATATTCAGCATGTTAATATGGGACTTGAGGACATTGGATGATTTACACTGTAGCTAGTAGATTATTTTCATCATTTTGGAATTATCAAAAAGAGAATATTTCATGGTTTTGGAAGATTTATTATTGTGATTCATTTTTATTCCATAAATTATACTCTTTTGTATGTTTGTTTTGTGTTTTTGTGGTTTTTTTTTTTTTTGTTTGGTTGGGTTTTTTTGTTTTGTTTTGTTTTGTTAATCTTAGAACTATAGGATATATATAAGGCTTTTAAGATGTCTAGTGACAGTTTGAGGAGGAAGACCCATGAGTAATTTCTCTTCCACCACCATTATAAATCTCACAAAATCATACATTAATGACGCTCATTAGTAAATGATCAGAATAGGTTTTATGTAGGTAAAATCATATTTGGCCTAAACTTTTTTTATGCTCTCATAATCTGTCCAGCTTTGGTAAGGAGTAAAACCAAATGGTTTCTCAATATAACCAGTATGTATTTTTCATGAACAATCACCTTATGCTTAAGCCTGGGGTGTCTCAAACTTTTCATATCATGAACTACAAAGCAATGAAGTCAATCATATCATGAGTGATGCCATCCTTTTACAAGATTCTGAGCTGAAAGGATCTGTGTTAAGGTGAAATGTCAATATGCTTGACTTGGTTTTGCTTTTATCTAGAATTTTCCATATTACAACTGCTGTAAACAAGACACTCAGCTATGAAGCTTAATACTGAACCAGAATATAAAATCTTCTGCTGATGGATGAGTAAAGGAGGGAAGTCCTAACACAGCTGCAGATTCAGTCTTGTGCGTAACTGGTGTAAGAATCCATATGCAACACTTTATAAGACAAATATGAACTGATTAATTGTATTTTACACATAGTAAACAAGACCTTCCCACCGGGTAGACCCTACTCACACAGGAAAAAAAAATAAAAAATGAGGGAAAGCACTTGAATGGACATTAACTGAAAAAGTAGCAATGGCTTAGGTTGTGCATCTTGAGCACTGATTTTGGAAGATCTTTTGTTTCAGAGGTCTTGAGATCAGAACTGAAATAGAGAGAAAAAAAAAAAACCATATGATTTACCTGACTGTAAAATTCTGGTTTAATAATCATAGCAGAAGGAAAATATTTATGGTAACTACTTTTATTAATGAAATAAGAATTATTCTATATCTGAAGCTTATTGTATTTCATGTGTTATAATGTGAGAATAGTATTTAATCCTTTGGAAAACGTCAGTAAATACTTGAAAATGTTTCACAAACCTATTTGGAAATCTACAAATATGAAAGGAATAATTATATTTTTTTCTTTTTGCAGGGAAAAAAATAAGAAAACAAACTACCTTTTGTCCTTCTCTCTCTCTCTCTCTCTTTTTTTTTTTAATATTAAAAAAATCTCCACTGTTTTTTACTATTCACTCTTCATAAATGGGAAAACAAAAACAGAATGGAAAAATGGACAAAATTATGGAAAGGAGAATGTGGAAAAAATATAAATTTTCCTAGCTCCCTGTTTCTACACCTTGTTGCTTGTTGCATTAATTAGCTGTACAGACAATTGCATTTATGTATTCAATTTTCCATTTTAATATTTACTGAAATATTTATTTATTTTTACTCACTGGGCATGAGTAAAGGTCATTAGTTGTAGATAAACATGTTTGTTTTGCTGTTTAGTTTCCCTGTAGCTGATAATTAGAGTTCCTGTTATAAAAAACATTTTATGAGAAATAAACCCTTTTAATAGAAAAAAAAAACAAAACAAACCAACAAAAAAACATACCTGTTTACATGCACTTTCCTCAGAGCATGCAAAAAAACCTTTGCACCCACTTTTTCTATATGCAGGCACATCAGCAGGTAGCAGGAAGTTTGGGAGGCTGTATGCAGCTGAACATATGCTCTAAGAGGAATAACATGATTTATGTGGAAGAAGGAAGTGGCTTACATCTCCACCAGAGCAAAGAGAATTCCAGGAAGGACTGTGACCTCCACACCAAATTTTTTTTTTCTCTGATCTCCTGGGGTACTATTACCTTGAACTGCTATTGTTTCAAGACAGATAACCAAGTCACACTCCAATTTACAATGTCTCTAGACAAGTGTGCAAGTCCTTTTTTAACTTCCTGTCATCTAAGACTGGTAATGAGTTTGATGTAATTTCAATTCAGTCCTCAAAAAATCAGTCCAATATGTTGTGAGCATCTTATCCAGGCTTACTGTGTTTATGCAGATTTTGATTTTATATTGTTATTTTAGTTTATTTTGTGTTTAATCTGCCTTCCCTTTATGTATATGGTAATCTGTGGGTCCTTTGGAATATTTTGTCACCAAAGAATTTTTTTTCTACATAAGAATGGATTGTTCTCCATAAAAAAGCCTTTGGAAATTTCAGTTTCTTTGTTGAACTGTAAGAATTGTTTTTAAAGTATATCCATAGCAATCAGAATGATTCTTAATTTCTGAAACAATGCCATTTAAACACATCACTTCTTGAACACCAATGGTGACACTGAGGCTTATTCTATCCATGTTTTTATATGAGATTATATGAGACTTTATATGATATTATATGAGTTTATATAAGATTAAAAAGGATATAGATCTTTTCTGAAGTACTGTATTAGGAGCTGGACTTCCAT
This sequence comes from Sclerurus mexicanus, assembly GCA_013396755.1. Classification (NCBI taxonomy): domain Eukaryota; kingdom Metazoa; phylum Chordata; class Aves; order Passeriformes; family Furnariidae; genus Sclerurus; species Sclerurus mexicanus. Next base: position 235,218 of record VWZF01003022.1, read on the forward strand.
GATCCTTCTGGGTCCCTTCCAACTCAGGATATTCCACAATATTCTATGAAGACCATGGGTAGTGTGTTGTCTGCAAAATAAGACAAAATGTAAGAGGCAGCAAATCTGTAGTGAGACAGAGGGTGAGGACAGGACCCTTAAGAAGATTATAATTATAATAAAGGTTATCTACAGTGGTATTTTTAAATCTGATGGTTCTACATCATTGCAAACTTTTAAAATAGGTATCAGCAGTCCCCACTGGCCTTTTACCTAGCCATTATCTGTTGGCCATTTCCAAATCCTGTGGGTCTCAAGATGGGAAAGACTAGAGGTTAATGGGTTTATGCACTAATTCAAGGAGTGTGCTCTATTTGTAAAAGTGCTAAAACTCCTCTGGCAGAAACTGTCAAGTGAATAGCTTAGGTTACTGTCACTGATGGAGTGGAAATGTCAAAGAGCAACTCATTAGAGTCAGAGAATAAATAGGTTGGGTTACTCAGAGCTTTGAAAAGCGTGAAAGGTAAGAGCAAGCAGATGATCTAGATGTGATGGTGCTATAGTTTCAAAGTCTTTAATGGAATTTTTTTCTCTCCCTTGCCAATACAGACATTTGGGAGCTGGAGCCCAGCCCCCAGTGCCTGCCCCGAGAAACAGCTAAGAAAAGAATGGCTGATAGCTTTTCATTCCCACTTAATGGCTGGAAAGATTAGGGGGTGGGGAGCAGGGTGAGAGGTTTTTCCGGGTGTTTTGCTCCACTTCCTTCCTCTGGCTGTGGTGTGGGTAGTGGTCAGTGTTTGCTGGGCTGGTGGAAGCACTTGGAGGGAGCTCCCTTGCCTTGATCCCCCAACTCCTCTTGCACTATGCTGTATTTCAGAGAGAGAAGTTGCCGCTATCTGGATTTGCTACAGACTCCTGGAGGGCCAATGCCACCTGCAGAG
>VWZF01003023.1:0-11110 GCA_013396755.1 Sclerurus mexicanus
TGAGGTACTCAATGACTTTTTTGGATCAGTCTTCACTAGCAAGTGCTCCAGCCACACTGCCTACGTCACAGAAGGCAAAGGCAGGGACTAGGAGAATGAACTGTCTGCTGTAGGACAGATCAGGTTTGAGACCATCTTGAGGAACCTGAAGACGCACAAATCCATGGGACCTGATGAGATACATCCGCAGGGCCTGAGGGAGTTGGTAGAGGAAGTGGCTAAGCCACTGCCCATAGAATTTCGAAAGGTGTAGCAGTCCAGTGAAGTTCCCACTGACTGGAAAAGCAGAAGCACAACTCCTCTAAAAAAGAGAAATAAGGAAGGCCAGGGGAAGGTACAGACCAGTCAGTTTCACCCCTGTGCCCAGCAAAATCACAGAGCAGATCCTCCTGGAAACTGTGCTGTGAAGACAGGCTGAGAGCACTGGGGTTGTTCAGCATGGAGAAGAAAAGGCTTCAGGGGGACCTTACAGCACCTTGCAGTATCTAAAGGGGGCCTGTAAGAAGGCTGAAGGAGTGATACCACAAAGAGAGAATGGTCTTAAGCTTAAAGACAAAATGTTTAGATCAGATGTTGGGATGAAATTCTTTACTCAGAGCATGGTGAAGCACTGAAACAGCTTGCTCAGAGAAGTTGTGGTTGCCCCATCCCTGGAAGTGTTCAAGGACAGGTTGGATGGGGCTCTGAGCAACCTCATCTAGCGCAAGGTTCCCTACCCATGGCCCCAAGGAATGTAACCAGAAGATATTTAAGGTCCCTTCCAACCCAAACCATTCTGTGATCCTATTTCTGCTGCAATTACTACTTTCATCTAATTGTTGATGTAGCGATTGATCAACAACAGAATCAAATGCTTCTTAACATATTTTCTTCCAAGACTTTCAATTTCATTTTAGCATTTAATCAGTGTTATACAGAATTCAGAATTTAGAAAGCCTATGACTGAATGGAAATTTTTCCACTGATCTTTAGTTAAATGGTGGTATCCATTTTGATTTTGATCTTAAGGCTTTTGAAAATGTGAAACTGGAAGTAATTAGATTCCAAATGTTATACTTACTAGATCAATATATATTTATAAAGTACTCTCTACCTCCTGTGATATGCTAACTTGCTTTGAACCAAAAATACTTTTTTGCAACAGCAGCCAATATATCATTAGTTCTTTGGGTTACTCTGGTTATTTGCTACAAACTTTTTACTGAACAGATTTTTGTTAAGCAGCTTGTATTTGGATTGCTTATAATGGAGAGACACTCCCTGCTTCGTATAGAAATAAGGATTTGACAAAGCCTGTTTATAGATGGAACTTTTAAGAGGCTATTTGGAATAAACTGGACACTATCATATTTCAATACTAGGCAGTCCCATACACTCCCATACACAGACACATTCTAACCACATGAAGACATTCTAATGAAAAGACTTTAACAGTAAGAATCTGCAAAAGAAATAAAGGTGATACCCCTCCTAAATTTTTACTAATGACTCATGACTGACATATTAAACAAAAACATCTGGAAGACCAAGACCACATATATATTACACTCAGAGTTATCTGTGTCATGCTCAGTATCTGTTCAGACAGCTGACTTTTCAGTGAGAGGAAGTAATCTCCCATATTACACAGAAGAAAAAAGAAGCACAAGTCACTTTGTACTCCCCAGATGCTATCTAGATTTCAAAGAGGCAGATTTCACAGTAAAAAAGCATACTAGAGTCACTAGAAATGTTTTGCTGTTTTTAGTAGTTTTGCTTAATTAAGAAAAGAATATTTAAATCATAGATGAGATGTCAAGAACAAGGATAAAACTTTCCAAACAAGATAGTATAAGAGAGAATTCTCTGATGGTATTTTGTGTCTAATGAACTAATAGGCATTTACTAAGAAGTTCTGTTAGATAAGAAACTCTCTATTCTGTATTCTACCAAGAAGCTCATGATTAAGATTATATTTCAACAGAAATATTAACTAGAAAATTTTGGAAATAAAAGTAGCTCCTCAGTTTTGTACTTCTGAAGAAGGAATATGCCCTTAAGGAAGTACTTAAGGAAGATTTAATAGATTTGGTAGAGAAGCTTCATTAGTGCTTTCTGGTCTTAGGTGCGTATTTTTAATCAACTCAATCCTTCAAAAGTTTACATCAATGGAAAACAAACAAAAAGACACACCAGCATCTTAATCATAACTGGAAACCAAATATTTCTAGCACTCAGGACTCATATGCTTTCTTCAGCATATTCTCTATTTCCCCAAAGCATGCAAAACCCAAAACTGCAAGAGCGAGGGCCACAAGCACAGAACTGTAGCAGTGCTCTTACCTGTGTGCTTCCGGAGGTGCTCTTTAAAATGTCCAAAGTGGTCAAACTGCTTATCACAGTACTGGCACACATGTATTTTCTTGCCAGGTCTTTGCTTCTTGCTGGCACCACCTTCATCAAGGTGGTAACAGGTGAGGTGCTGTTTCAAAGCACTCTCTCGTAGGTATCTTTTATTGCATATGTCACACTTGTAATTCTCAGTAGAATGTGTTTTCATGTGTTCCTTAAAATGGTAAAACAATTTAAATGAACGGTTACATTTCTCACAGTGGAATAAATTGTTCACGTGTGACAGCTGAAGTTCCACAATTTCAATACCTTCTACCTGTTTGCACGAGGGATCAGTTGCACTGTCACCTTCTTCTTGGATCTGGCATTTTCTCTCTCCCTGACGATACTTGCTGGTGATATCTGCCAAAAGAGCCAAAGCAGATTCATCTGATGTACCTGTTGTCTGTATGTACTTTATGGATTGCTCTGCAGAAGCTACTTCTTCAAGTGTTTCAATGTTGTCATCTTCCACTTTCATTGTCCCTTCAGCAATCTCAACCTCAATTTCAACAGGCTCTGATTCTGCAGATGGCAGTGTTTCTGTGATAACATTAGAGGTTTCAGCTATCTTCCTCTTTTTTGCTTTATTTTCACCTTGCCTTTGATTTGATTCTAATGGTGATGAATTTTCTTTGTTCCTGAAAAGCATTTGCATAAACATGGTTAAGATTCATAAGCACTGACATAACAATTCCTGCCTAGTAATGAGCTTCTGCATCCAACACTATGTAGTTGTTTCTCAAAGTTGAGTGAAGAGTGACCACTTAAACTGTGGGCATGTCAGAAGCTAATTTGTCCATGATCTACATTCCCCAGTTAAGAGAAAGAGCATGGTTAAAGCTGATAAAGTCTTTTAAGTAGCTCTGCTCAAATGATACAAAGCACTTATGAAGAAAGACCAGTGAAATTCTGCACTTGGAACGAAAACTTCCCCAAGAGAAACAGTTCTTTGGCCTGCCTACTCAGAAATAAAGTTCAAGTCCCTCCTATACTCTTCATCTCTTGAGCTCTGAGTACGTGCAACTTCCTGCAGTGCTCAGAGCTTGTTAGAAAACACTATAGCTGTGACACCACACAATGGTTATCATAACATCTCATACTTCAGGAAGGCACGCAGCTAAGAGCTGANCTTGGAAGTGAAAGGGAAGAAAGGGGATGAAAAACAGCATGATGGGACTGGGATCTGTTTTTCTCATGTTGGAGTTTGGCAATGGAGTATAGGTCCTTGTACATGATAAGAGGTGCCACAGCAACATCTGATTAAATATTGAACCCAGATAAAACTGACTATAGCAGTTACATTCATTCAAGAAGTTTGAGAGGTTAATTTTGCAGCAAGAAGTTTTAAGATCACTGTTTATTCTCTCAGAAGTAGCAGAAAGCTGCACAAAATCAACACACCACCAGAAACGTCTTAACATGTTCTGATTACCTGAGGCACATTGTGCAGCAAGCTGTCAGTCAGGCACAGGCCTTCAGACAGCACACAGACCTGGTGTCAGTTACCACCAAAGACACAGCCATACAACTTCAGCAACATTTATGAGCCATGTCACTCACCATTGAGTTCCAGCCCAAAGAATGTGACATGCTTTTTTTTTAACCTGTATAATTCTGACCTGTATGCAACAGTAGAAAAGTATATTGTCCTACAGAAGTTAAGGAGGTTCCAGCAAAAGGAAGAGCATTGCAAAATCCTAGCAGCCAGCTCCTGCAAAAGGATTCTTGAGACCATATTTCAGTGCTGGGAAGAGGCTTTTGTGCTTACCTGATTTCAAGTGCTTTGATCGCTTCTAACATCTGTAGATACTCAGCTGCTTTCCAAACATCATTTGCTTCTTCCTCACCTTGGACCATTAGTTTTGCTGTATAGGTGAACTCAATTAGGTGACGAAATGCCATGTTACTTACTCCTGTATACAGACAGGATAAACAACAGTTTCTTTTAGCTTGCCTCCACACCATTCTGATCACAGTACTGTACCTGCCAGTTTCATAAAGATGACACTCTTAAAAGGCTCCACAGAACCACTGAATGGTTTGGGTTGTAAGATCAGCTATTTCCAACATCACTCATGTTGGAATAAAAAGCCTACTACAGAAACATGTGAATCTGGAACAACTATGGACTTTTGCTGTGACAAAGATAAAAAGACAAGATGGACAAAAAGCTGAATAATATATAGATTTAAACACAAAAATACTATCTCACTCTCAAGAGACCTCTGAGGAGCAAGGTACTGGAGGCTTAAATACTGCTTTAGGAATTTGCTCCTTGCCTACCACACAAGTACTGCTCATTGTCTATCCTGCTCTTGCAACCAACCAAACTTACCAACCAAAACATCTGCCATTCGCCATCACTGTCAGCATTTTTTAAAGCAAAAAATATGCAAGTTTTCTCCCAAAGAACAGCAGGCAGTGAAAAGGATTCAAAAGGTTTATTTCAGAGGCGAGGACGCTGAAAACTTACAGATCCTAAGGGCACTGTACGCACAGCACTGGGCCTCAGCAGCAAACGCAAAAAGGCCAGGCTTTCATTCATTCCTCAGCTCCCCCTTGCAGCACATCTGTGAGCATTATCTCTCTTGTGCCCAAGGAATAACCTTCTGTGGAATGCATGCAAAGAAACATCCCAACACTGTGTCTGGGAAAGATGTCTTGTTGCAGGTAGGAAAGCTTCCTTAGTGAAAAATAACTGCCTCCTCCACAGCAGTATCTTCCAGAAAAGAGCTATCTACCCATACAAATTCCAAAGTGATGGCTGTGGAGAGAACTGGGGGGACATCTGAATTGGGTTTTTTCCTTGGACTTCACTTTTTCCTGGCTTGGGAAATGGTCAGAGGTTTCCCCACGCTCATTTGTGCCAGTGTCTCACACCTTTGGTTCCATCTGCGTGGGCACCCAGCCACTGTTTTGCTGGGCCAGCAGCAGCACTGGGATGGGTCCAATGACTCCACACATCCTGTGCTGTTTTCCTCTGAGGACAGCCACCACTACCTGGATTTTGCCTTGGACTCATCAGGGGCTGGCGCTGTCTGCGGAGATGCTTCTAACCCCGGCAATGCCTTTGGAAAGATGGTGAGAGGGTCCTTTTTCTGCCCATGGGCATGTCTCCAGCTCATCTCCACAGCCACCATTCCTAGGCATGCTCTGGAACGGGTACCACTTTCATGAGAGGGCCCTTGTGCTGCCCATGGGGATGTCTCCAGCCCGTATCCATGGCCACCATTCCCAGGTGACTCTGGAACCACAGCTGCTCCCTTGGCCGTGCCCTTGCCTGGCCGGAGCCGACAGCGCCCCCTGCTGGCCGTGAGCCAGTGCAGCCCCTGCCCTGGGGGGCACCCTCTGCTGTTTGTCACGAGAACTGCACCGAAGGGCAAAGCAATAGAACTAACCTATTTCAAAGTTTGGGTTACAGTGGTGTTGTTTGTTCTGTTCTGGTTTTGTTATATACATATATTACATTTTCTTTAACATTTTCTACATTTTGTGCCTGAAGCCTCTTAATTTTGAAATAATAACTTGGAGGGAGCAGTTTTCCTTCCTTCTACCCCAGGAAGGCTCTTGCCCCATCTTAGTAGACATTTGGTCTTGTTAAACCACAACATTCATCAGACCAGACTGGCTATTCTCAGGGAAAAGATTTTATGCCACACCGCTAGTCCTAAAAACATACAGGGTCTGCCTAATCTCTACTAGCCATGCGTTAGGGGAAAGAAAGGAAAAAAAATTAAAAAAGAACGCACATAACCTCATACTTTCCCTTCCAAAATATTTAATTCAAGACTGTTTCGTTTCTTTTCTTTTAGATTTTTCTTCAGGGGAAGAAAAATTTCTTTCCAGTGGTGGTAGCTGTCTCAGAACAACTCAAGAGCTAAGATCTAGAAAGCTAATTGGTATGACCAAGCATATTTAAGTGTTCCAGGCCAGACTGGATAAGGCCTTGAGCAACCTGGTCCATTGGAAGATGTGGCTGGGCCTAGATGATCTTTAAGGTGCCTTCTAACTATTAACATTCTAAGATTCTAGTATGTAGGCCTGTACCAAGGATGCTACATTAATCTCCTGTTTGAGCACATAACTCTGAATGTTTTCATTTGCACAAATCAGATTACCTTCAATCTCCACCAAAGGTTCCTGAGTGAAATCTTGGAAAAATTTGTGGAAGAACTGGCTACAGGCAGCAAGAACAGCCTTATGAGCTTTAAAATGGTGACCTGCAAAGAGAGACAAAAATTTTAGTTTAGGGTAACACTTTCTTCTCTCCATATTGCAGAAAAAGTGCAGATGCACAAAAAAAAAGACAACCCAGTCTAAACATCTCTTCCACTATTTCAACAGCATATAGTCACTGTGTCTCCTTGTAAAATGGGATACCATGACAGCTATCCTGTCCCATCTCTTGAAGAACATTGCTGACATCACTGACCTTGCCAAAGCTCTGCAACTCAACCAGCTCGAGGACTCACTCACTCCAGTGTTTCTCTTTTCAGGTATTTTCCTGTATGTCTTGGGCACAGCTCTAAGGTTTTAGTTGCTTCTACAGACTGATATATGTCATCACCACCGCCAGCATAAACACTACTGCAGAACAGAAGTGGTTCTGCTCTGTTTAATCTGTTTTACAGACTGTATTCCCCATCAATGTGTTGCCTTCTCCCTGCTGGAGGCATGAACATTCATAAGACTCCCTGGAACAGACATAAAAGGAGCAACATGGACTAGAACTACATGGCTGCACAGCAAACTGTGCCAAGTTCAACACATAGATTTGGGAATGCCAGAGCAGGAACATTCAGGGCACGCACCGTCAGTGAAACTATGGCAGTTCGTAAAGAATTTTTTTTTTTCCCTCATTTGCTTACCTCTTTCTAATCTGGGCTCTGTAGGATATCCTTTTCTTTCTGAGTTCCTGCTATGCTCTTAAGAATCATATGGTACTCCTTTAGCTAAGCCTGCTGTAGTGGACAGTACCTACCTTCCCTGAAATGTTCATTCATTCTAAGACATGTTTGGCATATGAAGCAATTGTAAATGATCTATCAGACATCACCTTTTTCTAAGGAGATAATAAGCACTTATAGCTCTGTCATCCTTTTAAAACAATACTTGTGTCCTTAGAACACATATAAAAAGAAAAGTGAGTGCTTCTACTGTATTTTAAGTACATATTAAAATAATAGATACCAGAGAAGCAAGAACTAAATGTTATTTCAAGGTGTGGTTTGTTCTATATAAATACAGTATTTGTAAGAGTTCTCTGCGTGCAAAAGTTCAGCTCAAGTCAAAGAAAAATATTTTAACAATGTTTGGGAAATCCTTAGACATCATGTTAAATACAGCACAGCAGTTTCAAAGAGGGCTTCTATCTGAAAATATTTAGCCTTCTGTTTGGAAAAGCAAAATTATTAATCACTGCTGGAGTCTCTGTTCATCCTGAGATTTTAATGAAACATTGTAAGTAACTCACACACAATGCAGAACCAGGAATTTGTCTGCAGTCCACGGACCCGTGACAAACCCAACAGCATCCCAGCACAGCCTTCAGAATTCCCTATACAACAGCTGGTTCCCAGGCCTGTACATACCATCAACAATCAGAGTGATATCTGTAAACTGGTCCTGCTCACGTTGTTCATTCAGTCTATCCAAAATAACTTTATAGTGTTCAGGGAATTCCTGGATACATTCCATCGTTTCCTCGGCTTCCATGGCAAAAGACCTAGTCTGCAAAAAACATGGTATCAGAGTAAGAATACCATGCCACTTGGTAAACACTGTGCACAGTAAGGTCTTTATACAAACGTGAACTAACTAGCACTTTGCAGGGGCTATAAAACCAAAGGAAACACCAAATTGTCTTGGTAACAGGTTTTTTACTTGATGTAAGCTGACAGGTAGGAAACAGCACAGGTAGTGATGTGGAGTATTGTCTTATTTAGACACATGAAAAAACAGCCTAAGTGGGTAAGTGTATTTCCTTATAATGCATGTTCAGCAGAGACCCACCACCCTCAAAGCAAATACTGCAGAGATGCAAAAAATTCATGGCTAATTATTCAACACCACAGCATGATAATATCAGAATTTTTATGAAGTTACTTCTCACAATCGCACCAATTCGCTTGGTAGAAGAACAGTTCTTAAACATTTTGTATTTAAGTCACATTTTGCACTTTGTGAATTCAATGTTTACTTCCTTTAAGCATCCACGTAATTGAGCAGCAATTTTCAACTTCTGAGTACATCAGAGTTGTCATGGATTTCATTTGCCATCACAGCCAAGCTTATTCGTGCCTTCTACTTACACTTCTCCCCCTGTAAGGTGAAATATTCTTTGCCAGCCTTTTGATATAGACACATATGCTTGTAATTTGATGGCCCTTCCTCCCTTACTTATACAATAAACATACGTGGGTGTGGTAGTTACAAAGGATCTCAGACATAAGGAGGTTTAGCAGAACTCTGTGGATGGGATGCAGATGTTAGTCTGCTGCTTATGCAAAAGAACCTCAAGAGAGCATGCAAGTGCTTCAATAAAAGCACTTCACAAATCACCCCCAGGCAAAATGACTTCAGATCTGTGCAGCAACACTCATCTCCAACTCCCACATAAACATGGTTTACACTTAGAATGCCGCAGAAAAAGAGAATTATGGAGTTCCTGTTTTCATCATGAAACACAGTCTTTCTTGCATCTCAGAAAAAAACACTCACGGAGAAGTCATTTTGTCAGGAGAAAAAAGTAAGTAGAGCAGAAGCAACCACTTAGGGAAATCCAGCTCTACCTGCTATTGCTGATTTGCCAACCAGGGAAATGTTGACAAAAATCAGATCCATTACCTGGGATGCAATAAGCCAATAATTAAACACTTGAGAGAGACACTGATTATTTACTTCAGAGTTGGTGCAAGCCTGGGTGTCTGGTAGTATTCCACAAATCAAGCACAGCAACTATCAAAACTATTTACTGTTTTATATTACTATTTTACTATATTACTATGCCTTATAGCAAACAAAGACATTCATGTTCATCAGCTACAACTTACATAGCTCTCTTATTAATAAGTATTCGATCTTCTATTGGTTAATGATTCTCTCAGAGAAATAAATCCACATGCTCAGTCTTTCTCTTGAGTCTGTGGGTTTCTTGGGTTGGTGGTCATGATCTCCCCTTGCCAGAATGACCTGTTACCCAGCTGGAGCCAACTTCAGCAAAATTGCCGAGTTGCCTTTATTAGTTTTTTTCCTTATCTTGGGGGTTCTGCCAAATGTCTTTGTGGCCTGTAAATTCTGCATTCTTTGTGTCCACTGTAAGTGGGCATCATTCTTTCCAAGCTTTGTTAAGCTGCCCCTAGGTCTGAGATCGTTGAAGCGTGTCCGGCCCTGAACCTCAACAAGACAATTCTACCAACAGGAAATTTGTTTTTCTACGGCCTGGACATCACTTAGAGCTTGTTGGCTGCAATATTTCCACAGATTAAATCTCCCTTCTTGTTGACTAGGCTTGAAAGTATACAGAGATGAAACATCAAAGAACACCCTTTCTTAAGAAAATTTTACATATTCCACATTTTGTAACAGAAACACCTGTCAGGGTCTCCAAGAGGGCAGAGGAGAGATCAGCCTGCAAGGGAAGGTGAGGTGGAAGTGAGTGGATGCTGCTGCTGCAGTCATTTCATCTCATTTTTAATGATTGGTCTGCGACAGAAAACCAGCAGCTGCTTTCTTCCACCATTTGGTATTTCACATAAAATCTTGTGTGGGAAGTTGTCAGACACTTCACTGTTTAATTCTTCTTGCCCATTTTTGACACATCATAAAAGGATAGATGACTTGCAGTCAAAAGAACAATTTCTTAAAAGATTTTTAGATTTTGACCTCCAATTCTCACGATTTCCACCTACCCAAATGGGCGTTAGTTTCAAACTGATTTATAGGAATATCTCAAAAAAGCCAAACAAACAAAAAAAAACCCAAAACACAAGAAAACCCCACCCTAAAACTTCAAAACAAGAGAGAAACCTCACTCCAGCAAATCCAAGATATTTTAGAAAGTTTCTCAGAACTCTTACAAAACATGGAGACATACAACTCATGTTAGCCAGTTCATTGTCATAAATTTGTACAGAACGAGTAAGTAGCACGAATCTATCATGTATCTCAATGAGCTGCAGCACTCATTGAGTACTCTCATTTTGAAGGCCATATTGCAGAAAAAAGCCCGACAGAACAGCACATGTTCAACAGGAGCGTGACTGTTTTGGAGGAAGGAGGGAAAGGTACAGCTGGGCAAGCAAAACAGCCAAGGAAGATGGACAGAAGTGATCCAAGGCCCCCCTTACGAGTGGGCCCACAGGTGAGGGATGGGGACTGGACTACTTCAGTTTTTCACCCAATTTTCCTGGAACTCATGTAACTACTGACTTTAGCTTTCCCTGGACGCCTTTCACGGGGTGTGCATCAGATCTGCAGATCTGTTTTTACAAGCCCAGCTCAGCAGAGCCACCGCGGTGTTGCTGTGCCCCGGCCCGCGCCAGGATCGTCCGAGCGCGGCCCCGGGCGCTGTCCCCGCACGGGGCGCCCGAGCCAGCGCCATCTTGGGAAGCGGGCGCGCCGGGCAGTGCGGCGGTGCCGCGGGAGCTCCCGGTGCGCTGTGCCGCAGGTTTTTCCCAAAGCCCCGGCAGCCGCAGGCCCCGCTCCCGATCCCGCTCCCGCTCCCGCACTGCGGGGC
>VWZF01003023.1:11555-49149 GCA_013396755.1 Sclerurus mexicanus
GACAAACAGGCCCAGCTCCCTCAGCCTTTCCTCCTGAGAGAGACGCTCCAGTGCCTCAATCACCTGTGTAGCTGAGCTGTATTGCTCGTGGGGATGGGGAGCGCCCGTGCCTGCTCTCCCAGGGGCCCTTTGCAGTTGCGTGGCCGTGCTTTACGCGAGTGATGCCTCCCTTGGTGTGGGATGCCGGAGCACTGGGAGGTTGGGGGTGGTGGGGCCACGCACACCCTCATCCCAGACAGGATCACACCCGTGGGATTCCCTCCAGGCCCTGCTCCCTCCCCTCCGCCACACAGCCGCTCTTCCATGCGCTTCCATAACACTGGGTGATTTTATAATTTAGATTGAGCGGCACTCAAAACGAGTACCGTGGTGTCCAAAGGTGCATGTGAAATGCTGCCCAGCAAGGCTTCTGTTCCACGCTGTGCTGCCCAGCTCTGCCGCTCCAGCTCCAAGTCCCCACGGCTGAGGAGGGAAAGGCCCAGGCGGCACCTTGCAGCTTCTGGGTTATTTGGCTGGGGCACCTTGGGAGGAGACAGCAAGTGTGTGGCACTGGGTGCAACCAGCCGCTCTGCTGCCTTGTCTGAGCACTGCCGACGGGAAACTCAGGTTTCTCTTCAGGACACAGTCTTCAGGGGCACCCCTGGTCATCCAGTCTTCGTGTCCTGCTACCAGATGAGAATGTACTCACCCAAATAAACCAGTATAATAACTGAACTCGTCAGAAGAGACACAATGATTGCCCCTTTGACAGCCTCTGCGTCAATGCTGACAAGAGAAGAGCCGCCACACACAGTGGCTCTGTGTCCTAAGGAGCTCGCCTGCGTTAATGGCTAGTGGACTTGTTTATGAATTCCATCACTTTTCCATGGTGCCATACCTACACCATTACTTTTGCCATATTCTTCCTTCACTAAAAGGGTGTCTATGAAGTTAGGAAGAAATCTGTGGCAATCCCACAACATCAAACAAACATAAATAGTAGATATTTGGTCAGGTTCAAGTTAATTTTTACATACTCTTTAATACACATACTCTAGTAGTCTCTGCAGCATTTTATAATACACTAATACAAGAAAGTTTTATCAATACTGATGGTTTGTAATACCACGAAAAAGTTCAATTTATGTCCCTTTATTTGCTTATGTGATTGTTTAATGGCCTAGATAATGTAACAATACTAATTGTTCCTGTTGGTAGATCTCAGACAGTTGTTGTCAATCTAGGAGTTGCCTGCCACACCTGTTCTTGTTCTCTGGTACACAGCAGCACATAAGCAATGTTGATGCCTCCTGCATTTAAAAATATATAAAGATTTGTTTTAAACTACTGAAGATCCATTTTCTTTTAGTTGAAGAACTGTATCTACAGTAGCTTATAATTAAAATAAAAATATTGCTGAGGTTACCACTATAGCAAAGTACAAAATAGGAGTTAAAAATTTCCATTCCAGCATGTTCTACCTATCCAGACAACATTACTGACTTGCTTGTTTTTCACTAATGTATGGTTGTTCTGACTATTTACTTTTTTTTTTCCCCATTGCATTTTCCATTGTGTTTATTTTACTCCTGTGTCTTCACCCATCTAATTTTACTGTGAGGTTAGATGAAAGCTTTTAAATTAACAGTTCATACTTTGTCTCAATAGCTTTTGAAATATAAAATTAGACTGATTAAGCTATAACTCTTCAGATTCTCCTTTTTCTCTCTCAGAGGTAGATGTGTTGTCTCCCAGCACCACTTTTAGGATACCTGAGAGCTCTGGCACAAAAACATACAAATTAGTTGTAAGTTTATTACATGTTTTATAGTGCATTTTATTTACATGAGGAAGAACATGCTAAGCAAACATCCAAAAGATCTTTATCAATATCTCTGGTTCAACCTATATAAGCCATGTGGCTGAAAATTCCCTATGCTTTTGTTCTTTTTCAGAATCACCTCAATGACGCTGGAGAATCCTGTATTTATTAAGGTAACCTGGTAAGTCTTCTGGACATAACAACTGAGTTTGGGAAAGTTACTAAAGTATAGATGTTCTCTTCTAGCTCCACTCTTCTCACAGCAGTGTGGAAGAGGGCTGAGATCATCTGTCCAGCCTGAGTGTTGTGAACCTCTCTTCACAGGAGGAGCTGCGAAGTAGCAAACAGACAAAAATGAACACTAAACTAATAGTAGAAAAGTGTGATTCATACATTTCCCTCTCTAATAAAAGAATCACCTCTTTGTCTGAAGAAAGGTAGGAATTAATATACTGCAGATGTGAAAGCAAGAATTCAGAAGGCGTGCTTATGTGCAGCAATGAGTAGATAACTGTTTTCCAAAATCAGGTGATTCAGGTAATAAATGAAGGCCAAAAGGGACCATTAGTTTACCCAGTGCAAGGCTATCCACCTAGTAGCCTGTGACCTATACCCTGATTGCTGGACAGTTCTGACTGGCTCCCCAAATGGTTTCGAAAGCTGCTTAGTGCACTCTCAGCACACCCAGATCTCTCACATCAGAACCAAATTATTCACCCAGTCAGCTGCAGAATTCAGATAGCTGTAATGTGGTCTTTACCGGTCTCTTCTATTAAAAAAATTATTGCGAAATCAACTGCTCATTCCTGTAATGTTATCAATCATTTGCAAGAAATCTTCTCTGTATCAGGCGACTCAGCATGTCTCCATTGCACAATGACTTGTTCTGTGCATGAAAAGGCTTTACTGTCATGCCTAGAGCAAGCCAGATGTGTGCTGTTATGCAAGAGGAAAACATTTCTTTAGAGCCTCTCTGATAGGTATGCCTAGGGAAACAATATCAGTGCCTGTTTATGAAGTTTTAAAGGAAAATAAACATAGGTTGTTCTAACAAAGAATTGTTCCATTAATCCTCCTTATTTCTTTACTATTTCTAGAGGGAAGGGAAGATATAAGGAGTTAATGAAAGTAAAAATGATAGTGGTTACTGCAAAATGCAATGCTTGAAAACTGTAATGTGTTGAATTGTGGCTTGATGTCAAAAATCCTTAAGCCTTACTCCTGTGACACAAAGGTGTCAGCCTGTTTCTCTGTTATCTTTCTATTTTCAGAGGAAATGCCCAGCTAGGACAGGATGAACATTTGTATCTATTCAGTATTATCTGCTGACCTATGAGCTCCATGCCAAATCTTATCTACTGTTGACAAGCATCATATTTTCGTGGCCCCACAAAGATCAGCTGACTAGTGAAATCAAGGAGATCAGTGTCTGCTGAACATTGCAAGAGATGATGGTTGAATTCTAAGGTTCTTATTTAAGTATTTTCCTTTATATGATTTTAAATATCTGGAAGAAGAAGCAAGTCCAGCAACTTACTGTCTATCAGTTTCACAAACCATAGTGATTTAGATTCTGCAGAATTATGAGAAGTGTGCCTAAAGGAATTGTATAATGGCTTAGGGTTTAAATAGCAGTAGATATTAAGTACCTCACTATTTTTTATTTTATCCCAGAATATACAATCATGGATATAAATATAGAATGGGTTGTGTTGGAAGGTTTCTTTAAAGATCATTTCCCAGTATAAATTCAGCAGGCCTTAGCTAGGTTGGTATTTCTCTATGAAACCTCTTAAGGAAAACCTCTCTTAAAAAGTGTTAATTGTTAGAAAACATATATACCATGCCATTTTTGTATTGGTATGCATTGTGTGTCATGAGTAGAAATAACAGACATTATTAATAAAGATTCTGAATGTGTAGTTATTAACTCTTCAGAGGTGACTCAGATGTAACCTGATTTGCAAAATTATTTTTTGTTTTGTGGGTGTTTTTCATAAGCAACGGTGAACACAGCACATCAGGACATGAAATGCTGGATTTTCTAGCTCTCTTTCATAATTCATGAAAATCTACAGAATCTGGAAGGGATTAAATCTAAACTGCAAGAAAGGATTTCAACCTAGCCCACGATCAGGGCTGCAGTTGCATGTATTATACATGCAGAAGCATAACAAAGAATTTTTAATTACTCCTCTTTCAGGCCACGCAGTCTTCCTAGAAAACTGTAGACCTGTGGATCATGCTATTGCTGTGAGAAATTATGTATGACTGATAGGTGCATAAAATGTTCACTATAGGTGAAAGTATACTTCAGAACCTGGAGACAATCAGGGAAACATTCCATATTCCATTAAGATAACATTAAGAGCAATAAAAATTTGGAAAGTTGGGCAACCTAGAAATAATTCTTGCCATTATGTAGGGAATATTGCTTTTCCCTTCAAGAACTTCTTTCTTTCTGGCACAGCCTTCCATCCATGAAGTGCATCTTCCATCTGTGCCAGACAGTGTGTGCTCTGTATCACATTGGCTGGGACTGTGCCGATTTTAAAAGCAGCATAAGAACTCCCTTTGCAGACATGCAGGTGGAGCAGCTACCAAAGCACACATGCTACTGAAGACCACCCAGCCAGCCTCTCACTGCTCTGTCATTTAAGTTCTTAAGACCAGTCTCAAGCATGATTCACACTGTAAGCCTCAGTGCCTGAGCTGCTGTCTGCATAATGATTTGCCTGAACAATGGAGTCTGAAGTCCTACACTTGGCTTCAGGACAACTGAAATCCCTCACAGTCCTTAATTAAGTCTTTTGTAACTTACCCAGGTATACATCTGTGTTAAAGAATTAACAAAAGTTTTATAATTAACTTGAAACATTTACAAGTAAGACATGAAGCTTTTGCAAAAAGGGGAATACAATTAAAAAGTATTTATTGTTAACTATTACTCCAGTGCAGTCATGGGATCACGTATGCATTTAGTTTTCTGGTCTGTCTCTCCTTCTGAATGCCTGTTAGCTCTGTTGAAGAGAACGTTCAGCAACTTTATTGCCATGATTTTTAAAGCGCTACAATTTTTTTGGACTTCACAGTCATATTTTGTTTCCTCTTCTTGAGCTCTTACAGGAAATCTGGCAAGGATCATCATGCAGGATCAGCACAAAGATGCCTACTTTGTTTTTCTTCTTTTTTAATTTTTTGCTGACAAGAAAAAGGTCAGAAAAATTCAGTTTGCTGTTTAATGGGCTGGATAAAATGCTGATGGTCAAAGATAGGTGTGGGAGCCGCTCAGCTGTTCCACCACAAGATGCAGACTGGCCCTATGGGGGATACTGCCACCTCCTTAAATACAATCCTTATGACTGTTATATGTCTGATATTTAAATAATAACTCGTAAATAATACAAGGCATACATGAATAGTATTTTGAACAAGTCTTCTGGACAGGAGACAGACATTCAAAAATTAAAATAGAGGTCAGCTAGAGACGAGGACTTATCAAAGTAAAATGCCAACCTGAGACTCATCTCTACTGTAGTTTTACAAGAGTCCTTACAAACAGGCATCCATGCAAACCTCTATTGAGTGGAAAGCTGTTCAGACATTGTGTGATGATTACTTCTTGACAGAACATGGACTTAGTCACCTTTCAAGTTCCACAAGTTGAGCCAGTGCTTTTGAAATGGGATGAAGAACTTCAAAAGTGGGTGTTGCCGTTATTGCCTGTAATTAGACAACATGAAATGAAGCCTGTTCAGTGTTAATTCTCACACATGTCAAGAGGTCCATCCAAACACATGTGAACACAATTAATAATGGTAATTTCATAAAAATAGCCAATAGTGGCTGCTTGAATTTTGCAGGGCAGATTTTTCCACATCTTTGTTATTTGCAGTGATGTGGAATAGTTGACTTGTGCAGGTGACTTTCAAAGGTGTCTTCAGACAAAATGCCATCATATCTTCTCTATTATCACTTCTCTGTCTTTCAAATACTGAGTTATTTCCTCTGTGTTGCATTCTTCACCCTTTATTCTGGAATGCTATTGCAGTTCTACTCTGATTTTGCTTTTTCTTTCTGCCAGCCAAAACTAGGAGAGCAAAGCTGTAGGGAGAGCAGAAAGACTGCCAGTGTCAAGGTAGGGTTAATATGTTTCTCAGATATAATGATCTGTGATTTTTTCTGCCACATTATCAATGTAATACAAAAGTAATATCTTGTATTAAAAATTTTACTCAGTCTTCATTGTTAACTTTGACAGCTACATAAGTGGAAAATAAATAGAGGACTGTAATATCAGAAGATCAAGGACTTTTATTTATATTTTCTCCAAAATACATGAAAATAATCATATGTTAGTTAATGATTATAATTTTCAGCAAAAATGTGAATTCTTCATGAGAATAGGAGATACTTGTATATATGAAGCTATTAATAGTTGGGGTTTTTTCACCAGTTTGTATGAACTTACGACAGCTACATTATATACTCACACCTGGAGTACTGCATCCAGGTTTGGAGTACTCAACACAAGAAAGACATGGACCTGTTAGAGCAGGTCCAGAGGAGGCCACAAAGATGACCAGGGGGCTGCAGCATCTCTCCTGTGAAAACAGCCTGAGAGAGTTAGAGTTGTTCAGCTTGAAGAAGAAAAGACTTCAGGGAGACCACATTCTGGCCTTCCAGTACCTAAAGAGGGCTTATAAAAAGGAGGGAGAGGGACTTTTTATATGGGCAGAGAGTGACAGAACAAGGGGCAATGGTTTTAAACTGAAAGAGGGCAAGCTTAAATTAGACGTCTGGAAGAAATTCTTTACTCAGAGAGTTCTGAGGCACAGGGATAGGCTGCCCAGAGAAGCTGTGGCTGCCCGATCCCTGGATGTGTTCAAGGCCAAGTTGGATGAGGCCCTAAGCAACCTGACCCAGTGAGTGGTATCCCTGCCTATGGCAGGGGGCTTGGATCTAGATGCTCTTTAAGGTCCTTTCCAACTCAAATCCTTCTATGACTCTGTGATTCTATTATATACTCCAGAGTTAAAACATTTAGCACTTCCAAAAGGTGTGCAGTCACCCAGATTACTATAGGCATAGCCATTGCATTCTGAGTGTGGGTTGCTGACAGCTAGTACCAATCCACCAGCAAAAGGCTAAACACTTGACAAAGTACTGTCTGCTGAAGACATAACTTGTAATGCTTTGTCTTGTACAGCTTTGTCCATAGAAATCAAATTTAGGCAGGGCCTGAATGTCAGCTGCTATTTGCTGACTAATAATGGCACTGACAACAACAGCAAAGGTGTTACTGTAAGATAGCTGCTGTAAGTCCTCCTCCCATACCAAATCATGTTTTCTGACATAAATCAACTAAAAATAAAAAACAATTAAAAAAACCTGACTCATCCAGACTTCAGAGTCAGTGAGTCTGTTCAGGATTTAATTGTTGCAAGCATATGTATAATCACAGCTCTCCCTCTGCTTTTATATTTAATGAACAGTTCAGTTCTTCCCCCAGTCCTGAGAAGGTCAGTATTGCTTTACAATATTTCTATATCTACCACTTGAAGTCCTTATGTTTGGAGTTCTTTATGGTATTCAGAGATCCCTTTCTGTGAAAATGGTTTTAATTCAAGGTGGGAGTAGATGGCTCTCAACCTCAGCTTCCTGTGTGCTGCAGCAGTAGGGTATGCTTTCGTAAGTGAAAACTGTCACTTGCACTGATCTACTTTTCTATTTCATCTGCAAATTGTTTCAGCAGTTCACATGCAATTGGCTGCTTAGAGGGCTTTGGTGCTGAAATGGCAGCTGCTTTTGAATATCCAGAATGAACAGAACAGTAAAAAGGGGTTGATTTAGTCAGTTAGACCTTCAATACTGGTGGCATATTCACATACTCTTGTCCTAGGAAGGGACAATAAAATTTTCTATCGAATTCAGTATTCCAGGGCTATGCCATTTGAAAAGAAGTATCATCAGCAATCAAAGTTGAAGCCATAAGTATTTTAGTTTGTCAGACTTCATACTATACAAGACAATTGCCATCTTGCACTCAGCTACCTCAATCTGGCCATAAACACACCTAACATTGCCTATAGACCATAAGGTTTGCAGACACTCCTGTATTCTCAGGAAGACAGAACAATATAGATCCACAAAAAGAAACTTAACCAAAAATAAATAATCTGGTTTTTAATCACAGTTCAACAGTTCTTGAAAAAGAACTTTTTTGTAAACAAATCTCTCTTATTGATTAGCTGGATCCAGTTTTCACTTCAGTTTTAATGTATTTCACAACAGATAAACAAAGAACAGACTTGAACTTCCTGACAGGTTCACTGTATATGGTCACTGAATCCCACTTCCTGGGCTGTCTTAACTTCCATTCTGTGGCTAGGGTTCAGTGCAGTGAACTATGCTTGGATGACCTGTTATAAATCATTTACAAGAACTTGCTGGTACCAGCATTTCTGGTGGAAAGGGTTTAAATTTAGTCACCTAGAATGAACTACAGTGGATGTAGCTGATGATTCATTTTCCTCCACATCTCCTAAGGAGAGTTATTGTGTATAAAGAGTATAATAGGAATTTTATGTATTGCTGATGATATTTCTGAAGTTTTGATTACTATTATACTGTCTTGAAGACCTGATCTGTTAATGTAAAGAGAACTGTCTGAATGCAGAATAATCAAGGGTTTTGTTTAACATTCACATTAACATTTGTTTAATATTCACTGGTCCAGATTTGTAATGACTTTATTTATGCATTTACTCAGTGAATTCTACTTGAGAGCCTAAAGCTGCCTGCTGAATTTCTGGTACTACTGCATCATTCCTGTAGAAGGAGGGATAACTGCTTATTGTGTGAGATATGAGATCCATACAGGAGGTATGCATAGATACCCTGCTTTGGGCACTGCATGATTACATTTGCCTCTTCTTGATTTACTGTACCAAACACCAGAATCCTCAGCAGAGTCACACCAAACCGAAAGAATTTTCAGTTTTCCTTTTCAGATCACCAGACTGCCAAGTATTACTAAATACAACACTAAAGATACAAAAATACAAATGTTGTCCTGTGATCTTATTAAGCACCTCTTGGGCACCATCAGGAAATTTGTTCTTCCTTCAGATGATGGGATGACCACTGGTTTTAGACCCACTGAGGTGACATGAAGAATTTGTGGGTTGATAGAATTATTGCAGGATAAATGCAGAAAGTAAACAGAGCCAGTAAGGAACTCAGAATACATGTAGGTACTCAGCAACTAGGGTCTGTTTGCATTTGTAATCTGTAATCATTTGCAATGATTATAAGTGAGGACACATCTGCTAAAAAAGTATTTCTCTTCCTGCTTACAGTGTGCTACAGGTAGGTTCAATAAGAGGAAGATACTTCATTATTGTAATGGAATTTCCAAGAAGAGAAGCCAAAATCTTTTCTACTAGATCAGGGCTCCTTAAGTGTCATTTGATTTATAAGTAGACAATTGCATGTAGCAGCTATTTCTTTGTTCACTTCAGGCCTGTACCAGAGGACATCAGCTTTTGTTCCTTCCCTTGAATTCTGAGAAGTATGCATTTATTTATCTTACGCTGTTCTGGATCTCACATGGCAGGAGCATAGATTTAATTTATCTTCTTAACCTTCACTTAAATGACCCTTTTTTAACAGCATTTATTCAAGAGTTTAAGGCCTCATAAACAAATGGAAATTTCTTTGTATGATCATAAGGTAACTAACAGCTTGCTGTTGTTGCAATATTTTCCACTATGAAGTATGAGTAATTACACTGAGTTGACACAGTTGTGTGAGAAGCCATGAGAAGTACCAGTAGAGACTTTTGATCTGCAAGTGGACTTTGAATTCCCTTTTAGTGACATCCTTCAGTCACAAGAGCAAAACAGACACTGAAGTCCTAAGGCCTTATGATAGGATTTGTACTGGGTCTGTGTTCTGCCCCTCATTCTTTGCACATGTTACAAAATCACTACATCAGACTTTACCAGAATGTAATTTCTGACAGCCACAATTACTTGTCCATTTGAGTTATAGTATTGCTTTGGGGTTTGGGGTTGTTTAAGAAATGTATTCATTACTAATCTAGATAACAAAAATAACAAATGATATTTCTGTGCTCTGATGCTTTGAAACATATCAAAAAAGGGAGAGCTTATGTTCAATATGAAGGGAAGGGGGCTGTTCTTTCTACAAGGACTATTATTCCCCCAAAAAAAGAAAGGAAGTGAGTAGAAAGAGGATGATAATTATAAAAATTATTGTTTGAAACTGAGGGCTTGTCCAAATTAGAGTTCATAACTGCCTCCTGCTGTGAGGTTGGAACAAACTCAGCAACTAAGAAAATACTTGCGGCAGAAAGCAGAATTAAGACAACTTTTTCTTTAGAAGCTATAGACAAAGCCTATGAACACAAGGGGGATTAATATAAGAAATGGCCAGATTCTTAGACTGCAAATTTAACAATTATTAACAGCTTTATATGCTGTTAATAAAAAAAAAAGAAAAAAAAAAGTAGAAGTGGACTTTTTTTCCACTTCAAAACATGTAATGCTTCAGACTGAAGTTCAAACATATTTAGTGTTTATACATTTCTAAACTAATTACATCTGTCTTAATCCACAGCCATGATTATTCCCTATCCCTTGCTTTAAGTTAGAATATTAAGGCAGTACAACAATCTCAGGTAAGGTGAGTGTTTTAAAGCAGGATGCTTATGGCTTATCACTAGGAATGTAGTTGAACTCACCTTAAAATTATAAAGGTTATAA
Source organism: Sclerurus mexicanus (assembly GCA_013396755.1). Classification (NCBI taxonomy): domain Eukaryota; kingdom Metazoa; phylum Chordata; class Aves; order Passeriformes; family Furnariidae; genus Sclerurus; species Sclerurus mexicanus. The sequence goes on from VWZF01003023.1 coordinate 22,146, forward strand.
TAAATATAATGTAGTATAATATTAAATGATAATGAACATAGTATTTATTGTCAAAATGATAGTTGCTCACAACAGCTGCTGCTCATCTGTTGGTAAGGCAACTGAGGGTCTGCAGTGGTCTCCTCTAAGGGAGGAAGCACTAACATTTCAGTAGTGACCACTGCACATTTCCATCCTCAGTGTGCTTTCCAGACATTTCCACAGTAAGGTGGATGTTTTATATATTAGCTGCTTAGTTTATTCTGTCTGGGCTCCTTATTCTTCAGTACATGTCTCAGTAGCACTCAGTGGTATTGCATACAGCTTATAGGTTCAGCACTTTTTAATCAAACCTTGTCCACATACTCTCTACAAAGCAGAAAAGAAATGGGGATGGCATATTGCTCTTCATTTGAGAATTTCTCCACCTGTGCTGCAATAATTGGCAAGAAACCAACTGTCAGTCACTACTGAGCTGCATTATTTTAATAGTCCTATTAATGGATTATTGTTATTAGCCCTAATAATAGACATGTTAACCCCATTGATAGAATAAATTTTATTATTGCTATTAATGGGCCCTGCTTAATTTCTGTTTGGCTGCTTCTTTGCTAATGTAGAATTTGATGCACATGGTGCATTCCAAATACTTACTTCCAGACAATCTTCCAGGACTTTATCAGCACTGAGGATCAACACCCAGTCCTGAAGCAGGAGGTCAGCAAATTATCTATAATTTGGAATAGTAAAGGACATCATCACAGATACGAAGGCCTGGTCCCAACCCAGCAAAGAATATAAAAAGTATTTCCTTAATAATATAAGGAATATAAGCACATTCCTCCTTTTAAAAATAACTTCAGGGCCGATATGATGTCTGACTGTTTTCTGCATTGTATCTTTCAAGACTATTGGATAAAAGTTCAGGTCTTTCTCATTTTTTCCACTGACTAGTGCATAGGACTTCTACAGCATAAAACCCCAAGGTCAGCAGTTCTTTTTCTTACACCCAACCAGAAGCATAAAGCTTATCTGTGCAGAAGACAGTCTCAGGCCATAGAACTAAGCAATATTAATGTTAACACTGTGAACTCTGAAGGCACACCCAGTTTTTAAACATTTATTTATTTACCCATAAACACATGTAACATTTACACTGAAGGAAATCAAACCCAAGCAAACTGCTGTTGAAGTAAAACACATAAACAATTCTCTAACCAAGGCAAGAGATTAAGGAAATAGTTTAACCTGAATGTCCACAGACACTTCGGTGATGAGGATGTTAAGGAAATGCAATAGCAAAATACAGAGGGTCAAGCAGCTATTGCCAGTTGCTAGAGCTTCATGACTTTCATGCAGATACACTGATTTAAATGACTGAAGTTCTGAGCTCTAACTTTCAACAAATGTTGAGAAACTGACACATTCTACAGATATAAGTTTAAAAGCAAAGTGATGTAATCAAGAGCAGCTGGGCAAAAGGAGCTCAGTATGCACATGCCCTTAGACAGAGCACACCATTCTCTAAGGCAAATATCAGATAAAGCATATGAGAACAAACCTGCTAGCTCAGCGTTTTTATAAATAAAGAAGTACCTTCCCCCCTCACTGTGGTTACCACTGTGCTCAGAAAATAATGACTCTTTGGCCCATCCCCCTCCCCTGACTGTACCACTACCTCCAGCTGACTGGGGTGACCAACAAACCACGCAACATGATATTTGAAGTCATTATATTAAAAATACCTCGCCATTATGCCCCGTAAATGCATTTCACTTGAATTTAGTTAATGAAGAAATATTTTGGCTCCTTTCGCTAAAGGGGTTTTCTTTGCTTGCAAGGTCGCTCAGAAAAAGCTCCCTGAACTTTGAACCGTATCTGCAAAGTGAGATAAACAAGAGCCATATAAATACCACAGCCCTTTTCCCCACACTGTTTTCTTCTGCAGCAGAGCCAGGCAGAGCTGCCAAGAAGGGGGAGGAGGAAAGGGTAAGTGTGCTGGGTTTGCTGCGAAAGAGCTTCATGACTTAAGATTTGGCAGAGTGTCTGCTTGTTTCTTTGGCTGAAAAGGCTGACTGTGGAAATTTCCATTGGAAACCAAGTAGAAAGTTGAAATGTGAAGAGAAGTATAATGCAGAACATAGCTCTCCTGTGGTTCACAGGGCGAGACAGCTGTTGCTGAGCGCTGTATGCCAGTGCTGCAGAAGGCTACTATAAAGACCTAGAAGGATCTCAAAATATTGTAGGATCTCAAAATGTTGTAGGAATTCCATGTGTTTATAATGGATACAAAGGCAGACAGCTTTCCTGGTATGTGGAAAGAGTGGAAAAAAAGGGTCTGTGAGTGTCCATTGGACCACAGTTCAGTTTTTAAAGTACTGTACCTGAATCACTTTTTGGTAGAACTGCAGGAAAGGAACATTAGGGACAGCTGGATTTCACAAATGCAGCAGCTGGGACTTGTTTTAAAAGATCAATTATTAAAATATTTTCATTATTTAGACTATGACAAGATTGAGGAAACACGTGTTATTTATCAGAACTTATTGTTTTCAAACTATTCTGTTCACTGTCAGACTTGATGTAAGTGGTGAAGTTACACAATTCCACAACCTAGGACATGTTGGGGAGCACCGTTATAATTTTATGAAATGGGTATTTTTTGAACATTTCAAGCCAAAATTTTGATGTTAATAGAATAAAAGGAAAAGGTAATTACAGAATATCTCATGTGCTTTAATTTTCATAAACATTAAAAGGACTAAGCATGGATAGGACATCTGTTAAGATCTAACGAATCCTGAAATTCAGTCTTCATTTCCTGTTTTTGCAAAATAGTTTTTAGTGCCTGTCATCTTAAGAGATTTTCACAATAGGATTCAAATACTCTGGACTGACTTGTAAAAATCTTGAAATCTTTTTTATTGTTTTCTGCCAGGTTCTGTAGTCCTTGCAGGGTACCAAAATACAGTATTGGTGCATGTACTTTTAAATGAGTGGAATTGCTCTGGAATCTGGAGTGAACTGGTCTAGATTCTTACTGATGTAAACTGGCTCAGCACAGTTGATTTTAAAAAACAAGAAAGAGGCTACTTTAAAATCACTGAAGTGTTAAAAATGGTCAAGAAAAAATTACAAAGCAGAAGAAATAACTGTCTGATTAGACATATTAAAAAGAAAACCAATTATTCTGAGGGCTTACTTTTCAGCTATTCAAATGCAATAACAATCCCTCTCACAACAACAACAACAACAACCACCAGCAAAAAAACCCAAACCCACAATAAAGAAAAAACACCTGCCTGTTTATTATAGGGGAACTCCACTGAAAAATCAAGACATTGAGCAGTAAACAAAGTAGCTGCTTTATTCTTACAGGTTTGATTTTTATTTTTTTTTTGACTGAATGGAGCCAATATGTTGCTGTGTTTTCTTATGGGAATTTCAGAATCTGAACTTTACTTAGGCATTGATCTCTTTTTTATTTTCTCTCTTCTCAGGGAAAGCCCAGCCATGTGGGCAGGGCTGGGGCTTGTTCTGGCTCTCTGCCTCCTCCCAGGAGGAGGCACTGAGATCCAGAACTGCCAGGAGCCCCCAGAATGGCATATTGGGGAGGAGAACCCAATGCTTAACTCTAGAGGCTCAGTGACAGTGGTGGCTCTCCTCCAGGCTAGCTGATTGTTGTGCCGGCTGCAGGCTTCCAGGTAAGCATAAATCTCTTCCCAGTTTTTGTTATCTGAGGACCTACCACAGATGCACTCAATGAACTCTGGCTGCCTCAAATGCCAGCACTACAGCTGACATGTCTGACCTAGTGACCAGGTTAACTCTCAGCAGCAGGGTTCTGTGCCACTGGATAAGATTCTTTATCTCTTGACTTAGTCGTGACTGACAAATCATCTTCTCCAAATTATATTTACAACTTAATAGTATAATCAAGGACATTAGTGAGACCCAAACCCCGTGAAAACCAAATAGAAGCAATTCCTCAAGATTATGCTTCAGTTAGCAACAGATGATTAATGTAGCAAAGATGCTGAAGCCAAGAAACATCACAATTCTCTGATACGGCTAGATCACCTGAAACAGAGATCTGTGATCATTCCTTTCTTACGTAAGATCTGTAGGGGAAAAGAGAAATCAAAACATGTGCTTTTAATGTGTGTTTCCAGTCTGTGATCAGATGTCCTATATATATTAAAAAAATCCAGAAGATAAAGTAAAGACTGGCCTTCCAAAAAATAGATGAAACATTCAAGGAAGTCATCAGTGTTATGTTTTCATACAAGACTGGGACATTAGGACCCTGATTTCTAGAACTGACTCTTTGCAAATAATTAGCTATCATGGCAATAACAGTAGCAAGAAAATAATTTTGATCTGACCCAAACAGGAATTTCATAAAGCCCTTATCTTGGATTCATTTAGCGATTATGAAATCATTTTGGCTTAAAAATTAATAGTACTGCTTTGAGATTTGGAGTTTAGTCACAGTTTGCCCCTCCTGGCTGCATAACTTCATATTATAATAGGCTTTGCAAGTTTATTAAGAATTTGATTTGAAAAACTATTGGTAAATCTCTATCTCCATCAAAGTTGAAAGTGGGGTTTGCAGTTGACTTTCAAGGTAGTTGGATTTGATTCCTACATTTTAGAAAGATTTTAAAGAATCTTCAACATTCTAGATTATTTCCTGCAACTGAAAAATAAGGATTTTCTAGAACAATTCAGTAGGAAGGATAGAAATTAAAAGGAAGAAACCCCACATCATACAGCAAGAAATGGGCTTTCTGTACTATTAGCAGAGATAGACTTTTGTGATGAAAAGCCAGAGGAAAGACTAACAACTGCCAGACAGGTCACACATACTTTCTATAGCAGTCCTTTTGACCCAGTTCAGCCCTTTTTTATAGTATAGAAAATCGCCATGTCAAGATGAGTGGGAGAGTTGTCGACCATTTACTGATGGTTTGCTTTCTTCATAATTCATTTTCCTGCTATATTTATTGTGTGCTTTCTTTAACCAGCTCTATGTCCTAAATCTCAGCACTCGAATAAAGGCATCACATAAACTGTTAGACCATGATGACCATGAAAGAACTGATGTAAAAATAACACTGAATTCAGTCTGAAAACAGATGTGTGATTTACTGCATTCTACTTACAAGGATAGAACCCATGGCATATTCGCTGCTGTGAAGTCTGGTTTGTTGACACTACAGTTGATAGTCATGGAAAATGGCAAGAATATTTTAATAGTGTTAGACTGTTGCCATTAACAATGGGATAAAATAACTTCCACTGTAATAAAAGCAAAATGGAACATATTCACTTTTGTGGCAAATCTTACAATCATCTAATGATTTATGGTCTTGCTTCTCTACATTCCCACTAGATTGGAGGACCTGCGAGTAAAGTTAGAGAATGAAGGACTGGTCAACATCTCATATGTGGTTGTCAATCATCAGGGAGCTCAATCCCAGAGGGAATTCAACCGACTGAAAGATAGTGTTTCAGACTATATTACTGTCTACCAGCAAGAAGAACAGCAAGATGATGTCTGGACTACCTTAAATGGGAACAAGGATGACTTTCTTATCTATGACAGGTGTGTGTTTACAGAGACATATATTTGGAGTAATGCTTTGTAAATCTCTATATGATTTCATCATGATCAACTTCTATGATGAAGTGCTAGCATTTACTGGAAAAAGAAAGTCTGCTTTTGCATTAGTAATTTTGGAATAAATAATTTTTTCTATGTAATTACTGTGGATTTAGATTAATATAGCTGAGTGTAGAATTTGATAACATGGTTCTGGTTGTATGCTGTTTTTATTTTCAGACAACTTCATTACCAAAGTAGAATCAAGGAGGAAAGCTATCCAAGTTCTAGTGGAAACATTTTGACCAGAGTTGAAAATGTAGAGATATGGAAAAATAGTCTTTAGTTGAAAGTTAAAACCTCAGAAGAAAATAGCTTTTTGATACAGAATTCTGGCACATGCATATTTTGGCAGAACCAGTAATAACTCTAACCGACATCCTGATTTTTCATTTTGATGTGATGGTAGTTATTTGAAAAGTCCTACACTTGTAACATATCTATCTTAGTTACTTTATGTTACTGTAATAAACATTCCAAGTGAGTTTGCCTGTTGCTAGATGTGTGCTTGCACACATGCTGGGAGCTAAGGCTAGAGGACCGTGTGTTGACACTGCAGGTGGGGTACTTAACAAGGTGCCTTCGTGTACAGGTTCTGCGTTTATAGCATCTCCTTTGAACAGACCAGTTGTGTAATCAGGTGCATATCAGAACACTCAAGTACAGACAAAGAGCAAATAGGCAGCATAGAAATCCCCTTGTGTACACGAAATCAGTAATTCACTGTAATGCACATTCCAATCAAAATACGTGTTAGGTTGCCTAAAAACACTTGGTAAGGATGCAGCAACCACCATGCAAACAGCCCTCCTCATTAGCCAGACAGGTCTGTAATGAGTGTACCTTTGCTAAGTTAACTGCCCCTAAACCAGAAGCTTCTGCCAGTACAGTTACCACTTCAGCCAGAAGTCACGCTTCATGCTGCTGGCTGATGCAGGTGAACAGGCAAGCATTTGTAAGGAAGACAGTGGATTTGCCTGCAAACTCCTTGAACAGAAACCCTCTCCATGGGACTATACAGTGTGGGTGGATTGATGCAAATAAAATGAGATATGGTAAGAAGAGAGATTTAATTTTAGGTATACGTAACCAGAGAGTTCTTTCTTTCCTTAGATGCGGCCGTCTGGTATATCATCTGGGACTGCCCTATTCCTTCCTGCATCTCCAATATGTAGAAGAATCTATTAAGATTGCATACTGTGAAAACAAGTGTGGAAACTGCTCTTACACGGTATTTTCTTGTCCCATTCTGCTTATAATAGGAAAGGAGACTGAATTTGGCTGGTACTTAAGAAAAATTATTTCAGTGTGATTAATCCACAAAGACTTGATTTAGAATCTGCACAGTTATGTGTCTTGACAGAGAGCTTTTAAACATTTTTCAAAAAAAATTAGATCTAATTTATAATAGACTGATTATATGAATACTTGCCCTTGTGATAGAAACGATTGTCAGAAACATAAATGCAATCTTAGAGGCTAATTCTGTTGGTGGAGTTATATACAGCTAGTGAGCAATTAGCTAATCTGTTCTTGGAGGATGGGTAAGTACATAAATAAATAGTTTGGGGTTTTTTTAAACCTGGGAATCAAATCCAAGCTGGTTTGAGTTATTATTCATTTTAGTTTGCATTTAAACACAGTATACAGCAGTTAATTTAAAAAAGTGGTAATACAAGGTGATAATACAAATGATTGCTACCGCTGTAAAAGAAGGGCAGCTCTGTTTTATGTATAACTAAAGATCAGAATTACTCTAAGGACTATCAAGAAATGTACATACATAATCATGGAAGTTCAATAAGAATATTAAGTTTTGATCCCATAACGCAGTTTTCCAGCTAAATATAGGCCATAGGCAGGTCAGATGTGGGACCTAGGGAAAAAAAAAGCTGTTATTAGTGATTACTGGAATTAGAATTGCTAAAACCTTGCATTAAGAGCCCTGTGTAGTTATCAGTGGTGTTGCAACACAAGGTTATTTTTGATACATTAATACATTCTTCAACAAAATAGCACAAATAATTTAAACCTGGATTTCAGGTTCTGCAAAAATGTTAAGGTAATTACTATTTTACAGCTAGTTAAATACTTAATTATAATAAGCCTTCTACTTAATGCAAGCCTCTGTTTTTCAGGAACCCAATATTGACGACATATGTGAAAACATCACTAAATATGCAGATGAGCTGGCAGAACCCAAACCAACTGGTCAGCACTCCCATCACCACAACCTGCACAGACATGGGCAGCACCACCACCACCACCACCACCATCACTCTGGCAGTCGTCATCCCAAGAATGAGAACCATCAGGCTGCTTCTGAAGCTGAGAGACGCCATCCTCACAGTGGCCGGCGTCATAGGGTTTTTGGCCATCACAGACACGACCACATAGGTAGTCATGAGCAGGTAGACACTGTTCCTCCGGAAGCAAGTGTGGAAATTACGCAAGATAAAAAGCTATGAAAAAAAGGGAAAAACAGCTGTAAAAACCAGTTGACTTGAAATTGGCAGACAGCATCAGACTCAGTTTCTAGTAGCTGATGCTGTCATTGTAGACACCTTTTGTTTGAAGAGTTAGGAAATTCTGTCACTTGACAATGTCGTGGAGCACTTCCAAATTCTTGCAGGTGACATGGCCAGCTGGCAGCAGAGGACATCACTGAGTCATGACAGTGACGTCTGCTCTCTGCTGCCTGACAATCAGCAGCAGCAGGAGGAAGTGAAACTAGTGACACCTGACAGTGACAGGAAAAGGTGAGAAACTGAGCCTGAAAAACAAACTAAGCACCTTTGAAATACAAGGGTATCCTACTAACAAAATTCGTATAGTTGCAAGAGTGGAAAAATCAGCAGAGTAGGTGTTTTTGTTGCCCCAAATTAAAAATTACACTGACAGGTGTGTGGAGTTGAAATATCACAAAGAAGTAGACTTTTAGAGCAGTGCTCTTAGAGTTACAGAGTACCTGTCAAATTCCATCGGTGAAAAGCTTCATAATGTAAAGAAATTTAATTGGCCCCTAGTTTGTTTTTTCAGTGCACTTGGAAGGTGTCTGCATTCTTGATTAATTTGTCTTTCTTGTTTCTCTTCTAACATTCTGTTTGCATTTGTGAGGACAGGAGCATAAACTATGACCTAGGGGCTCCTGTCTGATGTTTTGCAATCAAGAACAGAAGATAACCAAGACAGAGACTTTAGTCACTTTTTATTAAGAAGACAGAATATATTCAAAAGTTGAGTTAGTTTTTTTTCCTAACCTGGGGATACAAACTATGTACACAAAAAAACTTATTCCTAAACAATGTAACAAAATAACTTTATATTGAAAATGTAATATACAAACAATAACTGCGTTATTTTAAAGTAACAGATTTATATGCTTCACTTTTCTGGCTTAGATACAGTAATAAGGATCCATTAATACATAATCATACTAAATCAGTAAGATCATGCCTAAAGCAAGAAGCAGTGTTAACAGTTCTTCATACAGAATCACTGTCAGAATCAAAAAGGGGGGGATAAAATGAGTTTAATTTTAGTATAAATGTTTATCTTTGTTTGTAACAGTGCTGAATTTGATAAATCTGTATCAATTAGTAAGGTAATACACCACTGAAACATACTTGTATAATTTCTCTGTCTGTAGCTTAGCATTCCTAATGTTTGATTAACTGAATAGAAGTAAAAACAGGTGTCTGAAGGATTTCTGGATGAAGAAGAGAATATTCATGAAAGGAAAACTGCTATGAAAGCATTCACCATAATTAATGATGGTTTAATAGGGAAATTATTACTCCTACAAAACCTGAGTCTTTTTATTGTGAATGCTGATTAGCAAGAGGGTAGGCCTGAGTGTAAACAGAATGCATGCCTTTGGAATATCTGACAAAAGTGTTTTCAATAAAAAGTACTATCTTCATATCTTGTTTTGACTTTGAAGTGCACAGTTTGAAGTATGTCGTCTGCATTTTGCATTGTATGTACTACTGAAATACTTCATGCATTTACTCAAAATCGCTTCCGTTTTAAGGGCAGGTCTTGGCCTTTATGAAGACGTTGCTCTAAGTCTCTTATGATGTTTCGGAGAATTTCAATTTCCTTGTTTTTCTCCTCCTGGAGATGCTGCAGCTTCTGTAAAAATGCAAGCAAAGGCTTCATTTTTAAACATCACACAGAATTTTATAACAATATAATTTGCTATTGCAAATGAGAAATTTTCTAATATTTTCATTATTTTCTATCACAAAATTACAAAAACTACTCTCCCAGAATCCTATTTCTGTGACATCCCAAAGTCTCAAGCCTACAAAAATAATGCACACACAGAGCTTATATCAGTGTCATTTATGTCAGTTCTATCTTAATTTTCCAGATGAGCAATTCTGTACTAAAACCACCTCACATGTGGCCTTTTTTGACATGACATGACAGTTAGACTTGATGATCTTAAAAATCTGCCCTAAGTTAAATTATTCTATGATTCTATGAATTCTGTTGTGGGAGGGATGTGGGGGAGAGAACACACAGACAGACAGAACCAATGGAGCTCCTGCTTCAAACAGGCTGTAACAGTACTTGGTATCTGTGGACCACTGGATGTGAAAGCACGTACCCTTCGATAAATACTTTGTGGCAAAACAGAAGCATCTGAAAATGACTTGGTAGTTTTATCCTGAGCTCTTGCTAATTTAGCATTGAACTGAAAGAATCAGGGAAAGAGAAAACAGTAAGAACCAACAGGAAAGAAGGTATAGTAAATAATTCAAGTATAGTTTTCACTTTTTTTTTAGTTGCATTTTTTACCTAGGAGTAGTAATAGCGAGCTTATCTACTAATTAATCTTAGGAAAATGAAGCTATGTATGTTTATTTTTAAAAAGAATATAATTACATGTTTCTTTAAAAACAGCCTCAAAATATTTCAGAAGTTAAGTAGTAAAAATATGATAAACCAAATACATGTATATGAAAAGGACATCACTGAAAAAAAAAAGTTGAAGGCTCCTCAGCCACATGAATACTTTCACACTTTCTTTCTTTTTTGTTATGTGAAAGGTTTGAAGTATTTCCTTCATTGTTTCTGTAATGAGAGTAGTTTAAAACCTGAGCAATGAAATACATGTTGAATGCTCTGAATTAAATCTCTGCAGGATTAAAATTTTCTATTGGAAGTTTATTAATATTTATTAAAATATTAAAGTTAAAAACAAGGAAGTAGCAAATGTTGCTTAATTTTTTTATGGCTTAAACCTATAAAAGTTTCACAGTAGTTTAATTTAAAACAAGAACAGAGCAAACTTCAGTCTCCCTATAGCTAGAACTTGATTCCTGAGCAGAAGTGAATCAGTTTTCTTTGTGGAGGGAGCACGTGGCTCTGATCTTTGTAAAGACAATAATTTTTTAAGTTTTCTAGATTCCATCATATTACTTTGTTAAGTAGTAATTAATATTTTTCACTACAGAGTCTCTTTGAAGTTTACCCAATGTCCAATTTATCTTTCAGCTTTGTAATGCATACCTCTATCTGCAGTTTAATTATTTCATTCTGCTTCTCTTCATTTTGAATTTTCAGCTGTCTAGTTAGCTCTAGTATTTCCAGTTCTTTTTTCTCTCTCTGTTCTCTATACTCCATTTCTTTAACTTCAACTAGCAACAGAGTAACACCAAATATTATGATTATAGAAGATCATTCAATGAAAAAAATAACATAATTTCCCAAATATTAAAACTTTCTTGAATATCAGGTCAACATTTCATGGGAAAACATTTTAATGAAAGCAAAAACCGTAACAAAACTGTGTGAAAACCACACAGTCCCATCCCAGTAAGATGGTCTCTCTTTAATTGTCATGTTTTACAAAAACTTTTCTGGTTGTTTTCAGCTATATGGATGACAAATTCTGCTCCTCAAGGTTATTCCTCTAATGGAAAAAGAACCAGTATTAAAATCAGCTTTTTCTCACTGCAGGATTATTTATTTGTGAAAATAATATCCTACTCGCTGAACAGAGAAAGAACGCTGTAACAGCAGTGAAGCTTACAACTCAAAGCAAGTTTTCAGTCTACACTTAATCTAAAATTCGATTCCTTCAGATTTTTAGGTCCAAGTTCACAGCATTTGTTCTGTTTGGGAATCTGTGCTCATCCTGTATTGCTGTACTATTGCCTTATTGTCACTGTCTACTCTCTTCAGCAAAGATAAAATTCAGTTAAACGCTTCCAGTGTTCATGTTTCCACTAAAAAGTGGAACTTGTACTTATCCTAGCAAAAACATAGTTCCTACAGGTTATACATTTTACCCAATGCTATATATAGCATTCAGCCTTCAGAGAACTTACGTTTTTTTCTTATATCGCAATTCAATTGTGTTATTTCTAATTTGTGGTCTTCCTCTTTGTTTTTAATTTCTGTCATGAGTTTCTCAATCTGATCTTTATATTCCTGTGAATGTAAAATGCTTTATAAAAATCATGCAGTTTCTGTGCTCTTGGTCTTCTGCAAAGCACAACAATCGGGCAAAAACTATATACTGTATAATACATACTCTATAATTCAGTAGTTCTTTTATCCTCAATCTTGCAAATTCAAAATACCTAATTACTTCTTAAACAGACCAGCTGAACTCCACAGAGGAAAATGCAGCAGATTTCATCATATTGCAGCTGTCAGCTAAGATAAAATTAGAAATGGAGGTAAATGGAGGTAAATATTCCTTTCCCCAGTCTGAGATCTGAGACAATGCAGTTGGATAGCGGGACTACAGCTCTACTTTTGTGGACTTTGACTCCAAGACTGCATTAAAAAAAATAGTATTTAAAGTACGAATTTTGTTAGTATTGCTTATAGCAAGGATTCCACAACTTCATACTGGCAGCAGTAGATACAACAGCAATAGTGGTGCTGGTGGCACTGACAAAGTTTGAGCATGCAAATTGTATAAACATTGGTATAAATGTTTAACTCCTAGTACAAACACACACAAAGAAAATCGGCAGCCAGATTCCTAATCCTATACAGGTAACATACCTGCAATCTTTGCACGGAAAACTAACACAACTCATGACTAGCCCTGCTGGTTTTACCTCCTTTGAAAAAAAAAAAAAGAATGCTATAGATAAGAAGTAGGGAGATCATAAATTGAATTTATTATGAAACACTCACAAGAAGTAGAGACCTGTGATCTTTATTCCCAAAGAACTAGATAAAATTCAGACCATAATTGATTATCTGGCAGCACAACCAAGCATCTTGAATATAAAAACCTTATTTCCACAAAAAATTATTTTAATATATTATAATTTAATATAATAAAGTATGATATAAAAATGATTTTTTCAGTTCTTTTAACATCTTCTCACATGGGTGCTGTCATGAGACCAACCCTTCTCTTTTTACACGATACAGAAGAAGAGCAACAATAAAGGTATCAATAGTAAACCCAAGAATATAAAGATATATGAACTGCTACAACAGAGATAAAATATTATTCCTCTACCTAAAGAATGATCATTTGTGACATACCTTTTCACAAGTCATTAATTTATCTTCCAAGATGTGAATGGTATCCTTCAGTCTATCATTTTCATCTACATAAATAAAAAACTATATGACACACTAAAAAGTACATTTTGATAATATCATTATCATGAAAGCAGAATAGGTTGGACATTAGAAAGAAATTATTTACAGCGAGGGTAATCAGGCATTGGAATGGCCTGCCCAGAGAGTTGGTGGATTCACTGTCTCTGTAGGTTTTTAAGATGAGACTGGATGTGGCACTTAGTGCCATGATCTAGTAATCACAGTGGTGTAGGATCAAGGGTTGGACTTCATGATCTCAGAGGTCTCTGCCAACCCAGTTGATTCTATGATTCTGTAAGGAAAAACCTTTTGTATCTGTTATAATTTACAGAACTACATGCTCTCAATCTCCATTTTTTAACAAGAAAAATCATAGTTTCACCCTAGTATTTGGCTGGTACCACTCCTTGGAACTGCCTTTAGCCTTCTAAGAAATGACCGATTCAACAAAATCTAGACACAAAGTTCTTTGACTCGGAAAATATAAGACTGTTATCATGGCTACAACAGTTTCAAATTGGAAGATGCAAGTTTTTAAGTACTTGTTTCCTAAAAACTAGAAAGTAGTATCTCAAAAACAGAACTTGGAAAAAAAAAAGCTTTTTTATAAGTTAATATCAGTTTGAGTATTAAAAACAGCCATATACTTCCAATTTTAGAGGTTTATTAATATTTATGCTATAAATATTTATTAATATTTATGCCTTGAACACATAATAGTTATAAAATTAACTACAGCTGAACTGTAGTATAAAGATATAACAAATATTTAGGTATTTTATTTTCAAATAAAAATTAGTAATGTTCAAGTATTTATGAATAACAGCAAAACTTTAATAACGTTATACAAAGGATTAAGACTCTTTGGTTTAACAAAGTGATAAAAACTATGCATAAATGCTTGCATAGTGCTTTCACAGTCCAAAAGCTGAATGATACTTTCTCACTTTTTGTAAAATTGCCTGTGCCATGTTGAAATAAATTTAAAGCCCAAGTATTGAGTAAAATAGCCTCACTAAAGCAGAACTTTCTTACATGTGGACTCTAAACAGACTAATAGCAATAGACATTTATTACTACACAAGATTGATTTTAGATATATTTTTTTACTTTGTTTGTCTTGCAGTGAGTTACTCTGTCTGAAAAAAAAGCAGTAAACAAAAAAATTAAATGCCTGCTCATTTGAATGTACAATACAGCATATATATAAGAACATTTTTGCCTTTACCTTTGACATTACACTGGTTTTCAATGGTTTGTGTTAGACCCTTTATCACATTCTGTAGAGTAGTGCATTCTAAAAGAAATCAAAATTCCAGGTTCTTTAGTAATTTCTTTACAATTTTACATTTTGTTTATAAATTTTTCTCCAATATTTTATAATAATTATCATTGAACATTATTCTGAGTGTTCTTACTGACTGTAGAAATAACTCGGGTTACTATTACATAAGTATTTAATTTTAGCTTCTAGTTTGATGATAGATTAAAAGAAATTTTATGAAGTAATACAAACAAGTTTGGTTTCTAGGCGGAAAGCAATGATTTTATTTTTTTCTGGGCAATAATAGAAGTTTTCCATGTCAGTCTTCCAGCAATTTGATATATTTAATGAAACTGAGGCTTACTTTCCTGACAGCATTTTTGCCAATATTCTTTTTAACAAGGTCACCTGTATCCACTTATTGCAGTCTCTCTCCCACTTTTAAGTGCATATTAACATTCATCTTGTCGCTCAACATAAACTTCGAGAGATTCAGGACTATATCCCCATTATCTCACTTTATACAAAATAGTGATGTGCGTTTGTATCTACATACATGCAACCTGTTATCAGTTTGCATATTTGTATTTTTTTAAACTGTATTTTGAATATTTGAACACCATGTGTACTTCCTGTAATATAACGATTGGTTTTCACTAAATACTACTTCCATTATGTTCTTTGTAAATTTATCAGTGAAGTCGCAAAACAGTCAAAGACTGGGAAAAGAGGAGACAGTAAAACTGAGGTTGCTTACTCTTAAAATTTCTCTATTTCTGGAGTGCCTCTGCATTTCTTAAGTGGCTTTTAGTTTCCACAGCAGATGAAAGTATGCTACATAACAGCCTCATCAGACTAAAGCTCCTTTGACAATTGTTCATCATATAATTAAAGACTACGGTACAAGTAATGGAGCCAGGAAGACGAATTAAGATCCCAGCTAAGAGATTCAGTTTTCCATTCAATCTTTTCGACTGTTCGTCTGTTCTTTCACCGAGCCTGCTCTCCATCCAGTGCAGTGCTTTAGCCACGTCTCCTCCCGTTCCACGCTCCGCCAAAAAAACCAGTAGAGGGAGCACGAGCAGCACAGAAACATTGCCTGCTCTCACCGTGTACTGGATCAAAAGCATCTGTGGAAAAGTTCTAATCGAAGTCGGAAGCACTAGGTTAGCGTGCCCATTTGTACTAACTAGTTCTACTAAAAACTTCTTCCCATTTGAAAATGTACGGAAACAAACTCAAATGATTGTAATTCATGCACAAATGGAAAGACATCTATGCATCTGAGTAAACACTGGGGCAGCAGCGAGTTTTCAAAAGAACCACAACTATTCAAGCACAAGCCACTCCGGTTCAGTCCCAAGAATACCTGCTTCTCTTTCTTATCTTTAACGGACTAATCTTGGCAAATCCTATATGTAATTACAGTCGTGACTGGAAAAAATTACTGGGAACCCACAAGTTTTGCTCTCTATATTAAGGGAAAAAAGCAGAATTTTGCTAAGTGGTTGCAGCTTTGAGGATCACTGGCATATCTGTTATGGATTCTGTGTAGTTCCTTCCTAGTAAAGGATATAGCCTACATGCAGAAAAACCAAACACCCTAAGTGCTCATTTTCCCTACTTAATAACTAACTTATTGCAGTTTCTCCCATCTGGATTTATAATTGATTTTTTATAGGGCAATTACATCAACTGCTTTTTCCCTTAACACCTTAGAAACACTAAGTAAACAAATACCAAACCCTGAAGACGCTAAATAGAGCCACCTTATAGATAATTACGTGATTGCTTCCTTTTAAAAAGTTACAGTAGAATTTAGTTCAGAACTGTAGAACCAGAAGAGTCCATTTAGTCACCACAGCAAAGATTTAGGAACAGAAAACAAGGATGCCAGACTTGCCTTAAGTGGATCTGCAATGATTCACACAAAACAAAACTGCCATTCTGAATCTCAAATTTGTTTAGCAAAGAATATATGAAGAGAAAATAAAGTTAATTTATGACCTTTCAGAAGGCGTATATACTTGCTTATCTTTTCCCTCCTTATCTTGGCTACAAGTGTTCCACTGCCTTCTCCCTGGAGTTTTAGAAGTTTTCTTTCTTTGCTTTTTCTTCAGAATTCCCAGTCTTCTCTTACCTTAAACAGTTCTACAGAGAGACTTGTGGCAATCAAGGATATTACAGAGCCCTCAGGTTCTCGCTTGGTGGAGATTTCTTGAGGTGTGAA
Source organism: Sclerurus mexicanus (assembly GCA_013396755.1). Taxonomy (NCBI): domain Eukaryota; kingdom Metazoa; phylum Chordata; class Aves; order Passeriformes; family Furnariidae; genus Sclerurus; species Sclerurus mexicanus. The sequence continues at coordinate 38,868 of VWZF01003023.1, forward strand.
ATGCTACTACTTTTTCTGTTTCACATACTGACAGAGTTCTTCAGCCAGGATAAAATTCCACCTCTTCCATCCGACTACCACTAGTAGCTATAAACCCTTCAGGAGAGGTGGAACAACAGACTTTCCTTCCACAAAACTCTTTCTTTCTGCTCCTCTGCTGTAAGAAATTTCTGTTGCCTTTGGACCAGGTCTTTAAAAGATACTTTCAGGAGCTGTGTCTGAGCTGGGTTCTGGGAAACAGCTTGGGACATAAGGCTAGGAGAAATCTTTTTTCCAAGGCACAATTGGCAATATCATTATATAAAAGCCATTCTCACAACTACAGTCTGTTAGGATAATCTGTTGCCAGAGCAAGAATAAAAGTATCCATGCTGTATTTGGTCCCTTGCATCTCCTTCAGTCCTGCACAGAATCCTTCTATAACCTCATCAATAGTAAAGGTTTGGGGTTTTTTAACCCACAGTGCTTTGAGCTTCGGAAAGTTTTTTATAAAGAGTTGAACTTTAGATGCACAACTTCTAGTACTCTGATTCTGAATACCACATACACCACCACCACTTTTGAGGGGTCGACGTGGCAGGTGAATTTAATAAAGGTGCAAAGCTCAGAATCACGAAATTGCAAAAGGGGTCTGGTTAGAAGGGACCACAGTGGGTCATCTGGTCCAACCTCCCTGCTCAGGCGGGGTCATCCCAGAGCACATGGCACAGGATTGCATGTGGACCATTCTTGAATATTTCCAGTGCAGGAGACTCCACAACCTCCCTGAGCAGACAGGACCTAACCTAACGGAACAGCCATAATAACTGTCTTAATTTCTAAAAACACTCTATCCCTTTGATATCTCATTTATATTTTACTTCCTTATCACTAAGTAACTTTCAGAGTCACCTCCTGGATGTCCCACATTGTTCCAAGTTTCTGCTTCTCACTTTTTGTTGTTGTTGTTGCTACTAATATCGCCGCAAACTTTCTTACTCATTGACCAGAATCCTTGTCTTCCAACAATTCTGCTCGTCTATATCTGTACAACTTCCATGTCTTCAGTATTATTGAGATTTGTTTTTTCCTAACTATCCCTGCTGCTAAAACTTGGGTTCATATTTCAGGCTGATTGCTCTGCTATTTTCACTTGGACTTCTGCCATGCACAATTTTTTTTCCATTGCATGTTTCAAAAGAAGCTCCAAAGGCTGTTCTCTTCAGTTGTATCAGCCTAACTATCTCATAAAATAATTTCTCTCTTATCTCATCGAAGTGAGGCACTACTGTTTACAAAGCTCAAATCTCTCTTCTCTCATCTGTTTTCAGTCCATTCTACTTCCTTGCTGGAGTCATGCGAGCTGCTCGGATTTCTCAAGTTGTCTCTTCCACTTGCTCTGCTACTTTTTATCCCATAGGAATTACAGTAAGAATAATTTCTTCTTTTTGTCCACCTTTTCCTTTCCCACTTTACAATCCATTTTATATTAAACAATACTTTCTGGTTTCATCAATAATGAAGCCTCTTGTTCTGTTCCTGACAGACTGTCCTGCACTCTTTTCTGCTTAATAAAGAAACAACTGTCTCTGACTTAAACCAAAGTTCATCCAGTTCACTATTCCACTTCACAATACCCAGTAGAAGATACTTAGTGAAAGAGGAAAAAAAGCTGGACAGACACCAACCTTAATCCATCCAAAACATAGAAGTAAGTGAGACCTCAGTGAGAGATACTGTCTTCGTGTTTAACAAATAAAAGTTTTTTTATATTTTTTTTTCTAATCTTACTGGACTAATCTATACCACCATTATCCACAGGCTTCTGTGGAACTGATTTATTTTGTAATATACTTTTCATAAGCTTTAAATCAATCAAGTTTTTTTTCCATATAGTTCTCTTATTACATTAGACAATGAATATCCATTCTGTAGTCACTTTCTCTGTGCCATTCACAATGTTACAGATATGAGTCATAGGAGTCATATCAGCTCTATTCTTTCTTGTCAGGCTGAAAAGTTTCCAATCAACTTAAATCTTCCTTCAGACATTCCAAAATTGTGACCAAACCTGTGAGGGCCCAAGGGCATTCTCCCCCATGCACCTTCTGGGTGTTTGGCTGGTGATCTTGATAAAAGATGGAAGTTGATTCAGAAATGGCTGCCCCTCCTTCTCTTCTGCTTTTAAGCTGAGGCTTTTGTCCTGGGCCTACGGTGCAGCTGAGTTGCAGCCACATGCTAGACCCTGGTCATGACCTAGGGAGTGACCTTCTGGCTTGATACCAGACCTACCTCATCATGAGAGAACTGGTGGTGATCCCTAGACCATGTCTGGCCTTTGCTGCAATTTCTGAACTTCATTCTGACTCAGCCTCCTGAGTCACTCCCATCACTACATACTTGTTTGGTAGTGTGCACTTTTGGCTGACTGTGGCTGTCCTCGCTGAGCCAGCCTTGCATGGGTACAGTGGGAGTGAGTCTTGGATGGTTAAACCCCCTACATCCATGGTCCCCGTTACATGATTAGTTCCTGATTCCCTGGCCCTTGCTCCTCCCTGACAATACCAAACCTTGCCACCTTCTGTTACCTTTTAGTTCTCATATGTCCGTTTCGATATGTGTGGACCAGAACATTACATGAAAGTCACAGATCTTACAAGGCCATGATGTTTGCTTCTCATTTTCTTCCATAATCATGCCTATCACTGTGTTTGTTTCTTTGACCACTGATATTTTAAGAGAACACTATATTTTAAGAGAACTGTTTAGAGGACACCAAGATCTCTTTCCTGAGAAGCCATGAACTAAGACCAGCCACTGTTTATATAAAATGCCTCCCATGTGCACTGCTACTGGTTTTCATCTCCCCTCTGTATCACCTGTCATTCCATATCATAAGTGTTTTGGTATATCTGAGTAGATTATCATCATTAGGAAACTTCACTCACTAACTCAATAACTTAATTTCTCAATTTCAATACTCAATTTCTGATTATGCTAAATTATCTAAGTTCCAGTGAAGTTTTAAGTGAAACCAACTGGCAATCTCCAGCATGAAACTAAATTTATCCCTACCCTGCTTCCTAACTTTTAGCAAGTTGTCTTCCCAGAGATGAAAGTCCTACAAAAAGATACACCTTTCAGCGACTCTATCAGCTACAGAAAAATAAGCAACCGCAAATCTACACTAAGTACCAGACAATATTTCTCATTTCAAATACTCATCCGAAAATATACCATTCTAGAATAAAACAAAAAAATATTAATTTTATAGTTTTATCTTTAAGTCCCCCTTTATTTGGCAGCTTTTCAATTACAGTTATAGACTTATAATTCCCATCTGTAAATGGTAAATACTATTTTATTAGCTTTTATTGAACAGTTTGAATTCTCATATTAAATTGTTACTATGAGATGGATTTCATTACATGACCTAAGATTTGGTACTACTGCTTTTAACACAGTATCTTAGATCCTTGCTATTTCATTTTTTATTCTATATGATTGAAAATAATGGAAATATTTCACAGAACTTCCTCAGTATATGCAAAAATCATACCTTACTGAAAAAATAACTTACCTTCCTTTGCTGATTCCTCTTTTGATTGGCTTAATGTTAGCAACCTGTTACATTTTTCTAGCTGATGAATCAGTAGATTATTTGCCTCATTAATTTCTGATATTTTCTAGAAAATTGGAAAAAGACTAACATTAATATGTTTTAAGTTTTAAATTTTGAGTTTTAAATTAAATTAAAATTTAACAATTCCACAACACTGCACTCACAAACCTGTATTATATCCCATAGTTCAGATAAGTCCTTTATACGGAAGAACAATGCTAGACTTGAGAGCCTGTGCTGTTGCAAATTTACCTGCAGAATGCTGACTTACATAATTACTTATAAACTACTTTCATCTCAAAGTGGCTCCACAGAATTCACTTCTCTGACACCAAGATATAGTGAATACAAACCTTTTCCAAACAAAGTTGGTATTACAGGGCATAACAATAAGCTGATACCACTTAGAAGAAATTTTCACTTGAAAAGTTTTTAAAAATGCCACAAGATAATTATAGATGGTTTCAATATTTTTTACCTTCTTCACTTACCTTTTCTATCTCTGAGAAGTCATCCAAAAGTTTATCAAGGTTCACCACGCTGGTTTTCTTCATAGTACCTTCATCACTGTTACCCCTTTATTTCTGAACCATATAATCTAATGATTACTCTCTATATAAAAAAAATAGATCAAGTCATATATTTCACATTCAAATTATATCAATTCTTATGCACAAATGTAACCAGAACATTCTTTTTTTCTTTTTAAAGCTAAAACTACTTTTGCATGTGAAGCTAAACTTCAGCCAACCTGAGATCTCGCATTTCTAGGAAGTACTAGGAATGTTAGAAAGCCCAAGCAAAATCTACCAAACTCTTAGATTACATAGCTGAATTTGGAATTTTTGCTGCAACTAAAAAATTAATCTGAATCCACTTTCACAGACAGAATGATGCATCAGGCACATACTGATGTGGCATCTAGACCTTTTTTCCTGTGCAGATGCTTTAATACGTAACCCCTCAGGTTTAATGTTACTTACACATTTTCTTATAAACAATGTGTGTTAAGATCCATGATAAACATCACAGCACATAAACTTTATTGTAGAATAAAAAGACAGCATTTTGAAGAACACCCATATAGTTCCAGATCACTAACACAATTCCTATTTTTATAAATTGTACTTATAGAATCTTCAACTTACATTTGCAAAGCGATCTGAAATACACAATATGGATGCTTCTAAAAATACTGTATCAGAACATCAGGCTCCAGGAGACAAAAATTCCAGTACCAGATAAACCATGTGGTCCAAACAAAATCATCACTTCTGTGTGATAATGCGTGAATGACTATTTGACAAATAACAAAAAATGACAATAAGAGAGATGAAACAGAAGTCAGAATGTGTTCACAACCCCAGAAACTGAACAGGTTTCCAGATGGAAATACTGGCAATACAGTCAGGCAAGAATAGACAGGTAAATGCACAGCACTAAACAGGAGCCAAAATTACATAACTGAATTATTTGCTCAGTTGTTGAACATTTAGAAGCCTTTACATGTGTGTAACTTCTTCAGCTAAGGCAATAAGGTACTGCTTTTGTGTGTTTAATACTCTGTTTTTTCTGTTGTACCCACTGTTTCCTCAGTGAGACTAAAACTAGTTAGTACCCAAAGGTTTTTTTCCTTTTTTTTTCAGTCAACCATTTTTCAGAATGTAGGTAATGTTAAAGAATTTATGCTTCTAAGTTAAATTAGTGGGTTTTTTAAAAACCAAGGAATCTTAATGATTTCTAACTTACTACCATGCAATGATTCGTTAAAATAGAGTTTTAAATATGTATCCAGGACATCCATTTTTTAAAAAAAAATTAATCTCACATCTTAATATTCTCTCAGCTGACAATCTAAATGTAGACTATGAATGTCAAGCCGTGACCTTTGCAATCCTTACCACGGGTGGTATCTTATATATGTCAATCAGCACTTGTTTTCATTATATTCTTAAAACTGTGCTGCACCCTCCAAGCGCAGACGGGGGTGCCGGGAGCTGCTGCGCTGTTGTGTTTTGTTGTGTTTTGTTGGTTTTGCTGTGTTTTGCTGTGTTTTGTGTGTGTGTCCTTGCCCCGTGGCACCCCTCGCTCTCCCGGGACACGAGGCACCACGGGGCGCGGCGCTCCGGCCGAGCCCACACAGCCAATTAACAACAATGCCGCGTTATTAATTTATTAATGCTGTGGTTTTCCGGCGGGACAACCCACCAGCCCTGCTTTTGTGCGGAGTGCTGCTGCCCACGCTGCGCCTTCCTTTTGTTGAGCCTCCCGCCCCTCTTGTGAGCGATGATGTCTATGCCACTGGGGGGAAAATAAAGATTTAAACTCTAGTTTTGATTGCCCCGACACCTTCTTTTAATCCTTATTTTAACCCTCTGCCATCCGTGCTCTTCTCGGTATCCTTCCTAAACTACTGCAGTTGGCTACCCCACTTTTGAANGAGCTCCTTTGAACACCTGGATACTCCCCGCCGCTCCTCCTTGGACTCAGACGTGTCCTCATTACACAGAAACAGCTGTTAATTTACTTCATGGACCTGGATTACCCCTCCACTCCAAAACGGGCTGTGCCATTGCATTCCTAGAGCACAGTCTTTCTCTTTTTTTTTAGTTTTTCTTTTAGTACAATGGAAATTGGTATGTCAGTCCCTGACCTGCTATATAAGTACATGACAGTGGGTTTTGGGTAAAGGGGTAACATAAAAAGGAAGAGAGGGAGAAAGAGAAGGGGAGAGAGAGAGAAAAAATGGGAAGAGTTAAAAAAGGAAAGAGGGGGAAGGCAAGGCAAGGGAAAGCAAGGCAAAAGGCAAGGCAAAACAAGGGAAAAGGGAAGGGAAGGCAAAAGGGAAGGGGAGGAGAGGAGAAGAAATTGGTTCCATTGTTTGTCTGGCACATCCAGGGTCCTGGGAGTGCCCCCTGGGTTTGGTGGGGATAACTTTTCGTAAATTGGTTTCCCAGCCCTGGAAATTAGTTTCTCGCTTTCCATGCAAATTAGTCTGTCAGACATAGTCCTGTCTTTTGCACCATCCAGGAAATGGGTCAGAGGCTTCAGGAGTCTTGTGTGGTCTTGATTGCACCCTGCAGTCCATCCATGCCCACTTCTCAGTCTGTGTGCTGTGCTGTGGTGTGCTTTATCTCCAGGAATTAAAACGAGGTTTGTTCCTGAAAAGTGCTGCCCTACCCCCACATGGCCCCCTTCTCCAATATTGTTCTTTCTCACAGCATGTTAGTACCAGAAATTGTTGGTTGGCTCCACAGCCATCTGGCTATCGGTTTTTGAGATACACACATTAGCCCCTCATCGTCTGGGATTCTGCATAGTACCAATGGACTTGTCAGAAATGATAAATAATGCCATATCTTTCTCAGATGGCCTGGTTTTGTTTGTAGTAAAGAAGGCAGATGTTATACCTTGAATGCTTTTTGGTGCCGTCCTCATGAGCAGAACTGTCTGCTGTTCAAATCAAAAGCTGTAGGTGTGTCCAGGACCTTTTATGCTTGTGAATACCCAGAGAAATAAAACCTACCAGTCACAGTTGCAAATGCTGTTTGCAGGCACCTGCTGCATCAAAATGTCTGCTGGTTGGTTGTGTCCACTGTGACGTTGACACAGACAAACTGATGAAAATCATTTTCATGAATGGAAGATCTGCAGCTGAAATACAAGTTGGGAAAGGATGTAGTGCCAAGTGTGTCATGATGACAGATACCGGTAGAGAAAGGGGTGCTCCTGTCATCAACCAGTGAACTCATGTTTTGTAGCTTACCTTCCCTGCTTCACTNGTACCAGAAATTGTTGGTTGGCTCCACAGCCATCTGGCTATCGGTTTTTGAGATACACACATTAGCCCCTCATCGTCTGGGATTCTGCATAGTACCAATGGACTTGTCAGAAATGATAAATAATGCCATATCTTTCTCAGATGGCCTGGTTTTGTTTGTAGTAAAGAAGGCAGATGTTATACCTTGAATGCTTTTTGGTGCCGTCCTCATGAGCAGAACTGTCTGCTGTTCAAATCAAAAGCTGTAGGTGTGTCCAGGACCTTTTATGCTTGTGAATACCCAGAGAAATAAAACCTACCAGTCACAGTTGCAAATGCTGTTTGCAGGCACCTGCTGCATCAAAATGTCTGCTGGTTGGTTGTGTCCACTGTGACGTTGACACAGACAAACTGATGAAAATCATTTTCATGAATGGAAGATCTGCAGCTGAAATACAAGTTGGGAAAGGATGTAGTGCCAAGTGTGTCATGATGACAGATACCGGTAGAGAAAGGGGTGCTCCTGTCATCAACCAGTGAACTCATGTTTTGTAGCTTACCTTCCCTGCTTCACTTACCAATTTTTACAAAATCTGTTTCACAATTTCTGTTGTCCTTGTAAATTGCAGCATCCCCATAAAACTGTTCAAAAAGTACTTATAAAAATAATTCCAAGTTAGTAGTTGTTAATCAAAGCAAAATATTGCGCTCATCTGAGACCTAGAAAAAGGTCATTCTTGATTGCTATGAAGATAAAAACCCCTACCAAACTCTGAATGGTGAGCATTTTAATGCACAGTAAACCACATTATATTGCACCAATTGGTTTTTGTGTTAATTATTTAGTGGTGGTTTTATTGTATAGATAACATTCACAGGATGACAGGGAAAGAAAACTGAAATCCAATTCCCATGATTAGACAAAAATGTTACCCTGTGGCCATATGTTATATTTGTAATAATGCTGTGCTACACGACCCATATGTCATTTAAATAAGACATATTGAAGACCTGCAGGGAAGTGGGTGATTTGACCACTGGGAAGGTGATCGCTCTGAGCAGACTGGGGAAAAATGCAGAAAAAAAAAAAGATTGAAAAACGTATGACAGTTTTTGACACAGAAATACACGGAACAAAGTCTGTAAGACAGGAGTAAAACATTTAACTTATAATAGGTTTAGCAATCAGCAAATATTCTTTTGGTTTAGCTTTTAAAATATTGCTGCTAAAATAGTAAGCAGTTTAGTACTGCAAGCTTCCAAGATATGAGACTTTTTATCTATCATTCATTTACAGTTCATTCTATTTTTCCCCCCCTTTTATAGAGTAGTAGCTTCTCTGGCAAGATGGTTCAAGAGTCTGGTGGTCATTGAAAAAATGTCTGACATCCACTGTGTATTATACAAGTAGGGAACTCTTTCTGGCAGGGAGCAGCAAGTAGTTGGTGATGCTGTAAGAACACAGTTCAATCTACAGAGAGCTTTTAAGCCATATGGAAAACACAGATGCCTTTTATTGCTGTTGTGAGCATCCCTGTAAGAGAAATTTCTGTGCCAAATATCTAGGACATGACATTGTTTCCTATTGTGTTTCTCACAAACAGCATGATCTGCACACATTTAAAATCTCCTGGTTAGGCATAGGCTTGAGTGGTCTTCATGCCATTTTGGTGATCTTTAATACCCTTCTTTACAACCCAAGCCATATCCAGTCAATGTATCAGATTCATTTACAGAGTTAAGATTTGCAAGATTCAACTCAGTTTACAAAATTTTTAGTTTTGTCTTTTTCTGAAGAGCACATGGAAGGAATAGCGTAAGTTTTAACCTGCTCTCAACTGCTAGAGCACTCAATCAGTGTTTCACACACTTTAGTGTCACACCACAGAGTAGCTTAGTAAGACAGGAGTATAATGGTAGTATCATGCATCTTGGGCATCAGCATACTGTTTGGTATGTTGTATTACTCTTGATAAAAAAGATTTCTTTTTCTGTGATAGGAGGTTAAAGCTGTCTGAAGGGTTTTTTTGTATAGAAGTACCCATTTCTGTTGCATTCTCCAAAGTCTTCTATATTTATCCAAAGAACAAAATTATAGAAGTATGTACGAATATGTACAAATACATGCTTATTTATATTGGGTTTGTGTGGCCAGGTTTTGGTAGTGACGAGGGGGCTACAGGGGTGAATTTTATGCCAGAAGCTTCCACCCATGACCAAGAGAGCCAGTGCCAAATGGATTCAAGACAGGTCAGGTGCTGGCCAAGGCTGATCCCATCAGAGATGGTAGTATCAACTCTGGGATAACATATTTTAGAAGGGAAAAAAGTTGTTCCCCAGATGTAACTGCATCCAAAGAAGAGAGGAATAAGAATATATGAAAGGAACAACTGTGCAAACACCAAGGCTGGTGTAGAAGGAGAGGGAGAAGGTGCTTCTGATGCCAGAGCAGACATTCCCGTGCAGACCATGGTGAGGCAGCTGTGCTCCTGCAGCCCATGGAGGGCCACAGAAGTGCAGAGATCCCTGCAGACTTTGCAGGACTCCATGCTGGAGCAGGTGGATGCCCAAATAAAGGCCGTGATTCTGTGGGAAGCCTGTGCTGGAGCAAGTTCCTGGCAGGGACCTGCAGATCTGTGGAAAGAGAAGCCCAGGCTGAATTAGGTTTGCTGGTAGGACCTTATGACCCTGTGGGGGGCCCATGCCGAAGTAGCCTGTGTCTGTAGGACTGCACCCCATGGAAAGGGACCCACTCTGGAAGAGTTGGTGAAGAACTGTCTCCCATGGAAGGGACTCCATGCTGGAGCAGGGGAAGGACTCCTTTCACTGAGCAGTGGCAGGAACATCATGTGAAGAACTTACTATAACCCCACTCCTCACCTTCCTGCACTATGGCAGGGAGGAGGGAGGGCCCAGAAGGG
>VWZF01003023.1:49156-157925 GCA_013396755.1 Sclerurus mexicanus
GAGGTAGAGCCCAGAAGGGAGGGAGCAGTGGGGTGAAAGTGTTTTTAAGATTTATTTTACTTTTCATTATCCTGCTCTGATCTTGTTGATAATAAATTCAATTAATTTCCCAAGTGGATCTGTTTTGCCCTTGACAGTATTTAGTGAATGATGACTCCCTGTCATTATCTCAGCTCATGAGCCTTTTCATGATACTTTTTTCTCCCTTGTCCAGTTGCAGAGAGGATTGAAAGAGTGGCTTTTTGGGAATCAACCCACCACATAATTAAGTAGGGTAATATATTAGAACACATTTAAATAGATAAATATATATGTGTATGGATAAATATACCTTCCAAATCAGTATCTATGGGCATTAAAATAACCTCAGTGAAAAAATTTAATTGCATATTTGTTACTTAAGTGTTGGGGTGTGAGTTTTTAGGAAAAAAAATTCCCTTTCAGCATGTATTTGAGTTGTTGTTTTCTTCAGAAAAAGAACAGAAATGTTCTTTCACAAAGAAAGAACAAATACTTTTTTGTCTGTTCTGGTATCTTTTTGCTTCTCAAAGGATGACATAATCTTTGCTTTATATCTTCAGTAATTGAAAAAAGAGAATGGTTTAGCATAAGTGATTATGGTATTACCAAACACAAATTATTTCTAAACAGGAGTGTTAAGCAGTAAATTTCTAATGTTGCTTATATGAATCCCATGCTCCTGTAATCCTAACAGGAGTGTTCTGTGATGCAGGATGAACTAAAAAAAACCCCAAAACTCCAAACCAAAAAAACCTGAAACAAACAAACAAAAAAACACTAAAAAAAGCCCCCAAAAAACCAACCAAGCAACCAAAAAAGAAAAAAAAAAAAAAAAACACAAAAAAAGCAAGGTAAACACTAGTTAAGTCAGAAATGAAACTTCCTAAAATGTATATCCTTCAGTGACTCTATAAAAACCTGGATTTTGTAATCTCCAGAAGCTGTGATTAGAGTTAGATCTAAGATCACACAATCTTCCATGTAAGCTGTACTGGTGCTCAGCTTAAAATGGCTTTGGTTTGCCTTGTAAAATAACTTCCTAAATTACTAGAGATGGAAAATCACTGTATCTTGCTGTCTACAGGTCTTTGTCTGGAATAGCCTGTGTTCATCTGCATCATAACTTTTAATAAAATATTTAGCCATATGGCAGTGAAGGTAGCATGTTCCAGCACTTCATTGCATAGACAGACTGCTATGTGCTGTTTCCACAAATAAAAAAGCCCCTCATATGTTATGAGAGTCTGAGACCTTTGCAGTCATTTAGCCTGTCAGAACAATATTTTTGTTTTAAAAGTCTCAGTGGTCACTCAGGCGGGAGTGAAAACATTAATCTGTAGCACAGCTTGGTGCTCTGTCTGACACAGATCTCTTAGATCATAGAATCATAGAATGGCCTGGGCTGGAAGGTACCTTAAAGACCATCTCATTCCAACCCCTCTGCCACGGGCAAAGACACCTGCTACTAAACCAGGTTGCTCAGAGCTCCATCCAGCCTAGCCTTAAACACTTTCAGGGATGGGGCATCCACAACTTTTCTGGGCAACCTGTTCCAGTGCCTCACCACCCTGAGAGTAAAGAATTTCTTGCTATTATTTAACCCTTCTCTCTTTCAGTTTGAAGATGTTTCCCCTTGTTCTGTCACTGCATGATCTTGTAAATAGTCTCTCTCCATCTTTCTTGTAGGTACACTTCAGGCACTGGAAGGCTACAATTAGGTCATTCTTAAACCTTCTCTTCTCCAGGCTGAACAAACATAATTCTGTGAGCCTTTCCTCACGGGAGAGGTGCTTCATCCCTCTGATCAACTTGTTGTCCCTCCTCTGGACTCACTCCAACAAGTCAATGTACTCTGACCTGCTGCTCACCCTGCTTTGAATGCAGCCCAGGGCACATTTAGCCTTCTGGGCTGTGAGTGAATATTTCCAGTTCATGTCGAGCCTCTCAGCCACCAGCACCTCCAAGTCCTTCTCAGCAGGGCTGTCTCGATCTGTTCCTCCCCCAGCCTGTGTTGATACCGGGGTTTGTCCTGACCTGGGTGCAGCAACTTGCACTTGTTTTGTTAAACCTCATGATATTCCCATGGACCCACTTCTTGAGCTTGTCCAGGTCTCTCTGGATGGCATCCCATCCTTCAGGTGTGTCAGTTGTACCACTTNATTTCTTGCTATTATTTAACCCTTCTCTCTTTCAGTTTGAAGATGTTTCCCCTTGTTCTGTCACTGCATGATCTTGTAAATAGTCTCTCTCCATCTTTCTTGTAGGTACACTTCAGGCACTGGAAGGCTACAATTAGGTCATTCTTAAACCTTCTCTTCTCCAGGCTGAACAAACATAATTCTGTGAGCCTTTCCTCACGGGAGAGGTGCTTCATCCCTCTGATCAACTTGTTGTCCCTCCTCTGGACTCACTCCAACAAGTCAATGTACTCTGACCTGCTGCTCACCCTGCTTTGAATGCAGCCCAGGGCACATTTAGCCTTCTGGGCTGTGAGTGAATATTTCCAGTTCATGTCGAGCCTCTCAGCCACCAGCACCTCCAAGTCCTTCTCAGCAGGGCTGTCTCGATCTGTTCCTCCCCCAGCCTGTGTTGATACCGGGGTTTGTCCTGACCTGGGTGCAGCAACTTGCACTTGTTTTGTTAAACCTCATGATATTCCCATGGACCCACTTCTTGAGCTTGTCCAGGTCTCTCTGGATGGCATCCCATCCTTCAGGTGTGTCAGTTGTACCACTTGTCTTGGTGTCATTTGCAGACTTGATGAGGGTGCAGTCAACATCTTCATCTGTGTCATTAAAGATACTAAACAACACTGGTCCCAGTACAGACCGCTGAGGGACACCACTTGTCACTGATGTCCCTTGGGACTCTGAGCCATTGGCCACTACCCTCTGGTTGACTTTGTTTACATTTTCTTAAGCATGTACAGATCTATGGCAAAACAGAAACCAAGTACCTGGACTAAATAATTTAACAACATTAATATAAAGTTTAATCCATGCTACAGGAAAGAGAGTGTCTACCTGCACAAGGTCATATTCAGATATTCCTGTGAGCCGAGTTCTTCATTGGAGCATCAAGAATTCTTCATTAGAGTGTATCAATGTCATGGCCTTGTAGCCACTTTGAGTCAGAACATAATTATGCAAAAATAAGTTTTTGATTTTGACGAAAATCTTGAAGGCACTAGGATAATTTTCTTCTCAAAAGATTTTCACCTTGCAAATAATTATTTACTTTTTATACTGCAGCCCTGTCAGCATTCCAATCATGTCAAAACTCTGTCCTGCAAATCATGATGCAAGCCTACAAAAAATACCAGTCTTTACTTGGAAGCATTTAACATATAGATATTCTATCCAGTTTAAATAGGATATGACAAAGATGACTGATGAAGCTGAGAGATGAAGGGCAATACAAAAAGAATGAATTCAAGCAAAGTAATTTTGTTGCTTCCTATGTTGACATACTGGGGGGCCAAACTGTTATAATTTCAATTGTAAGAACAATTATAGCAACAATATTCTTATAATTTATTTGTAATTCTGGATCTCCTGTACTTTTTAGGTAATGCTGAACTTCTGACATAGTTTTTTTTTTTAGTTCTAAAAAAATCAAGGTTGTAGTGAGTGTCTGAACTACACAAATGTCTGCATATGTGTCAGACTGGCAAGGAGCATATTATCTTAAATACATGCAGGACACCATAAGATGTTTTATTACATGCTACATTTCCCAGAGACTATCAACTCCTGTCTTATTGATCCTATGCAACACACTCCATTTGGACAGTATTTTATTTATTTTCTTACTTTTCCCCCCATTGACTATTAACCCTTCTCCTATGGAAGTTAAACAATTGGGGGTAGTCTTGTGAGAAAGGAATGCTTGTGCTTAAAGCATCATTTACTACACTATGGAATCAGGAATATGTAAGATACATATGCTTCTGTTTTGTATTTCTGTTTATGACAGTGCTCAACTATCATTGCCTCACTGGAAGCACGCATTTTGGTTCTAACTGGTCATTTAGTACATTCCTCAACAAAGGTTCAAACAAATTCAAAAGGTAGTTGTAATTGATCTCTTGGTGATTGGTGGAAATTAATAATTTCCACTAATCTAATTAAGCTAACTAATTAAGCTAATTAATTAAGGTAATTAATAGTAATGACATTTAGAAGGAAATGACACAAACACAACTTTGCCATTATTTACACTATAAAAGCAAGAGGCTGTGTATCCCTAGACCTTTTCATAAAACAGATTATTTTTGGCTAGTCTGTTCTTATAATCTGACTATGACTGCAAAGTGTATGAAATACAACTGAGTAAAATTTCGCATTTTCAAATACATTAGGTTTACAAATTTAATGGCAGTTAACACAAAGTTGCACATTCGTCCGGCAGTAGTTTGGCTCAGAAAATATAATTTAAAATGTTCATGACATTTGAAGGCGCTAGTAAATCTTTCTCATTTCATCAAAAATGGATAAAAAAAAATTCTGACACATGGTTAAAAACTTAGCTTAAGGAACCCCACCCATCTAGGCCACAGGTGGAGAACCGGATGCTTATAATGATGGTAACATCTCTGGGTGACAACCAACAGATGGGTTGGACCTACTCACTTGGTAGCAGTTTTGGCTAGAAATTATGTTGTCTTTGGTAAATTTCCAAGCTTCTGCATTACTCTTCCAGAGAAGGTATACTTAGTTGGCTCACACAATTAGTTCCTGAAATTTTCCATTCAGAAGGGTAAGGTTGGTATTTCCTCTGTAGCTTGAGACTGTAGAACTGTACATGCTACACAGATAGCTGCTGTGAAATAGATCTGAAAATTTAACTTCTTTCCTAGTATGAGGGAGTTACATGACACTGTATGGGTTCTATACTTTAGTCTTTCTGATGTGCCATAAGGTTTCATATGCAAGGGAAGTAATATATATGTTCTGTTAAAGTTACTACTGAAGAAAATAATGTGACAAATCAGTTCCCTGGCATGTCTAGATCTCAGATCTCTCTTATGAAACAGATTTCATTTTCTTGAGTACGAACTCAAAAGCACTTGAATACGACCAAACCAAGGGCAGTTGTGGAAGCATCATTGTAGCACCTGTGATGGGAAGCTACAGAAAATTGTAAGATCTTCAACTTCACTCTTACTTCTTCTAAGCCTTCTGCAGACTTTTATTTCTTCCAGGTTCGAGAAGGGGAGTTCACCTGCGTTTCCTCACAAATTGCCACATGCTGTGGAAGGATCCTCTGCTTTCTCAGACTAATTTCAGGAAGCTCATTTTCATATATTAGGTTAAAGTTTATATTATGCTAAAGAAATACCAAAAACTGTAGTGATAAAAAATTAAACCTGTTCAACAGTATGTCAGTTTACTAGATGCATCGATTTTAATAACTGCATCTGCCTTTTATGCTGGCTCCTGGCAGCTGCTCTGTTGTGCCTGGTTCTCTAACACCATTGATGCAGTTCCTCTTCCATCTGTTTCTGAATGTTGCCTACTCTAATAGCCCTGATTAGAGAAGATGAGGAAACACTTGCTCAATACAATTATGCCAGAGTGTTTAAGTAGTATACTAATCATGGAAATGGATTTGGACTACATCTTGCTTCTGTGTGGCCTGAGGGCATGTTTCTATGGCAGTTAAAGCACTTACTGTGTATGCAATTAATAATGATTAGTCAGAGAGAAGAAATTGTACCATAAAATTACATTTAGACAGAATCAGTTCAAAGAGAGAACTATATCCACCGGTATCTCCTCAAAGTCAATTGGCTGTAAAAGCTGGTCATGTTCTTACCAATTCCATTATCCTGGTGAAATAGATATTCTGACTTAAACTGTAAAATTTATATTGGAAAAGTAATATTCTGTAGTGTTTACTTCTTTGCCCACCACCCAAGTTTGCATTTCTTCCTCAATAAAAAGAGCAACATGCTCCAAACATTTTCTTTGCTTCCCTCTCCTGTTTATTTGTCTGGTGATGGGCCCCTGAGACAGCACATCTCATTGCAGGGAAAAAAGTTGCCACTGGCTAAATGTCATATCGTTTTAAGTTTCTCTTTGAACCATAGCATTATTTCCCATTCTTACAACTATGCTGATGAATATGTAGTTATATACACTAAGCTGTGAAAGACAGTAGAGTGTTCCCAACATAGATTGCCATCATTACCTTGAAGTGTTTCTATAAACATGACAAATCTATAGCGCACTCAACTCTTCTTTAATCCTCTTATTTTAAAATGCAAACTATACCCTTGATAGTGTTAATTTTCATTCAGAAAGACTGAACAGCTCTCATAATCTGATCTCAGTTCCTGTATCATAAATCAGGAAAAATATTTCACTCTAAGTAGTAAAGAAGAGTAGTGTAAGTAAATATGTTTGACAAAATTATTTCTTATCTTAATGGAAATTGGTATAGATAGTGATATTTCAGTCTCTTGTAACACTAAGCCTTGGAAATGTACCTTGTTTTTGATGGACAAAAGAGGCTTTAATCCAAACTGTTCCAGGTGGCTTCTTGATGAAATGAAAAGGACAACACTTGAGTCTTTGCTTTTGAGAACCAACATGATTTCTGAATACAGATTCATACAGATTGACCTCTGCCAGGTAATATAGGAGTAAAGTGTCATTCTAAGAAAGGGAACAAGTGCAGGCAATTCACATGCCAAAGCTTCAAAATGGCAATACTCACATTATTGCATTCACTTAGTAACTAAACCAGGCAAACCAGAGAAATGACAAATGGTCCTTAATGTGCCTCTCAGATGAGAACCAGGCTGGCTACCTCAAGGGTGTGTGTGAAGAGACTGGCTGAGGAGGGATCTTATCAATGCATATGAATACACTTTTCAGTGGTTCTCTTTTTAATGGTATATTAGACCTACCTAACACAAAGGCATTTAAATTCCTGGACATGTTTTCATCTACTAGGGATGAATTTAACTGCCAAAACAAAGGCATCTACCATTATTTAGGCTTTTAGATAAGACAGAATCTACACAAGGCCTGTGCTGTTCTGGACCAGCACCTGAAGTCTGATTACTTACTCTAAGTGGCACTGGAAGTCTTTGTAGGGGAGCTGAACCACACCCTGATTCTCCTGGGAGGAAAGGGCTTACCCTCCTCTACTTGGATTCCTCCAACTGCTCCCTCCCTACCTCTAGTGAGAGAAGAGAGGCAGTAGCACGTTACCAAGTTACACACTGGGAGATTTTCAGGATATAGCATTTTTCACAGAGACAGACTATCTTACATTTGTGACATTTCAGAGTTCTAATACTTCTAGATTTTAACTATCAAGTTAAAACTAACTAGTTTAATGAACAAGTGACTATGGGGGTTTCTCAGAATATTTGACTTCTGCATTCAGCTGTAGGTATAAATCTTGAACTAGTGCAGCTTATTTAGTTGCATCATGGGCTGTTGCAGCCTCAGATACACTGGTCGGGTAAATTGGTAGCACATGTCTTGGCTAGTTCTGGGTGCAGCATGTCCTATCTCTCCATCTATAAATTTAGGTCTGTGCTTCTATTTTTAAATACGTACATATCAATCAGTGAAAACAGTGACCTCATTAGGCATTATTTCTGCACTAAAGGAAGTGGCATTCTACTTTATTCAATGAGAAATACTTGATTTCTGATAGTAAAATCTCTATTTCCCATTAAAAAATTAATTATCCACAAAAAACCACATTGTGTCCAGACAGATCAAAGACAATACATTTATTAAACTTCGAGAAAAACAAACAAAACACTAACATAGGGAAAGTTAAATAGAAACTGAAAGACACATCTTCTGACCTGCGTATCATGGCTTGTGTGACCAGTAAAGTACCAAAATGACATTCTGAGTTTGACTGAGGTATTTAACTATTTTTTGGCAATAGAAACAGAGTAAGAAACTTCTTTCAAACACACACAGAGGCATTACTTGCATTAGTGTCTACCATCTACGAAATTTTATATGAAACTAAATAATGTAGCTGTTAGAAAAATATAGCAGCAAATTAGCAGAATATCTAATGCACATTTACCATAAAGTACGTGCTAAACTTAAAAAACCCACCCAGTAGTTGGGCCCAGTCCTGTAGCGCTTGGTCACAGAAAGAGCATCAGTGAGTTCAGTTGGAGACATCATAAGCAAGACCTGCATTCGCTGCACAACAGACACTTCTGTTCAGGTCAGAGTAAAGAAATGAATGTCCCTACTTCCTTTCTAAGAAGAACCCTGCAGTGATGAAACCATGGCCTAGGAAGGTAACTCCTTAAACAACAACAGTTAATTGCAAAGCTCCATCAGGTTCTTAACATATTTAAGAACAAAGAGAGCTTTCTTGACGAGTTTCAGTTTTCTCTCCTTTCCTTCTGAAAGTCTGCCTAACGCGGTCAGAGGAGATGCTGTTAGGCTGCAGAAACAAAATCCACATTTGAACAATACTGCACTTAATCCCCTTGTTCCACTAAAGTATTTTAATTCTATTATAGCTTGAAAAATGAACTGCTGGCTAACTCCCGAAGTCCTTAATTTATTTTTTTTTTAAATCAAGACTTTATGTGGCACAAACTAATAAATGTAGTGGTACCTTTGGCTGTAGAAGGGCTTCAGAAGTTGGTCAAACATGAAGAGACTATGCTGCTAAGAGCTTATTTATGTATTCTCAAAAATTTTCAGCGAAAGTATAGTTGCACAGTGTTTAATACTGTGGTCAACAAAATTTTGCATATAAAAAGTATATTTTTATTAGCATTAAGTAGAATCTGATGAAGAACAGAATAATTTGTCCAAATATTTTGTATATTTTAAAATTTTATACAGAACTTTAAATTGAATGTAAATTTCTATATTAGCTACCATAAGAAAGTAATAGAATCAGTTCCTTTAAGTTTCAACAATATTTCAAAATTTCTCTATAGGTTTCTTTGGAGGTATAAAATGGCTCTGTAAAAATCTATGTTTTCTTTTAGTTGTGAACAAAACTTTTACAAAACAGAAAATCCTTTTTAAGATTGCAGCAATTACATTCCTTAAATGGGTCATCATAATTGAACTACATTGTATAGTGTAATAGAAAACATTTCTGTTTTTATGACTAAAATATTAAAATAGATTTTATTAATTTATATAAATCAAAATAGATGTGTTATTTAGTCAAGCTACTTTTGGTTTTTCACCTAAATATGATCTATTCCCAATTATTGATATAAAGATCTCTGCCAACAGCACAGTTTTTTCTAAATTCTTAAGAGTTTAAATCACCTGATTTTTAGCTTTATCAAAATGCACTGTATATTAAACATAGTAATTTCAATGTTTAGTATCACAAAAATCAACAACCACAAGAACAAGACAAAACAGCATCAAGACAAAATCATAGATTATATTTACAGAACAAAATAGGAATATTTTGATGTATATTTCATGTTGCAACATTTCAGACAAAATTCTAAGAACCACAAGAAACTTTTAGACTTCATTTTGGTTTCAGCATACAAGCCCAAACTGACTCTCTGCTGTGAAATACTGCATGCACCTAGTCGAAAAAGAGCTATGGCATGATTTTGTTCAGCTGGTCTGTGCTTACGTAGCCACAAGACATGTTGAATTCCTTGTCTGGCACTGGCAGCGCAGTTGCATTGAGCACAAGGCCTTGTGGAGAGTGAACAATATGGATAGACGTGTAGTCTGGGACAGGCATCTCTGCACTTGGGGTTTCTGCTGTTGAAGCTCCAAGATTGACACCAGTAGTGGTAAGGCTCTCTGTGGTGAAGTAAGCATCTTCATTACAGCTTTGTTCCTGAACGTGTGGCTCATCCTCTTCGCGGGAGGTCACAGCAATACATTTTTTCACATCTGCCTCACAGAAATAGGTGTTGTCCATGGTGAAGTTTTGTTCTGTGCAGCCTTCACGTTGTGCTCTCTCCAACTTGGATTTCTGCCCTGGTGAAAGTACAACCCTGCCTGCTGGAGTAATATCACTCACTTGCGCGTAAAAGTCAGTATTTGTCAATGAATTCTGGTTACTTATGTGGGCATGGACCGATGGACGAGGTGAGTCAACGCTGTCTGCAAAGGGTGGCCACAGCTGGATGTTTTCAGACTGAGTATTCATATGCCGGTGTTGGATGTCTGTGTTGGCAAGGCTTGCAAGTGACTCATCATCTTTTCTATCAAGGCACAAGAGATCCTCTTCTTTTTCACTAGCCTTTCTGAACTGATCACTATCAGAGATGGCATCACACGTGTCGCTTGCACTGAAGTCTGTCTCTGGAATATCTGGTTCACAACAACTGGCCCGTCCAGAATCATCATCCTTTGCTCCCAAGCAACTGTGAGATTTCAGGTGATCATCACTCAGGAGCCTGTCAGTATCTGAGATTCTGTTCTTTTCATCAGGGTCTTCTATGTCCAACTCAATAAACTCAACCCACAAGTCATCGTTGTATAGCTTTGTCTTGTAGTCACCATGGCTGGCTAAGATGGAGTTCACTTCATCTAGCTTTCCCTTCTACAAGCAAGAAAATAAAATTTATAAAGGAAATAATAAAAATGCTTGTACTTTTTATGATGTTAACTTATGTAAAAGTAACTGTGGCTGATGTTATAATTGCAAAGGGCATTAAAATTATTTTATGCCAACTAATTATGTGGCAACTCTCCCCATAACAGAATTTTCTTCTACAAAACTTTTCTTCCTGGAACAATTGTCATCTGCTACTACTATACATATTCTCACTGTAGATTTTAGAGCTCAGTATTACCTTCAAGAGATCTGGGTCAATCCCTTTAATCTTTGGAACTGGCACAGGAGGAAAAATAAGCATTTTCAACCTGGAAAAAAAGATTATGGCTTTTAATTGACAGTGGTCCTTTTTTTGAGGAAGTTAGAAAGAAGACAAGTTTATGTTGCATTTATACTTAACTCCTTCAAAACATAAATGTTTGAAAATTTAATTTCAAATACTCCTAATGAAAAGAATTATATATTTCTCTCATTGCAAATTAAGGAACAAATTTTCTGCAAGCTTCCTTGTTGAAATCACATTTATGTGGGAATCCACTTTAGAATCCAGTCTTTGATCATTCAATGCTATATAGAAAGAGATTAAATTCCTAGAGATCTCTCAATACTTTCCTGTTTTACATACTTTTCAGTGGAACATGATACAAGCCTCAGTATGCAGTGACTTTCCCCAGACTTTTTTTCAGCGACACAGTGGCTTTGCATAAGCCCATTAAATTTAAATGGGGGAATAGAAAATAGGAATTGGTGTAAAGAGTGAATTATTTTAAAACTAATAAAACAGAAAAGTGACTGCAAAAATTTAGGCTAGTATTTTGCCATCTCTATGACACTTCTGTTTTCTGAACAAGAAATATATTATTAAGGCAGGGTTTTATCCTTGTAGAGAAACAACTAGTAACTTGCTTATGCATTTGCATACTGTGGAAATACATATTATTCTAATGCTTCATAAAGCACATTCTGTGTTCTTTGAGAAGACAAAAAAAATCCCAAAACCAAAACAATATCCTAATAGGAGGGTGATTTTCCATTAACAATAATCCAACAATAGCAGGTCATGCCTATCTCTTTCGTTTAACCCCCTTGCTTCCTTTGCATTTAAACAGATAAATTGTATTTCTCAAAAGGAAGATCAATATTCTTTTTCGACTGGGTTACTTGTCTATTTTAGAAAGTAAGCTGTGGGAATGGTAGATACATATACAAATACTGGTTTTTCCACATTGTTAGTGACCTTGGTGAGGTCCAGAGAGGATCACAGAAGTCTTAAAAGAGTACTAGAGAGAAATACAGGCACCTTTGATTTAAAAATGACAGGTCCAAATTCCCCAGCTGTTTTTTTTGGTTTTTGGGCAGACCCTCAATGTTCTGCCCAACAAGCCTAATGAGAGCCAGAAATTCCACCTAATCCCTGGAGGGGCAGTGTTAGCTGTGCACTGACTGGACTATAAGGGTATCAGTTTAAGACTTGTGCTTACAGTCACATCAACAAATCAGCTGTTCTGACAAGACTGGGCACTGCTTTTAATGAAACAGACAAAGGATTTTACCACTTGTTGCCCACAGGAATCATTCAGGATGGAGAAATACGCTCTGCTCCTTTCTTAGCCTAGCATAATTCAAGCTTTCATCTCTCAACTCTAATGACTTTAACCTCTGGCATCTGTCCTAGAGAGCCTTGTTCAGATTCTGTGAGATCAGAACTGAGGAAAATATGAGTTGGTATCTTTCAGAATCATGAGGAAACCTACCCTGGGTATTTTGCATTATGGAAAACCTACGCAGCCTGTTTCTCTGCACAATACATTGTATTCCACCACCATATGCTCCAGTTTGAAGGAGAGGGTGTAGGTCCACAGGTTCTGAAAAACTTTCCATATGACGGGTCCTCAATGGACAAAAGCCTCCTCCGGCAGTCATAATTATCATAGAAGATATTTATAAATTCTGATCCAAGACATGCTTCCGTCCTCAGTACCTCCTGTGACCAAGCCACTCCTTGCTCAGTGTGTTGACCTCAGTGAGCTTCTGGTCCCACATGTGAGTTGTTCTTGCCCCATTCTGTCAGACCAAGCTTTTGTCATGAATTGTATCAGGAGCCTTGCTATTAAATGTGGGATTGGAATGATATTGCAGGGAGTGGTTTCCTGAAATTAAACTCCACCAAAGCATAGTGTTGCATGCCTTAATTATTTTTTTTTAAAATCTGCTCCAACTGCCTGATACTCTTTTCACTTCAACTACTTGTCCTTATGCTGGTATGTGCAAGACACCTAAGTGTTCACTTTCAAAGTGTATATACAAGGCACTGACAATATGCATGTGTGCACCGTGTCTTGACCATGGTGCTGCTCCCTAGTTTAGAATGGTACTGGTATGACATCCAAGCTCAATTCCGCCAAAATCTATCCCTAAACACACATATTAGGGGATTAATTCACTTTGAGACCATATTGTAATTTTTATACATGTTTCTTTGTTTCATTTCTATAAATGGCAAAATTCTATAATTTTTACAAACAACACAATTCTGTGCTTTGTTTCATTTTATTCCTGTTATTTATAGGAGCTGCAGTCTATCCAAAGACCAAATACTCCCCAAGGACTCAAGCTCTTTGCCTTAGCTTGATGAAATACAGATTAGTGGAATGATCTAACAACATAATCAAATATATAGATACAGGTTTGTAGGAAACTTTTGAACAACATGTGGGTAAAAATGAGTATTTACAAAATTTGAATGGGCTAAAAAAGAAATCCCCTTCAAAACCTAAGTAAATGAATTACGTGAATACTGTAGAATAAAAAGAGAAAGAGCAGTTGTCAACATAATCAGATTCCCATTGCATAAGGCCCCATACATACAAATCCCAGTGTACATGTAGCTTACAAGAATGGACAACAATATTCAAAATGGTTCCTAGTCCCCCAGATTTGAAATAATTCAAGAACACTTTCTGTCATGCTACAGGTACAAAACAATCCAACAAATAAAACCTCTTTACCTTGGTTGTTTAGACAGCACGATTAAGATCACTGTTACAGCCAGCCCACATGCTCCGAAGGTAACAACTAAGAACCATGGAAATCCAATTTCTGAAACAAGAGAGCATAAACGTGTTAGCAGGAATCTGCATCTCTGTTGCATCTTTAATTTCAAGCTTCTTTTCTACCACCTGAGTATTCCAAAGTGGTAAAAACTGATGGAATTTTTCGTTACTTAAATGTGAAAGTTCTGCGTTCTGCAGGAATAAAAATATGCTTTTGGTCTCAATATTTTCCATACTGAATTTATGAGTCCACTGAGACTCCCTGCAAAAACAGATTGATTTTATAAGCTAAAAAAGATCCTAGTAAAGAGAATATCTGTAGCAAAACCAACCATGAGGAACATTCTGCCTGCTTGTAGCGTGCTATCAGTAGTCCTGATGGCACATAATAGTACTTGTTCATCCAAGTTGAGAGTACCTTGCTAATAGCACACTAAATCATAGGCAAGCTATTTTTCTCTCACAAAAACTAGAGTACAGTGGTGTCAAAAAGCATACTATTTTCTTTCTAATGGTTGTACATTAATTATGTTGTGAACCATCAACTGAAAAAGAAATCTCCCATTTATTTACTTGCAGATGGCTACAAAAATTGTAGACATTAACTGAGAAATGAAATTTAGTAGAAATGAATAATGCTGATAAATTAAATGTTTCATCTCTTAAATACTAGCAATTCCATTATACTTAAGATGACACTGCAGAATGCAAAGCATAGAGAAATTTATTCTGCCTTTAGTCTTAGATTTTTCTCATTTGTTCCGAATTTTAAGTTTTTCACACAAATTTCACTCATTTTTTTTGGCCAAGGCATACTGGACAGAAAGCTTTAGAACTCTATACATGATTGTGAATGACCTTACAGAGAAAAAAGAAAATCAAACTTTAGGGTATGAATTTGAGTCCTGTGTTCCCAGCTTAGATTTTGACTAGATGTGCTTTTAGGCATGATTAAAGTCCTATATCGATATGTCTGTGTTAAAGAGGTCTCTCTTTTAATGGAGAAACAGTAAGTCCTTGTCCTGTCAATGAGACCAGTGGATGTCCAAAGTAAAAATATTGCATTAGAATGTAACTACTTTAAATTTGTATAGTACATGGAAACCTAAAGTTTAATTCTGTTTTCCTTAAGGTGATATACAAAACAAGTAAAAATAAATTCTCAATCAAATCAGCTCACTGCTGCTGTGTGAGATGTGTGGATGTGGATCACCTTGGAAAATCTCAGTTGCAGTGACTGAAGAAAAATGTGGTGTAGGATAGCCTTAGATTTTTATAGTGTTTTAATTTTGTTCATATGAAAACATTGACAACTTAATGCAGATGGGGTTAATAAAATAATGCCACCTGTGCAGAACATTAGCTGTTCCTATAAATTAGGAAAAACTAGTTAATAGGAAGAGTGAAATTGGAGAGTCTAGCAAGGTTTTGAAAGATAAGAGTTGTGGGTTCTGTTATTTAACACCTTCACTACTACCCTGGAAAATGACATGAAGAGCTTGTTAAAATATGTTCTGAAGACCTCATATTTTGAAGAGTTAATTTAGTAGTAGTAGTGCTCAATGACCATTTCTTCTTCCATCTTTAATAGCAGTTTAAAACAAGCATAAGGGAGAAGCAAATATCAGAAAAACACTCACTGTCCTTCAAAGCATCAGGATGATCAGAAAAGCGCACGTAATTCTGCTAACCAACTTAGCCAACAGTATAACACTTTAGCAGAAGTGACAATTCTTCTTTTTCCTCCTGAAGTGCTCATTTTAGGTGATGAAGTATGAGATTGAACTGTGCTTTGGGCTTTGTAACATGTGCAACAACAGTTTTGTCTGATTCTTAAAGCTATCTGTATTTTTGCTCTCTGATAAGTGAGTTGATGAGTTTATTTCTGAACTTGCATATGGAACTTGTACATTCTCAATCTCACCAAATGATTTTAATGTAGTAGGCTGGGTAAACTATTCAACCATACAGTATCAATGGCAGGGATTAAAAACACACACGCTCCCCCTCGCCAAAAAGACAAGAATCACAGTTATAAAAATACTTTGCTTATTTACCTTCTGTACAATGAACACATTCAATGTCTGGTTCAGAAAAAGATACATAAAGGATTTCACTGAACTCCCCAAATTTTTCAGAGGTTCGCTGTCTTGATCGGAGTCGTATCTCATAATCTCTTCCCGTCTTCAGAGAGTACAGTGGAACCATTGTTGAGACCCTGGGCTTTAACTGTAGAGACAGAGGGACTGTGATTTATTTGTTTGAGTTGTACTGGCAATTTTACATTGCTTATGGATTTCAGAAATAAAAATGTGAAGACATTTTTGCTACTGTAAATTATAAGGATACTACAAGAAGAGTTCAGAGAAAATTCACACCATTTACTTTTGACTTACTAGTAATCAGGCATAGCTGTGATTCAGGGGACCAAAAGCAGAGAATCCAAGCTTTCTGTAAATACAATCAGTGAAGAAAGGCAGCTTCCCCCAGTTATGTGCCATAAGTAGGTGGTGTGAACATCTCTCACTGATCTTATCAAGTTGTAAATCCTTTTTACTGTTACAACATTACTGCCTGCAAAGTGCCAAAAATGTTAAAACAACATGGGAGTTTTAAAAGTAGTGCAATCTCCACCAAAAGTAATGGTTCTAACCAGACATATTGCATGCTACAAATGTTTTTATTTGTATTTATTTACACTGCATAGGTCTCAAAATCTTCCACTATATATTAAATATGATAATGGAGACTGTGTGAGAGCTGGCACAAGACTGTTGGGTTTTGAAACCTGTATATTAACTGCAACATACTTAGATACTGCTGAATATCAAACTATGTAGGAAATCACACTTAAAAGTTCTAATAGGTGAAATTTTGCTCTTTTTTAATTACACCTTAAGAATATGTAGTTTAGCTTCAACAGTTCAACAGAAGCATACAAAAATAATGAAAATGTTCTCGAAATAGAAATCCATGTGGCAGATGTTATATTCTACTTTCACTTCAGAATCAAGGATGATACCAGCAAAACTCACGATGGGCTAAGACTTAAAACACCTGGAAAACAGCAGCCACTGGGAATTTGAAGGAAGCTTCAACAATATGCTCTGTAGCTACATAATCTAAACTTGAAACACTGTTGGTAGCTCTGTTGGTAAACTCTGTTGGTAGCTATGATTCGTGGAGTTCTCTGATCCCTGGTGACTCCAGACTACAGTGTTCTGACAGCCAACCATTCAGATTTTGGAGGAGGCAGTAATCTTAGGCAGACTGCTTTTCTCTGCCAGCAATTGAGCAGTACCATTGCTCTACATGTTTTTACATCTGAAGAATATTCAGTTGGAAAGTGTTGGGAAGGAAATTCAATATATACTTATTTCATCCATTGTGGCTATTAAGCCACAGAGAAACAGTCCACTAAAATTTTACAGGTAGGTGTACGTGCATCCCAAATAATGGCATCACTTGGAAAAAGCGGTATGCAGACTAAATGACAGCCTTTATGAAAGAACAAAGGCAACTAATAAAAATGCAATATAGCATATAGCAAAATCATTTAAAGTTTGTGAAGAGGAGCTTGGAACCAGACCACTGGACTTACTGCATGCATTTCAGTCAGGTCAGTGTACATAGAGTGATGTTTGTAATTGCTGTACTACTGAAACGTGTGACACACGTGCTGTCAGCTGAGCTGTGTGACTGCACTGCCCTGTACATCTGGCCCTGTATGAGCAGTCACTCTGTTTGTCACTAGCCAGCTGAAGCCTCTGGGAACCAAGTGTCCACTAGGACGGGGTCACTGGGGCAGAGGCTGGCGCAGGCACAACAGGCAACACAGCAACCAAGGCAATGGCTTTCACAACTTTAACAGAAAAATGGTGGGAACTGGGAGATGGGCAGTAGAAGGGAAAGGTCCAGAGGTACCCTGGGTAGGCATAGCACAGGGTTGGGCACCTCAGCAACACAGGGATACATTGGCTGTATATCCAATGCAGTGCAGGGACATGAGTTTCTCATCCCTCAGAGTAGTAAGCCCTGTTTCTCAGCCACACTGATGTATGGACTCAACGATGGTATTCAGCTCTGGAGTTAGTACTCCATGCATCCCTGCCCTAAACGCCTTTGATTGCAGTATGAAATGGACCTTTTCCAGCAAAACTTCAAAGAATAATGAGAGTGAGCAGGGTCCTCTCTGGTTCAGCCCTCATCACTGAGCACTGAGCTGTGACCACCAATTTCATCCCACATTAGCTGGATCTTGACCTGGGTAGACTTTCAAGATTCCCAGTCGCACATATATTTTTGGCACTCACAGACAGACACTCCACTATGAAGTCACCGTTCTTCTCTATTGTTCAGATGATGGGTGTTTTCACACCTTGTTTAAAAAATAAAGCAGTCTCACTGTGTTTGTATAGCTATTGCTAGTCAGGACTAATAAATGTGGATAAACACAAGAGGGCACAAAATTTTAGTCCAGTGAATGTAATGAGCAACAGTTCAAGGTAAGAGCATAGAATTTTAGAAAGATACCCAGCACGGGGCTAGTAGCAATGCTGATTTTTTTTTCAAACTGCGAGCCAGGTTGCATTTGTCTCTGTCTCACGAACACCATTATGTACGGGTTGAGATTTTATTGGTTTTAGGATTTTATTGTTTCTGTTTTCTGAGCAAATAATTGTGGCCCTCTTATCACTATAACTTACTGTTATAAAATACTAATTAATATTTTAGTCCTTTTTCAATTAATAAGTTATCTATTTTCAATTAGTAAATGTATTGAAAAAATGAATGCTATACATGAAAAATCAATCATCCCAAAATATATAAAAGAATTACAAACAGGTCTCAGTAAGAGGAAGACCTAGTGCAATATTAAGCATTATAAATTAATTTTTTTATTATTTATACGTACAAAGCATTAAGGTATATTTTAAGCAGTCAAAGATTATCCTTTGTGTAAAAAATTAGTGACAACTAGATATGTATAACTAGATAATGTATAACTAGATATTTATCTCTTTACTGGTTCAACACTGATTATAGAAGATATTTGTTGCAAGGAATGCAAAGAGTGAAATTGGAACATTGCTCCAGTATTGTTATTCAGAGATTTGCTATTGCCCTAGGCCAGACTAGGATTTTGCTCAGAAATGTGTCTTTTGTGCTCTGATAGTGTTTCAGGGAATTATGCCATGTTTGTACTCTTAAAGGCACAAACCACACAATACATACAGCTTAAGTACAACATAATCTTTAGTAGTATGTTTCTTGAGGCAAGTATAATATTCAGCAATTCCTTATCTGTCTTCTAAAGAAGAAATGATCTTAAAACATTTGATCTTCTGAGAACTATTCTCAAGACATTCTGGCATTATTGATGGTATGGTAGCAAGAACAAAGCTTCATTAGGGTTTTTATAAGAGTGATATGTAAAGGCTTATAAAAGAACCCATCAAAAATGTGCATTTTTAAAGAGATTGACTCTTGCCTTTGAAAATATGCATATTTTCAGCTTCTTAAGGAGTACTGAATTTCTGCCTAAACTTAACCCATTTTACAGGCTTTAAAATACAGAGGCTATGTAGTAAGCAGAGCCCAAACCAGTATAGAAGGCAATACAGACAAGAATTAGGAAAAAGGTTACAGACATTATAGGCCTGTTTGGCTGTAGACTTACTAATAAGGAGTAGGCTAAAGAGAAAATGCTAACATTGAGAACAATCAGAGGTGAGGAGGGAGCCAAGGTCCTTCACAGGTAAGCAAACCAGTCTATGTTTCAATTGGTAAATTTGCCTTTTGTAGATTAAGACAAGTTCATAACAGTATCATCTACTTTCTTTTTGTCAGTGAACCCAGTTCATATGAGTAAGAAAGCAAAGGAAGGGTTCTGCTCTGAAATTATGTTCTTACTGCCTCAAAGAAGAGTTCTGCATATGCAAATATGCCATGACACACTGGCACTTAGCCTATGCATTCAGGTAAGATGAGTACAATGTCTTCACTGTAACAGAAAAACTAACTACATGAGAAGTTAAGTGATATTCAAAGAGAAAACTTAAAAGATTTGGAGTATACGTACTTCATATATTTTCATAGACTATCTATACAGTCACAAATTTCCCCTTGCTGTTTAGCATGATCTGTAAGTCTTGACTATGTTCAATTATTTCTACTTGCTTATTGTATCAAATCTTAAATTGTAACTCAAAGCTTTTCTTTCTTTCTTTTTCTTTATCCTACTGAAATTATAATTATAAATATTAAAACTTTACAGGTACTCTAATGATTCTGGACTGATGTGGTGACATTTACCCATCAAAATATTCCTGTTCTGGCTACTAAAAAACAATCCCCTGTTCAAATAGTTGAAGTTTCAGAAAACAATAGAAAAATATTCTATCCTTGAGAAAACTTGCATATATCTGAATACTTCTATACTTTCTAATCTAACACAGCTGTTTCAGGATTTTTTATAATCCAACATGTCAACTATCTTGACACATAAAGTTACAATATTTGCTAGAAAAATGTCAGAAAAAATATGGTCCTATTGTTTAAGAATCGAGGTATAATTACAAACCTGTTGTTTTTCTTAGTGGTACAAAAGTGCTAGGGACAGAACAAGCCTGCACTGTGGTAGTGTAAACCTGCACTTATACTATTGTATAATAAATGTGCTTCATACCTCCTTCCATTTTGTCTCATTAACTTCTTTGTACTGCAATTCATACTCCAGAGTAATCCATCCCTTCTGAACATCTGCTGTTGGTGGTGGATCCCATCTTACCTGGATATCTGCATGTAGCCCAGTGTGACTAGTATTTAGCAGAGTCCAGTTAATGTGGACAGGGGGATCAGGTAGTACTGTTTAAACAGAGTATTTGGAATAGAAGAGTTTTCAATGTGAAATGATCATTCTTACTAAACAATGTTAAGTGATTTCAGGACTTAAAGAGCATATTAAGCATATATTTCTGATTAAAATCTAATGTAAGTCAATGACAAAATCACTGCAAATTTGGTAACAAGAATGTACCTTGTCATTGGCAGTAGACATGTTCTGCACAAATCTCACCTGGGTGACTAATAAAGAAGACTAAAAATGTATTACCTATTAAAGTATATTTCTGAATAGCAGATTATGAAACACTGAGACATAAAGAATTCTCCATCAACATTTAAATCTAGACCTCTGAATAGAAATAAAAACAATAATTGAAGTAGCACAAATATTTGATAACTAATACTGAAGTATATTGAAAAACTATGGTATCTGAAAAACTAATCTATATTTGTTCAGCTAAATAAAAGAAAACAGTGGGTATTCTAGTCACTTGTAGGAATAAATTCATTGTATATGCATACACCACCACTTTGAGAAAGCAGTAACATCTGCAAAGTCCCAGACAGTCATAATTCATATTGCCATAAATAGAAATTCTAGCTTAGAAATGCTAAACATCCTGATTCTGTAGATTACTGTTGATTCAGGAACAAAAGACTGTTTTGGTTCCAGAGCTTTGCAGAATCAAAGTTTTAATGCCATCCTTGCTGGACAAGGAGATGTAGCATCCATTAGAAAGGACTCAGAGTGACAGCAAAGACAAGCTCATTTGAGCTTGCACATATTTGAGAGACTACTGGTGTTCAGAAAAAGAAACCACATATTTGATTTTATCCTTCTAGCTTTCTTTCAATCTGGACAGCATTTTCTGGTGTGGATCACATTACAGACCTTATTTCAAATGCTTTCCTATGTATCATATTTTTTAGATACTAACTTTTCTGAGAAACAAAATTTAAATACAGTATGAGTAATACAAAAGCTTATAAAAGTAAGATACATAACGGAAGCATACCTATTTCTTCAACACTGAAACATTTTTTATCAAATACTTCATTTTTACTGGCAAGCTGAACACAATATGATACCCAAATAGAGGTGTAGGACGAGTTGAAGTAACAGCTGTTTTCTCCTGATGTGATATAATCAGGGCAGTCTTTCCAGTCTTCATCAATACTAGAATGACAACAAAAATGCAATATACATGAGAGGGAGATTTATAGATCTTAAAAAGTATAAATTATAGATATTACAAGGCACATTGTTAGTAAATTGCAACCTTTATAAAAGTAGGAAAAACACCAGTATTGATGGTGATTTACAATGAAACCACTGTGCAAGCAACATGAACAACTGAGTTTAGGTACTCATGTACTGTAAGTGGCCTTTCTCAACTTCAGCTGGTGCTTCCAAAAGCATTGATCATTCACACTTGGGGAAGTGCCTGAGGGTGGGTGCTGCAGAAGACCTAGCATAAACTAACCCCAGGACTACAGGATGTGAAAGGAGAGAAACACATTCCCAATGAGTGAGGAAGGGATACAGAACTTCTAAAACAAGCTTGGAACTACCAGCAAGAAATCATTTATATTTTTTCATTCTGATTTTGTTAAAAAAATCATAAATGTTCTTTGTAAATAAAAGAATCATGGCAGGAAATACTATATCCATTTCAGATCTTATAAAAGATAAACCAACAGTTACACAGAGTAGAATGAACTCTCAGACTGAGATAGTGTCATTTTAATACAGCCAAGCTTAAACTACTCAGTAGTCTCAAAACCAGTCTTCAGCTAAAGCAAAATGGGAATGTCTAAATTGTTAGGAACAGTATACAGGAAAAGTAACTGACATTTATTCAGCATTTCTGAATTCACTTCAGAAAAACAAATATCACAGTGAACAAGCCTGCTGCTGCTGATTTTTATCTTGATGCTATCTCTCAGCAGAAATATAAACTTAAAAAGGATCTTTTTCAAAAATTAAAGTCTTGGTTTGTTAAAAAATATGCACCATAAATGCCTGTTATTCCTAAGAGCCATTGAAGCTGTACAGAAAGAAGATTAAACCAATTAAGTCAAGTGAAGCCTTCAATACTGGAGTGGGTGCTTAAAAACTAAAAAGGCAGATGCTACATAAATTGAGTAAGAAGCATTTCTGCCACTGATCTTGTGCCTAGCTGATGAGACCAGACACTGTTCTGAACAAAATGCTGTAACTCTGCCAGATCCAGGACTTGGTAAAGGTGTACACAATTAGATACTATGGCTTCTGCAACCAGAAGACTGGCTTAGATGACAGAGTTCAACCCTGAGCCTTAACTGCAGCTTGCATGTTGAAATAGAAATATTTCTACCACACCTTTTATAGCAGTATTCTAATTTCTAGGACAAATATTATACATATGATCTGCTCAATGTGTCTGGTACTGCTTTATCGTAGAATTTAATTTATTTTTAAAGTTTGTAATCTCATGATATTTGCCACTGACAACTGTCAGCTAAACATTTACACTTAACCAGCATGTCCTTGCCCACTGCAGAGGGGTTGGAAAATAGGGGAACTTTAAAGTTCCTTCTAACCTAAACCATTCTATGATTTCTGAGATGTTCCAGAAGAGTAACAAAGAAAGCCAGCCTTGCTATTAGGCTCCATTTTGATATGCAGACGTATCACCATCATCTCAATGTATGTGTAGATAAAAAAACTGAAACACTGCTCATTAGAAGGAAGAGAAACTCCCATCTCCGTCTTCCTGTGAACAAAAGACCTGTTTTCATTAATAGCCATTATGGGTAATGTCTGTGTCCTCTTTCAGGATAATCATAAATAACAACCTGAAAATTAAAAAAGTTTAAGTGGGACATGAATCACAGTTGAATAGGGCTCAATGAAACATAATCCCCAGTCTTGGAGCAGCCTTTTCATCTGGACCTGCACATTCAGACTTTAATACAGCAATTGATCAATGGGAACTTTATAAAACTTTAATAGCAATTTGAAAGGAGCTGTATACAAACTCCACATCGGTCAGATATAAGGAATCTCAGCATTGCAAGTTAGGCTGATAAAGAATAAAATGAAGCTGCCAATTAAAAAATCCTTTCTCAAGCAATATAATGTTGTTTTAGATTCTGCAACCTGGACCTAAATTTCGTAAGAACAGGTTCTTAATTATCTGCCAAATAACACTTGTTGCTGCAAATTGCTTAATAATTACCAATAAATTCTAACATTGACAAGAATGCACTTAAAACACCGTTTTATGCTCTTAAAAACAGCATGGCTTATAGCAAAAAATTAACGGTAATGAGCTAACAAGCATAGCAAAACAAATTACTTCTCTCTCATTTCCTCTTTCAGTTTTTATTACCTTTTCATGTACAATAGTTGTATTGTTCTTGGAGCAGTGAGGTTATAAAAATTGCCATCAGTCCAATAACATGAAAATGTCTCCATTTCAGGTGATCTGCATTTGCTGATTTGTGGCCATTGCAAAAGGTCTGTCAGGAAAAATGGCAGGAGACAGAAGGATACACATTAAACAAATCCATAAGCCAGACTAACACCCTGTTAAAATGAAATTTAGCATTTTTAATGAGTAATTAACTCTTCTTCCAATCCCCTATGTACAATGAGGCAAGATTAAAATTCTTCTTATGTGCATATATGTAGATGACTACACCTACAGGAAGACAAATTTAAAGGATGGGTCAAGCTCTCTTTTGTACTGTGTGGAAGTGTTAGGATCCCAGTCTGACACACAGCATGGAGATTTCCCAGCCTTATAGCTGTAGCTGAAGAGAACAGAAAAGACCATTTCAGACGGAAGAGACCAACAACAATCATCTAGTCCAACTGCCTGACCACTTCAGGGCTGACCAAAAGTTAAAGCCTGTTATTAAAGGCACTGTCCAAATACCTCTTAAACACTGGCAGACTTGGGGCATCAACCACCTCTCTAGGAAGCCTATTCCAGAGTTTGACCATGTAAAGAAACACTTCCTAATGTCCAGTGCAAACCTGCCCTGGTGCAGCTTTGAATCATTCCAACCTGTTTTGTTACCAGCCCTCTCACCAGCTTTGTTTCCCCCCTTGGGACACATTCAAGGACCTTCACATCCTTCTCAAACTGCAGGGCCCAGCACTGCACATGGTTAAGGCTGTACGAAGGCTGAGCACAGTGGGATCATCACCCCTTTGGACCAGATGGCTGTCCTGTTTTTGGTTAGTTCAGTACAGATAGACTTGAATTAGCCCTGCACCTGCTTTAAAGAAAGTGTGGTACTGCAGAGTACCACAGACTAACCACAGCTTAGCATGTATCCAGCTGAGAAGATTCACAGTATGTGTACTCATGACAGTAACTTCCTTAAGCTGAGCTCGGGTTTGTCTATATAATGTTCTATGGATACAACCTTGTTGTGAGAGAGATAAGAGCAGCTCTAAGCATGCTGCTACATGCTGCTTCTATATCCATAATTTCTGTTCTTTGTCAAAACTGAAATGATGTAAGGCCATAAAATTACTGGTACAATATGTCAACCTCATCAGCCTTTGATGATAAGAACAAAACTTGCAGGTGTGACTCACTCTTTCAAAGTAAGGACTTGACTGTTTTCCTGATTTTTAAGGGTGTCATGGTTTAGCTGGAGATGAAAGTACCATGCAGCTGCTCACTCACTCCCCCACCAGCAGGAGAATCGGAAGGATAAAAGCTGGAAAACTTGTGGGTTGACATACAGACAGTTTAATAGGGAAAGCAAAAATCACATACAAGCAAAGAAAAACAATTAATTCCCTGCTTCGCATGGGCAGGCAGGTGTTCAGCTACCTCCAGGAGAGCAGGGCCCCATCACATGTAATGGTTACTTGGGTAGACAAATACCATCACTCCACAGATTCCCCCCTTCTTTCTTCTCCCCCTGTCCTGGCTGTGTCTCCTCCCAGCTTCCCATGCATCCCCAGTCTCCTCACCAGCATGGTACTACAAAAGGCAGAAAAGACCTTGGGTCTGTATAAGTCGTGCTCAGCAATAACAAAAACATCTCTATATTATCAACGCCCTGTTCAGTACAAATCCAAAACACAACCCCATACCAGCCACTGAGAAAAAAAATTAATTCTACCCCAGCTAATTCTACTCAGCACAAAGGGTCTAATACCAATGTTCCCTATTTGGCCTGGAACGCTTTCAGAGGAAGATCAAAGGCACGTGCAAATGTCTACCTCCCATCACTGACTATCTGGGCAATATAATCATTTATTTAAGAAAATTTGTCTAAAAGGCACTTTGGATGTAGATTTTAGTCAGGTATTTGTGGGTGGTGAAACGATCCCTGCCCAAGGAACAACATGGTGCTACTGACCCCTGCATGCAAAGTTCTTTGGCAGTATCACAGCTGTGAATATCAGAATTCCAGACTAGATATAAGGAGGTAATGTTTTATGATGAGGGTGGGGGTGGTGAAATGCTGGAACAGGTTGCCAGAGAGGTGGTGGATGCCCAACCCTTGGAAACATTAAAGGCCAGGCTGGACTGAACTCTGAGCAACCTGGTCTAGTTGAAGATGTCCCAGCTGATTGCAGGGGAGGTGGACTAGAGGACCTTTACAGGTCCCTTCCAACGCAAACCATTCTGTGATTCTATGATAATACTTGATACAAAATACTTATCCTTACAGTCAGAAAAAGTATTAAGGGGCAGTCATCCACAAGCACCATGTGCTTCCTCCTACACAAGAGGATTTTGTGGCCTTCCTGAATGTTGTCTCCTTTATTTCTGGCTCAGACAGACACAGCCACTTCATACCTCGGCAATTTGTATTTCTTGGTCTTAAAGGTTTAAATTGTGTGCTTTGTATTATACACTGCCAAGCATCCACATCAGGCAGTAACTAACACATGACTATTATTAATTTCTGTTTTGCTCATCCCATAAAATTGTTTGATTTTACATTCTGGACACTGAACAAGGCCTGAGCATACACACATAAATAGATTTCACAAGCTGGGTGGCTTACACCTCTCTGTCCTTCACCTCCCACCCACACCCTGCCTCCCCAAAGCATTTAGAATTCATCTTGCCAAACTGGTTTGATTGGAACAATTTAAACAAAGTTGGGTTTTGTGTATTTTTCTTAGCCAGCATGTCCTGTTTCACTGAACTTTAAGTGAATTTGTTTTAAAATTTGAAGGAAATTTTGAAATGAAGTGTTGCAGCTAATGGAAAAAATTGCAGTTATTTTTCAGGAAGTATTGAAACAATACATTTTTACTGTTGTGCCTGATTTCTTTTGTATAGTATTCAGTATTTGACAGCTTTGGCAAAATTCCAAAATGCTTTTGATTGACTTTGATTTGAGCTTTTACACAGTTTTACATCATTCATCAAACAATTTTCATGTGTCAGAAATCACAGTTAAAAACAGCCTGTGATCATGAAATCATAGAGCCAAAATAAAACAGAATAAAAGATTTAAGAACAGTATTATATTTATAACTTTTCAAAAAGATGAGTGTTCCAGCTTTCAAACTTGAATTTTCTTATTTAATTGAAAATCAAATAATTGTTTAAAAATCAAACAAGGAAAAATAATTTAAAATTTTCTGCCTTTACTTCAAAGACATGAGTAAAATTGCCTCAGTTGCATAATACCTATAATTGAGAAGACATGCGTCTCTCCTTTCTTCTATAAACAGAGAGTGTGCAGGGAAATACATGCTGTGGCTTTTCCTGTTTTTATCCTCAGCTACATGCAAATATAGTTATTTTTACTGAAACAGATTAAGAATTTGAGAAAATTATATACTGGAAACCCCTCCTAAATTAGAATATTTCTGGTGATGTATTTATAGCTGTATTTATATCTAGAACATACAATATTTAAAGCCTGTGCAGACCGTGGTCTCATCTCCAGAGGTAAATAAAGTTGCCCTGACACTTCTTAACATGATGAAATGAACTGAATTGAATCAAGCTTCACTTGTATTTTGAGAGATCCAGCAGAATCTTAGATATAGGCTCTACAATGTCTTAATAATTAATTCTGTTGAATTCACCAGCTTTATACACACTTTTAGGTGTACAAACTGTTGTAGGAAAATGGATCATAGCACGGCCACAAGTGGAATGAGTTACAATGGAGAGGATTAGCAATGCACACAGAATACATATTAAGACTTGGTCTCTCACACCCTAACTTCAGAGGAATGTATTCCCAAGTCTCACTTTCTTTTCCACTTCATCATGACAGGATTATTAATTCTTTGTTTCACAGATGTTCCTTCAAAAGACAAGGAGTTTTTGAACAGGAAATTCAGTACTCTCAGTTTACCGCTATACAAAAATACATAGGTATATATATATATATATATATATATAAAATATGGCCATCTGTTATGATTTATTTTTTCCAGTTTTTGTGTCAAGTTTCCAGCCTTCAAAACTGCAGGCTTTTGTGACTAACTAAAGAAAATATTGTCATATTGACTTGTATGAGGCTTGGCACTCCTGGGGTAGATCTCACGAATCCCTTGTTTCCCACATACGGCAATTATCAGCGTTGTACAGGACTGTGTGTGAGCTCCATCTGAACAAACTGTACCAGAATGTGATATACTGAACAGCACAGCTGAATGCATTTACGCATAAAGGCAGCAGGGTACTGAAAGTAAAGGCTGTCAAACCGAGATTTTAAATAGACTTGAAGAGCAAAACAACGCATGGATAAACACTTGCTCTTTTCCTACCCGATCCAATAAGTTCCAGTCAAATTGTCATTAATAAAGCCACTCGCTTCATTCAAGATAATGGCTTGGCCAAATATGGAGATTCAACAGTAAAAAACACAGAAAAAAATATAAGAAGGCTAATTCCTTTAGAGACTGATTTTTTTTTTTAAAGGGCTTAGAATTTCCTCAAATAAAATTAGACTTTAAGTGTGGAAGAGTAAAGAACTGAAGTTCATCACTGGGGTGTAACAAAACAGTTTATAATCATCTTGGGGAAAGTCCTATGCCACCAGACCTGTGGTACTTCAGTAGGGACAATGGTGGAGGAGTACACAAGTTGTACAGAAATGTCACTTACTAATATGGGACTTTGGTAGGTAAAAGAGTAATGAGGATATGACCGATCCATAAAAATCAAGGTAGATAAACAGAAAATTAAAAACAATGATGTATTTTTGCTGAACAAAAGGAGGTGTTTCCGGCTGTCATAAGTTTAGGAGGGTTATGCAGAATTGTCAGTTACCAGAACTTACTATAGCTATCAAATAACATGGTCCAATATGCAAATCAATGGCAGATGAAACATTATGCAAGAGCATATATTTTCATATAACCCAATCTCAAAGCATACACACTGCATCATTGCTAGAGTGCAACAGAGAAAGATGGAAATAGCAACATAAAGAAGGGGATTAATTAAATTTTAAATTGTAAGCAGCTACGAAGACCTAGAGTGTTATTTCCTGTAACTCAAATTTGTGCTTTGAAACTGACTGCTCTATCAGTTCAGGTCCTGCTCCTGAATCCACCAAGCTCATCAAAATTTGGGCGATTTTACAACAGAAGGTTGATTTCTCTGCTACCAAAAAATTCTGATTTGTTTGAACTGGGCAGCAAAATGAACCACATTGTCAGTGGATAATATTTTAAATAGGTACAGTCTTGTAATTGTCTGACATCATATACACAGAAAGTGGGATGCAGTACAGGGACACAACAACCAGGTCACTTCCTTATCAGGTTGCTTGCTAGTCTGACTCATCTTTTGCCCTAAGTACAACCTATCCATGAAGGACCAACAGTAAAATTCTAGAACAACTTTTTGGGGAAGAGAATGAAATGTCTTTCATATCAGTAATAAATAAGATCCTTTTGCATAAAATACCCCACACAAACAAAGTGAAGCTTAATAACTCTAATATGCTATATTCCAGTGAAAACTGAGGCAAAATACTGCATAAGAGAATAATTTGCCCATAGAGTAAGTCTAAATATTGCAATAGTTCTTGATAAATGCAGATGTTTTGCTGAGTAGCATGAAAGAGGAGTAAGTTTTACCTCTGCATTGAAGGCTGATTTAGTGACTGCTATCTTAAGATATATTATGTAGGCATCCCTGCAAAACAGATAACTATTCAGGTTGCTTTTTTGAAAAAAAACTTCTTCCTTCCTTTGTCAAGTGAGACTGATAGAGTTAAAGGCATAAAAGCCTGCAAAAGGAGGTAGTCCAATGGCAGTCCAATGGCTGTGCTAGTTTCCCACACATTCTGTTCTACTAAGAGTGCACAGAACAAAAATCAACTGACGTGGGCCATAAGGGCAGTACACAAAAAGTGAGTAAATAAAGCTCAGGACTGTGGAAAAAATAACCATGCAGTATTACTCAGTACTATTGTCCATGAGACAGTGCAGGGATGAGTGAAGATGTGGACATGTGCCATGTTCCATGGCATTTGGTATGTGCTTTGCAAATCACAGTGGTGGAATGAAGTGATTTCTGTTACAGCTAAGCAGTATATCTACTGGCCTGCCCTCATACAAAACAAATAGAAGTAGAGACGAAGGTCATGGTATTTGAAACGAAAAGCAGTTAATGTAACAAACCCATTTCCAATTTTCTCTTAATTGCTTATATAGTTGTCACTCAAATTGAAATTACATTTTTAAGAAAGCATGTATAAAAAAATAAGGTAAAGTGTTTTTATTTGTTACAGTAATTGCTGTAGATGTTCAGTATTGACTAGCACTATGTGGTAGGGCATAAGAGGAAATATGGAACTGAAAATGGAAATGAGGTCCCATGGGCAAACAGGCCATGCAATAAGTAAACATCATGACAGGTCTTCCATGCCCTTCTCAGTACAAACAAATTCTACAGTACTGATAAAAATTTCCAACATCCTTCTTTCTCCTGCACATGTATAGCAATTTCCAGTCTGAAGCCCAGTTCAAAGTTAACAGCTGTCTAAAAACAAACCCGTTGCTCCCCATCCTGCAACATTCTAAAGCCATCATGCAGTGGTGCGGGATTCTCCTTGCTGAGATGTGGTCCCTCCAAAACTTCCAGAGATGGGTGCTCAGAACCAGAACCAAAGAGACAAGTGTTCCAGAAAGACAAGCTGAAGTTAAATCCGGCATTCTCAAACCAGGCTCCAACACCTTCCCAAACTCTAAGGGGAAATAATTCAGAGGACCTGGGGAGTAAAACTGCCAGGTGTGAACTCAGGTTAAGAACTGCATCTTGACAAAACTTAATAGAAAGTCACGCTAGGGCACATCTTGGTTATCCTGCCTAAATTTTACAACTCACTTCCCTTGTTTTAATATTAGCTCCTTCCTATAAACAAGAAGCTGTGCAGAGGGAGCACTTCAGCATCACTGCAGTGAGTGCTAGCTCTGAGTAAGGGCAGCCAGGGGACAAGGGGAGGATTAAGCTCTGAGCCCCAGAGCCTGGCAGAGGTAGCTGGGGCTGTGGAGCCCACAGTGGGCAAGGCACCATGGGGCACACCTTGACACATCAGGCAGCAGCAAACGTCTGTGCAACAGTGTTAGGGAAGCAAACAACACAAGTGCCAGCCTGAGAACAACATGGAGAGTGTGTTACAGCACAGCTAACACCTGCAGTGGAAGTGGACAAAGGGAACAAAAACAGGGAGCACAAGATAAAGAATGACAAAGACACAGGTGGAAAAAAGGATAAGAAGATGACATGTTTGGAAAGAAAAGCACAAAAGGACATAAGTGTGTATGAGAGGAAGGCAGAGAAGGGTAGCAAAAGACTTGAAGTAAAGGCAGACGAAACATAACATTGACAAGTGAAATGTGGGA
Organism: Sclerurus mexicanus; assembly: GCA_013396755.1. Classification (NCBI taxonomy): domain Eukaryota; kingdom Metazoa; phylum Chordata; class Aves; order Passeriformes; family Furnariidae; genus Sclerurus; species Sclerurus mexicanus. The sequence continues at coordinate 80,471 of VWZF01003023.1, forward strand.
GCTGATACATTCACTGTTATTCAGCTTAAGTAGTGAAGACAACAGCTTCTTGGTCTGGCACATACATACCCTGATAGCATACAGAAGAACTTGCATGTTATCTGGGATCACTCAAAAGAGATACTAAGGTAAGAGACTGGAGGAGAAGGCTGGTGGCTGTAAGGACAGTGTGAAAAGAAACAAGAAAGCACTGACACAGCAAACCTCTATTTAAGAACACCTGCAGAATAATGACAACACAGCAGAAAGACTGAGGTCTTCCTCACAAATCTAACAAGTGTCAATCAGCAGGTCCAATGTAATCAGTGCTCCACAGAAGCAGGGCCATGAGTTTGCCAGCATTCATTCATAGACAGATGCAGCTGTGTATTGTCAATTGCCAATGAAACTATGTCCCAGACTGTGTTACATCGTCAAAACAGTGCTGGATATTCAGAAATGTGTCCCTATGTTTGTTATTATTTATTCCCTGTCCACACTCTTGTTATATTTAAATCAAGTAAGTCACAATGATACTGGCCTCAATCTGGCCTTGTTCTTGACATTCAGTCCTTTTCCTTCAGACTGCTTTTGGGAAACCAGAGTCAAAATCTGTAAGTGCTTGCAACTTTCCTGTGTTGAACTTTCAAGTTACTTCTGGCTTCTGCAGATCTTAACCATTCTTCAAAATAATGACTGCCTGATGTATGTGCAAGAACACTTTCATACATGACAGAAAAATTCTACCTCATACTCTACAGAGATTTTCATCAATCTCCATTTGAAATTCGAAGTAGTAGAATTTGATGAGGTTTTTATTCAAGTGAAGTAGTGAAGTAAAAATGCCAGTTCAACCCAGAGAACAACTATCTGAAAGTCTTTGAAGGAAACTCCCAAAAGGCAGGAGCAATTTATTCTTCAGTCCAGAGGGAAGCTCCCTGTTACAATCACCATATAGGAATATAAAAACTAAAGGGAAAAAAAAATATCCAGAGACTGTTACTAGAATGATCATTTGTTATGTCCTATGAAACTCCACGGGACATTAATGATCTGTCATTTAGAGATTCTTCTGACAAGTCCTGCTACAAGATCCACCTGACACAAGGCCATGGCTACTGAACAGAAGTTGAGTCCTCAAAGCAATCCAAGGAGTTACTTCCCCTACTCTGTGAGAGTGATGACAGAAAATTTAGTATGGCTTTGAATATCTGAAGACTGAAAGTCCTAGTGATTCGTCACAATTTTTCATAACTACCCGATTTCATCTTTAGAGAGACTATGAAGTAGACAGGAGCTTATATGATAATTTCACCTTTTGCATATCTAGACCATAATACCTTCTGGATCCCACAGAAGAATGAATTGACTATTTTAAAACATTCTGTCATGCAGTATTTCTCCTGTGCTTTTTAAAGTCTGTTTTATTACTGTAGCTAGGATGTTTAGTCATTCCACAATTCAGAGCTTTATTATTGCAATGAATCATAAACTATGAGCTACCAACTTCAAAGAAGATCCAGTGAAATTTAAAAATCAAAACAAAGAAAGTAAGTATTGTTTTCTGTTCCTTTTATGCTCATACTTAGCAAGACCCTGAGTCGTTGCAGTTTTGCAGTGCTTTTGTAAGAGCACCCTTTCTAGTGGGTTTCAAGAGGAAAATGACAATGGTTCTGTCTCCTGCTTGGGTAGAGTTCTTGTAGTCCTACTAGGATTATCCTTTTAACAGCATTTTTAAAGCAATGATCTCCATAGTTAATGGTCAGAAATGAAGATACTATTCTGAAATATCATGTAAAAATCCTGCTAATTTACAAACTAGGTTTTTTGAAAAAAAGCCCAACCAATCAGAGTATGAAGCAACTGTCACATCCATGACTTGACATATGTGCTTTGGATCCCAGCTAGACTCCTGCACATGAAAGGAAATGTATGTGACACAGTTAAACTTACAAACAGGGAGTATCTGAAGTTCTTCCCCAAATGGGAAAGTTGCTGAGATGGATACAATTTTACTTTCTCTGAAATTCAGGGTGACGTAAATACCAAAGAAGAGAGAAATCATGTCAATGATATTAGACTGATGGAATTAAGTTAACAGTGGAAAAACACACCCCCATTCCCAGAAGTATTGGCAATTCAGCACTAGGATGAACAAAACACCAGAGAACACACAAATGGAGGGCACTCATGACTCAAGTGAGTTGAGCTTAATGGAATAATACATATTTGCCTTCAGCTTTTATTTCTGTCATCTGGCTACAATCCTAAAACATCTTCTGGTCATCTCTACAGCACTGAGTGGCCTGAAGTAAGCCTTCAGACCCATCCATCTTTTACTACTGCAGAGGAGATCTGGACACAACAATCATACTCAAAATCACAGTGAACAGATTTATAGAGGAAATATTTTTTTTAACAGACTGTCAGAAGTGACTTATATTATGTATCCGCTGATGAACTTGACTCTCTCTGACACCCAGTCTGTCTTTGTGAGAACCCAGTCCTGTCAGTCCTGAGCTTCAGAACTTAGTTAGGGAAGGGTCACAGACAGAATACTTGAAGTACTTCTCAGTACTTGAAATACAGGCTTCTGAGAATTTTTTAAAGTTTGATCACTACTAAAAAATGGTTCTTTCACATTTGTCTTGTTTCTCATCTTCCTCTAATGTCGTTTTATAAACTAGTGTTTTCAAATAACCATAGGATGAGTTTAGGGGAAGCTGTGATTTTTTTCATTTGAAAATGCAGACATTTCCCAACACGACAGAACTAAGACCAAACATTCAAGTTAACTAAAGACCAACCTAGGTTTCTACAATTACTATTATTACTCTTTAGCATGCCATAAAAGACTTCATTTCTGACAAAAGCATGAGCTGCAAGAATACTATGCTAAGGTGGGGCTCATTCCACTGAGTGATATTCATGCAGAAGCAATACCATTTTCATGCTTTATCTAGATTAACAAAAGACAAATAGGCACTGTCATTGATGGTAGACCTAATTATTTTTTAAAACAATCAAAGAAACATAGGTCAGTCAGAAAATGCTTTTACATATCTATAGTAACACACTTCCTTCTGTAGGAGCTTTTCAATATGCAGTTAAAGTCAGAAGGTTCTGAACGGTCAACACGCAATACATGAAAAGTTTTGTAATTGCTCTCATTCCAGTTATTCTTAAACAGTTACACATAATCTCCCCAAAATTACTGCTTTTTGCAGGGTTAAAACAGGAGAAGCAGAGAGGTTTGCTATGTGAGCCCCAACTGATCTTAAGAAGTCAGAAGACAGAACAGTTTCCAAATCCAAAATGATTACTGAGAAAATACTGGCACCAGCAACTTGCTTTCTTGTATCAGATACACATTAAAGACACACTAACTGCCAGTCAGAAAGCTCCATTTGCATCCAATTTCTAAATGCAAGTTTCAGTCACTGATACACTGTGATAGATTGACAGGAGGTATTACTATAAGATAAATCTTGCCTGCTTTGGAAAGCCTGAAGGCAGGCACTGCAGAACTTGTCTCCCACAGCAACATGCGTCATCTCACTTCTTGCCCAATTTTCCTTGCTCCCTTGAATTTTCTCTCAGTATCCCCCTGATATTCTGTGTCAACAAACACACACCATTAAAGCCAGCAGTCGTTATGTTGATTTTGCTCCAATGCTTTAGTAAAAGAAAATTGAGCTTACAACAGCCCACAGATCACTTGTGTGCATTTAGCCAAATTTTCCTGACTACCATCTCAGCAACTGTGATGGTTCCATCTACACCCCTGCACAGTAAGACTTTGCTACTCAGACAGGTTCAAGAATAACACTATAATCACATCCTCTCCTCATCAACAACTGCAAGTTGTAATTATACAAAATGACCAAAACTACATTTTTAGCACACTGAGACACATGGGCTTAAGTGATTTACTCCCTCTGCAGGTGAGAATTAAAACACAATGGGTGCACGAGGGTTATACTTGTCTTTAAAACAATGAATAGAAATAGCTGTGAGGATGATTCATGTGAGAACATCCCTGAGTGATGATATTAAGTTTTACTTCAGGAAATGGTTCTGTTTTCAGAAAAGCTCCTCTCTAGTTGGTGCCTGTTTTACTATTGTATGAATCAACATCAGCAGGTAAAATGGATTTACACAAGTGTGAGAGAATCAAAATCCAGTTTAGTTTTGGGTAGAAAGTTACTCTTTAATCTCCTCCTAGGATAGAAAGTTACTCTTTAATCTCCTCCTACATTTAATAATCCTTACTACATTTTCTTACAACATTTAATGTCGGAAGCCTTGTTTCACATCTCGTGGTTTATCAATTTTGCTTAGAATATTTAAATTTCTAACATTTACAATGACTAACTTATCTCTCACAGTATACTATGTTTCTTGATTGCAATTCAAATTTGGTTTAGAAAGTCTTCAAAATTATTCCCATATTTTTGCTGTACAGACAGCTGCCTTTGTTACTGCAACAGGAGTCACCTTGTGAAATGTCTCCCTTTTACTTAGGTGCAATTCTTGATTATACACCAAATCATACTGTCTCAGTTTATTTCAGCAAACACTAAATCTTGATGGTGCTGAAGAGCCAGTGCAAGTTTGGAAAGGTGAGATGAATTATACATTAGGGCACCTGTTTCAATAGAATTTGTCAGTCAGTTGCAGAATCTTTACCTTGAGACTTATAATGCTGAACCCCTCCTTCAACCTTTAAATATTTCTGTACTTTCAGTCACTTCAGATGTTATGTGGTTCACAATAGGTAGGTGGAAAAAGGCAGAAGAAAAAAAGGAAAAAAAGACAAGCAGAAAGAAATAAGAACCCAAAGCAATGAACTATAAATCCTAAGGACAGTTATACTTGGAAGCAGCTTCTTTTTAAATGAATGCTACAGAAAGTAACTACTAAACAGAAGCTAAAAATTACCCTGAGTGCTTGAGGGACCACTGGAGAGAACAGAAGTCACAGCAAGAGACTGGCTAAATAATTCTACATAAGAAGATAAGAAGGTAAGATATGCGCGACATACACGTGCTTGAAAACAGAAAGCCCAGGCATGAATATTGTTATCCAATGGAAGCAAGTGACACCAATTAGTCTATATTACAGCTACAGGTGTTATTTATTCTGATTTTCCAAAAATCCAGAAAGGAAAATGTGCAGAAATTGGCATTTGCCTTAAGAACCAGCCTAGACTCATGCAAAAGCTCTCAGCAACAGACAAAAACACTCTAATCTGAAACTAACACTGGTTCTTTCAGAATATGCAATATTTTCTATTCTGTGTAGCTACATTTTTTTTTAATGAAAAAAGAAAAGAAAAAAAGGAAAGAGCAAAATCTTTTTTGTGGAAAGTTGACACTCAAGAAAAACAACAGAAAGGCAGGAGTTAGAGCAAAAGATCAGATCTCAAAAAGCTCAAGACAGAGGAAAAGGACTAGATGGCAAAAGTAAACGTACAGTCTCTTGAGCATGTTGCAACATTGTAGAGCTACTTGTACTTACTGGCATGTCTAAGAAGTGAACTCGTCAATAAAAGCCTATAATGTTTGCTCTCCATCATTGATTTTGAGGCCAGAATGATCCTGAACAGACATCAACCATTATAGTTGAACCTGGCCAACTGTGAAAAACATGGTTCTGTTTCCTACAACATTGCAATAAAAACCCCACCAAAAGAACAGTGTTATTCCCATTAAAAAGCCCTTCCTTGGCAGATACTAATTTGCATTGAATGCTGGTCACAGCTGGACTAATCTCAGGAAAGCTGAGCTCAGCACTTCAGGCTTGGATGCTTATTTGCATCTTTAAAGACAAATTCTTTGGCTTGCAATCCAATTGGCTTTAGCCAGGCAAGTGTTACAGGTTTTGCCCCATGGCCTACAAAGCTGAATTGGAAGTCTAAGAACAAGAACTTTCAGCACCCTCCTTTTATGGCCACGATAAAAGTAATGCTGGCACAGGGAATGCAGTTATGCTTTGGAAAAAAATAATTATGCCTAGAGAGATCATCTTGATTGCTTTCACCTACTCTGAACCACATATAAAGCCAAGTCTCCAGAGGGAATATGCAAACTGCAGAGGGGACATTTAAGGATCAGGTCAGCATCAAGAACTGCCAAGTTCTGAGTTTATGGCAAACTTCAACTGCTTCTGTCACCTTCTGTCAGTGACCAAGACAACACTATACTGAATGACATGAGCCATCACATTCTGATGGCTACCTCAGAAATAAAATGCAATTTCTGCTATATCTGCACAAGGTATGGTATTAGGATATATGATTAGCTCCTGCAAGTAGCCCTAGGGCAGAGTTAGATCTAAGATAATACAAATACAATAAAAATACAAATAACAACAACAACAAGTTTAAATTTCAAAATAGGAAAAAATGTTGGTAAGAAACATGAAGACCATTCTTTCTCCAGATGCTCTGAGGATCTGTTTCTTTTGAAAAGGTAAGAAAAAACATGGATGACATCTGACAATGTCCAGGCAATCACACAGATCTCTTTAACAAATTCATCTTTCATAAGACAGCAGGGATCTGAAATACATAAGAGTTTAGTCTAAAAAAAAAAAAAAAAGTCCAAGTAGTTATATCCAGTAATGGTCCTTTAATTTATAATATTAAACTCATTCGTCCCTGAGATAGAAGAGTAATAAAATAAACAAAAGGGACTGCCACAGAGACCAAGGCTCCAGTGGTGACACAGAAAATTTGCTCTCTATTTTACAATTTCTCTCTCTGTTCCCTTTCTCACCAGCCAGCCAAAAGACACGACAGCTTCAGGACTTGAAGAAAGGAGATGTGAAAACATGAACTTTGTACACTTTGTCCTGCAGAAAGCTTCCAGATGTTACAGAAGAAGAGAAATGGCAACTGTGGTGAGAAGAGAGGACAACCAAACTGTGAAGGATTATGATCCTCATGATAGCACCATGTTCCTTATGCTGCAGCACATGTGGCCTGGATCAGCTTCACAAGTACTGAGTTCACACTGCTGCTCTTGGACAATGCAAACAGAAAAATTAATGGTGCAATTAAAATCCACAGCTCACAAAGCCCTTCTTCACACTAACAAGACCAGCAATATGTTTTGATAAAACCATCTGATGCAGTTTTGCCATTATGTCACTCCCAAGAACTTCATTTACATTGACCTTGATCAGTGTGACAGCAACAAAAGATAGCCAGGACTTTGCATGCACATGTTACTCCCTCCTCTTACTGCCATCCCTGCCACCACCCCACTCTTTTCCTTTTCTCTGATGAGCAATGTGGTTCTTCCTAAGATATGAACACCAGGTGGATATTGCAGGAGGAACTGGATGCTCACACAATTAATGCATTCCAGAGACATGGGAGCTAAAATGTTTGCATTGACTTTGGTGCATACTGGCTTGTAAAAGGGTATGAAATGGTGCTGGAGACTGGGACAATGGGGTAAACTAGTTCTCCCAAGGTTGGAGGCAGCTCCTGGCTAGATCCCCCCCTCCCCACTGGCAGGGATGCCTGCAGGGTCCATCCAGTTCAAAGATGGAATATTCACTTTTGGATACCTCAGTAAAAGCACCTAAGATCCAATCAAATACAGAGAAAAAAATCCTAAAGGAGCTCCATATGTGCTTTGTTGCCTTGTAGTTGTGAATTCTGTGAGGCCAAAGCTGTAAACCTGTATGTTTCTAGCTGAACCTGCTCATATTATAACTCTTTAGATACTATAATTCATTGCAAAAAATGATGAAGTTGTTATTGCATTGGCAATATTTAGATACTGTATTAGCAATAAATGCAATAAATCCACTCCCATAATCACTGTGTCCTACTTCTCATGTCTAGCCAAGAACCTTTCCCTCTACAATTCTGCTACACTCAGTTTGGCCCCTTTGTTGCCCATGAAGGATCCAATGCAATAAGGGATTTCCTTAAACATATCAAGATAAAGGTAAGAAACCTAAACAGTAAATCAAATCACATCCTAAAACAATGTATTTGCCCTAAGCAGGAGGGACAGAATACACAATAGTTACAGGCTGGATAATCACCTTGTGGGTTCCCTATTATTAGCACATCAAGGGAGCACAGGGAATCTTTCCATGCTGCAATCTGTTGTCCCTGATCTCTACAAACAAGCCTGGCATCTCATCTTTAACATCTATAGCACAGTGTTGTCAAAACTCCCCCCACAGAATGCTTCCCAGGGTGTTAGGATACATGCCAGTACTGTTGCCCCAAAGCCTTCCTTGTTCTGGGTGGGCTCTACCACTTTTCTTCTCCCTGGGCTTCTTAGCATGCTTTCTGGGTGGAAAGACATGGATTCTTGTCTTTGAACTTCAAAGAGTTTAATTCATGCCCTAAAGAAAGAAGCTGAGGTGCTTTGATCTGCCATCAGAAGATACTGATCTGCCATCTGGAGATGCTGATCTCTCCTCCTTGACTGCAACTGGGCCAGCTCCTGCAGCAGGCACTGCTGGCTGTGCTATAGGAATAAGGAGGCTCCAAAGCCACTCACTATCTCCTGGTTCAACAGTCTGTGTGACCAGGTGCTACACTGGACCAGGGAAGGGAAGCCCCTTACTGCCAACACTGGAGGGTGGGGTGGTGGGATTGGAGGCATGGTCAGAAAATAAGTATTTTTCAGCCAGATCAGTTTGTCAAACCAGCTTCCCATGTGACTGCAAAAAAGCTTGTGCCAGCATGTGGGAGGCAGACCTGGTTTGGAAACAAGCAGCCAGGCAGAGATGAGCCCAGTTCTTTCATTGGCAATGAAGTGATTTTTTTTTGGGGGGGGAAAAAAAACAAGAAACCACCCTTGCTCCTCTTGAGGTGCCTAAGGCTGAGTACCAGTGATTCTGTACAGCTTAAAAATGATGCAAAGGCACACAGGGTGGAGTAAGAGGCACAAGCAGAAGTCCATTAAGTCCCTTGTCTTGACTTGTGGTGTGGTTCTGGCAGCAGGAATGAGCATAAAAGACAAAAGAAATCAGATTGCATGGTTTCCACTTGCCATGCATGAACTTAATGAGAGTAATTTATATTGACTAAATGAACCTGAAATTTTGGATGACATTTCTGTGTTGACTGTACAACCAGCTCCAGCACCTCTGGCTCCAACAAATCTGAGATATATGTGTATTAAGGAGGAATAAGTAAGCCAGTTTAGGAAATAACAACAGCATGAAGTTTTACACTACTCTACTGCCCAGCTTTTCTTTGTTTAAAATTTGAAAAACTGAAGGCGTTTTTTACAGTATTTTAATTTGTCTTAATCTTTAACTATACTCTGTAGTTTTACCAGGAAGAACAATAGGAAATGTCAAATTATCATTAAAAATACAAATTTCAAGGTATACATTTTTTCAACAAAACCAGGAAAAAATAACATGGGAAATACTGATGTACACTGGGTAAAATTTTCAAGTTGATTTCTAGATGATTAAGCTTGAGGTAAGCATTCGAATTAAATCACAGCATTTCAAAGGAGAAGAAAGGAAAATTATGGTACTCAAAAGACTGCAGTGATAACTGCAAAACCAAACTCAAAAACTTCAATGGTTTTTGTGATCTTAGCATAAGAGAAAAATTTTGGAAATATGGGAGGAGCGGTGAGAGTAGAGTCAGTGTCCACATGACAAAACAGATAAAACAGAAACATGTTGAAATAAAATATGTATCAGTAGCAGAGCTAACAATGCCATCTGCTAAGTCTTCCTTACATATCCCACTATTAAATCTGGTATTCAAGTGTTTTAATCTTTGCTCTGATTTATTGATTTGAGGTGATCATCTCAGTATCAGGCACCTGTGGTTTTTTAATGGAAATCTCCAACAGAAACAGTTCAGTGATTTCTAAGCAGGTTAGAGAAAGTGGTTTGCTCATGCTAAGTGCTCTGGCTGTTCTTCATTTTAAAAATAGCTTTTGAATTAGGAATACATCATCATCTTGTGGAAATGTGCCCCAATTCCACTGTGCACTATCCTGAAGGCTTCACACCATGCCTCAATTTGCATTGGCCCCTGGCACAGGGCACAATTTTATCACATGAGGTGCAGATAGACCTATTACTTTTATTAAAGTGACTGCTTATATAATGCTATTATAGGTCAGTGTAGGTCTCAGTCTGTTGGTGAGATGTTTGTGCTGTTATCTGAGCTGGGAAACCAAACATAGGAGTGATCCCTTTTGAGTCCTAAGGGCACAGAACATGGTGGGACATATTGGAAATTCCTATGAGAGTGGCAAAATGCTGACAGATTAATCTACACCTGACCCCCAAACATTCCTATGTATGTCTCACTGGACCATAAATCAAATATGTTTTTACAAGTTTTCTTCTTTTAGAAATCACTCAGTAGATATTTTGAGCTCAAATCAGGATCCTTTTTCTCATAAAAGTGCCAAGCCCTTTTCAAGCCATGTTAAATGAGTAGGAGATTAAAGTATCAGTTGCTTAAGCATCTAAAGGAGCAACACTACAAAGAAGGAGTATCTCTAATGCTGCCTCACAGAAGGTAAGTCAAAGAGCCATCACCCATTAGCACTGCAGAAAGCCTGTCAGCTCCTTCCGAACAGCTGCTGCAAATTTGACAGCAGCAGATTTGCACGATGGGGCACCCTGTGCTCCAGCTTACCTCCACCCAGTTGCACTGTGTAAGTCCTACCATGGAGGATGAAACTGTGGAGAAGTGTGTGTACTCATGGGTGTACACACACATCCATCTCCTTCCCTGCCCTTCACTGGAGTTGGAAAGGAAAATTGTAACCTATCTGCAACAGTTTTCAGACAAGGCTATCAAAAAAGATATAGAACATATTTTTAAATTATTAAATATGATAGGACTTTCCAGCCTGAAAAAGAGACAGCTTAGTAGGGAGATTTACAAAACCAGAAAGAATGAAGAGATGACCTGGGATCGATTAGTTACTGTCTCTTGAAATGAAAAAAAAAAACAAAACCAGAAACATTACAGCTAGTGCAACTAGTAAGTAGCAAGTTCAAAGGAACAAAAGGACACATTTCTCCACTAAACTTACAGTTGAGCTGTGAAAGTCCTTACTGCATGGCATTTAGGACCCTACGTGTTTATGTTCAAGAGGATACTCATCAAATTTACAGGAAAAAATATTCAAAGGTAATAAATATCAAGGTACCACCTCTGGCTCCACACCCCCCAAGTCACCTATCACTGGAAGAGGGCAGAAGGGAGTACTTACTCCATTATTCTGCTCCTCACTGTGCATTTGGCAAGCAAACATTGAAGATATAGGAGATAGGATACAAAACTAAAGGAATTTTAGGTTTTCTTTGGCACATTTCACAACGCTTTTGAAAAGAGAAGCCTGCAAGAAAGATAGACATGAGTAACAACCTGTGGTTGTTCCAAATATTTTTTCTACTGAAAAGTAAATTAGAATTTATTTGATTAGTCAACTTGGTTTTGTCATCCCTTGTCAGTAGGCACAAAATTAATAACACTTGCTAACACAAACATGATACAAGCTTTCTCTTCTACTTTTTGTAAAAAAGTACTGGGCAAGCTTATGTTGATTCACAGCCCTGTGCCAACAATTCCTATTCCATTTTACTGCCATAAGGAAACCTGAGTTACATAAAATGTATATACAGAGAGCTCAGAAGGAGGTGTATGGCACGGATAGCATGAAATTCACAGTTTAGAGAGGTGTAAAGTCCTGTACTCTTCTCTTGAACTCTACCCTGTCTCCTGTCTGTAAATGGCACCTCTCAGGCTCGCTTGCAAGTTACTATATAAGCACCAGTCTGGGAGTGCAGCCAAGCATGGGGAAGTCTAAGCCATATTCCCTGTTTAGTCCACAGCCAAAGTAATTTTTAAAGTATTTTTTATAAAAGCAGACAGATTGTTGTAAAGGAGACTATACAAAACTGTAGGGAGAGGTGGCTTAATAAAGCCCTTCAACATCTACTCATTTAGTACCAATAAGACTGATACCCTCATGTGAAAAAAACCTCCTATTAATTTCTCAGTTACCCAAATACATGCAGCATTCATGGTGGTTTTTAGACTGCTTCACGTGCTGAGCTGTGAAAAGCAACAGTGGTTTGAAGAACTAAAGGAACAGAGCATTTCCTGAACTTTTGCCATGTGCTCATTCTGCTGCTGAGATTGTACTAGAGATAGATGGAAAAAGATTTATTTATTTCGTCCCCCTGCCTGCATCTGTACTGTCGCAAATCTTGTTGAGCAGGTCATACAGTATTTACTCTCTTTGTGACTTCTGAACTACACATGAAGAGAAGGCAAAGGATGCAAAGCTTTGCAATCCAGCACTGATGCAATCAGTTTAAGAGATTAATAGGTGGGCTCAAGAAAAGGGAAGGGGCCATCATGACTTGTAAGCCTCTAAACCATCAGAACAGCCAAAATACCTCTCATTTTTTTCTGATCTTCAGATCCCTGAAGAATCAAGTGAACAGTACGATTTGTGAACAATGTGTTACAGTGGAAGGGTCTGGGACACAATCGTAAGAAAATGTGCTTAGTGTAATAATCTTATCCAAGGGTACAATTAACTTATATAGATTTCAGATGCTGCCAGGCCTCTAGGAAGGTGAGAGACAAACAAAAGGCAATGCTGGGATTAAGTCCAGTTTGCAAAAAGAGAATAAATAACATTCTTATGATGGGAAGATGAGAGAAAAAAATCCCTTTCATGCAGAGCATTGACTATCTCAGACTTTGTTGCTTAACCTAGTCACAGAAATCCTTTTGTACTTCTCTTTTTATTTTTTCTCATCCCCGCATTTCCTCCCTGAGTTCTTTGCACTGACAAATTCCCTGCTTTCTTCCTTACCATCCTTTCATAGAACCCCAGAGGCTGGAAGTGTATCATGTGGTCCAACCTATCTGCTCAAGCAGGGTCATCTTAGAGCACATTGCACAGGAGTGTGTCCAGGCAGTGCTTAAATATTTCCATAGAGGGAGACTCCACACCCTCTCTGGGCAGCCTGTTCCAGTGCATGGTCACCCACACAGTAAAGAAGTTCTTTCTCATGTTCAGGTAGAACTTCCAGTGCATCAGTGTCTGCCCATTGCCTTGTGTCCTATTGCTTGGCACCAGCAAGAAGAGCCTGGTCCATCCTCTTGCCATCTTCTTCCCTCTGCCATTATTTTCTTCTATTTTCTCTTAGATATCCCACACTTCTTGACTTCAACTCTGAGTTATTTTCAACATTGCCCCTGATGGGTGACTGTGGGAGTGTGTGATGTATTGTTTCTGAATTACAGCAGGCTGTTTGCTAAGGGACAAGTCCTGGCATGGTCCCAGGGCACAACTCTGTCTTCTGTCCAGGGCAAAAAGTTCCCAGCAAACCTCCCGAAGTGAAGGTCAACCCAGACAGAGGGTAAAAAGACCAAAACAAAACAAAACAAAACAAACAATCAGAAAGATTTAAAAAGGGCTCTATCTTGGTATCTTTAATTAGGATGCATTCAACAATTGTCCTGGCCACTCCACAGGAAACATGGGGTTTTTTACTATCAGGACAACAGAACTCTCTACTAAAATGTCCAAAAATACATTTTGGCAAGCATTTAGGAAGAAAATTTTATAAAGAACTAGGAATAACTAACTTTTGGAATAACATTTTAGAATGAAATTGTAATTCTTCACCATGAATGAAGTGAGGCACTAGAACAGGTTGCCCAGAGAAGCTGTGGATGCCCCATCCCTGGAGGTGTTTAAGGCCAGGCTCGATGGGGCCCTGAGCAACCTAGTCTAGTGGATGGTGATCCTGTCTGTGGCAGAAGAGTTGGAACTAGATGATCTTTAAGGTCTCTTCAAACTGAAACCATTCTATGATTCTGTGATTTGTGTGAATTCTCTTTTGCCACTTGAAGTGCAGAAGGGTCCATGAGAACTACAGCTCCACTATGTGAGTACTTAGCAAAGCATGTTTAAAGGCTGCAACAATAAACCTATCAACCAAAACTCACAAGTACTATAAATGAAAGGGTATCAAGTCCTTAAAATACCACAAACCTTCCTCCAAACTGCTGCCACAGAACCCCTGACATCCTTTCTAAAACCTTTGTATAATGTTGCTGTTGCAGCATTTAGCCATTTGTTACAGAATTTATAAATGGATTTACTTCTGTCACAGGTTTTTTTTCCTGGTGAAAAACCTCTTGACACAGACAATGGCAATTTCTACTATGAAAATAATCTTTTAAGTTCACTTCAAAGATAAACTGGATAGGCATTAACATTTAAACAGCTTTTTAGAAAGCTGGGCTATAAATTAGGAATGTCAAGATCACCGTGCCTCCTGAACAATTTAAATCCTATCACTCATACTAAAAAGGACACAAATTAATTATGGAATGAACACAGGGTGGGGTTGGTTCTGCCATGCTTACTCATGAGGAACAGGGTGTACCTAGACAATTCCCTCATGGGACACTTCTGCAGAATGTACTACAGGCCTGTTCAGATTAAATTGAGAAAAGAAATGTAATAAAATGTTCCCTTTTGAACCACTTAAAATGCTAATATGTTGCTTCTAATGAGACCAAACCGGTGCACTTCTGGCACAGTGCCTAGATGAATCTCAGTCACCAGCAGATTTATGGGTTTTTTTTCTGCAGCTGTAGTGCTCAGTGGAAATAAAGACCTATGTGCATAGGAAGAAAATATGTAATAAACATGAGCCAACCTTCCTGAATTCCAACTGTAGCAGCACTGCCACAATGGGAAAGGCCTAATTGCTGGCACTCCATACCTGGCTTGGACATGCACTTTGTTAGTGAGACTTAGATCCCTTCGATATGAAGTAGAAGACTGATGAGACAAAAGAAATACAGTTCTAATTTAGGCTCTGGAAGAAAGTAGGCTGTCGGGATTATGCAGAAACTTTCTGTGCATTTCTTTGCCAGTGTGATCCCTTGTGTCTCAGTATCACAAACCTGTCATTAGCTTCTGACTTCTTGTCCTTATCACAGGATCTACTCTTCAAGCTGTTGTGCTCAGTCCTCTCTTTTCCATTCAGACAACCCTGATCTTTTCCTTGCTTGCCACTCCTTCAACACACAGCAAGCTGCTGTGCAAGTGCTTTCTCTTTCATCCTGTCTACAATAGTCCAACCTGGCTCCTTGGCTGTGTATCCAGGGAGCCATGTCTCAGACAACAGGGACTCTCATCTGCCCTGAAGTTATGCAATTCAAGATCATCATTAGGAAATTATCTACGTGATGGTAGTAAGTCAGCAGTATATAATAGGCTGTACAGAGAGCTGGATCCCATTGCACTTCAGGTAAGCTTATTCTAAAGGACTATCCAAACCAAATTTCAATACTTTCAGGAATAGTCTCCCGAAATATGGAGAGCACCACTCCAGGAAGGAGCCCCAAATGCAGGGAAGCAGGTAGGTAATGCACATAGGCATCTATAGGGCCATAGAATCTCTTTCAGCTCATATCCACACAGCTGCATAAATACAACCCTTGCCTGTATCCCTTTCTCCCAGTTTAGTTCTTGTCCCCACTAAATTTGAACCTATTCCCTCCTCCACACTGCCTTGGCACCAAGAAGGGGGTCACTGAATGCACACAAGACACAGGCTTCCTGCTCTCACTTCCCGGACTTGGCCACATCCCAGCCCACAGCAGCTGGCTCTGGCTGCTGGAGAAGCTCTGCTTCATCTCTGCAGCCCTGGGACACAGCGTGCTCAGACACCCTCCATCGGGAGCACACACAGGCTTTTCAGTGCTAATTGCTGAGAGAGCCTCAGCAAACTGTGATGTCAGTGTCTTTGGAGATTTTAGTTTCTAAGTGCAAACAAGCTTCTACTGAGCACAATCATACAGAATTGAGAATTCTTGCAGGAGCACCAGAATCTGAGCACATTTTCACAAACACACTTAAAGACCATTCCATGGTGAGGCTACAGGCAACCATGAATATTTCAGTAGGAAGACCTAGGCAACCATAATCATATAAAGTGTCAGCAACACTGCTTACAGTCATTCTGCCATCAGAGCTTGGAAGTGCAGAGGAGCACACAAAGTTGTGCTTATGTATGATGCAGTTATGGAGGAGAATGACAGAATAATTTAGGTTAGGAGGGACTTCTGAGGGTCATCCAGTTTAACCTCATAGCCAAAGTGGGGCCATCTTTGAAATAAGATCAGGCTGCTGAGGGCCTTGATCTGTCCTGCTTTGAGTATCCCAGAGACGGAGATCCTGCGGCCCCTCTGGCAAAACCTTCTCAGTCTGCAGGGGAAGAATGTTTTCCTTATCCTGAAATGGGTCATCTTCTGTTGCAGTTTGTGACCATTGCCCCTTCCTACTTTTTGTGTGTACCTCTCAGAAGAAACTGGCTTGTCCATGAATGCTTCTGTAGGTAATAGAAAACAAAGCCAGTTTCTTCAGCTT
Source organism: Sclerurus mexicanus (assembly GCA_013396755.1). Taxonomy (NCBI): domain Eukaryota; kingdom Metazoa; phylum Chordata; class Aves; order Passeriformes; family Furnariidae; genus Sclerurus; species Sclerurus mexicanus. The sequence goes on from VWZF01003023.1 coordinate 96,880, forward strand.
CCCCTTGTTTATCGTGTGCTCCCGCCCTCTATCCATCTAGTGTCCCTCTGCTGGACTGCCTCCAGCTTGTCAGCACTATTTGTACATATTTATAAAGCTGTCCAGATTGCACAATCCCACAAGAACACACTGGCTTAACAACAGTAATATAAATATTATGAATACATTTTACAGATCTTTCATGATTCATTAAAGAAAATGACTGCTAGCAAAGTGGTAGATATGGGTGATAATTACAGAACAGTACAAGGCAGTTTCTGCAGGCATGCTGTACAGTAAAGTTAAAAAATAAAGCTTATATAAGACTATAAATATTAGGCAGAAAATGTCCCAAGGAATTTCATAACTCTAAAAAGAAATACCTGAGAGCATGTGGGGTGTAAGTACAGGTTACAAATTTTGAATCACAATTACTTTCCAGCAGACTATTCCATGTATAGCAAAAACACGTATTTCTGTGAACCGAGATGATTTTTATTTGGTTCTGAAAAATATTTTAGAAAACAAAGCCTCATTAATCACTTTTTACACTTAGGAATTGGAAACACTTCTTGTCAGTGAACACCAGTTGTCTGCAGAGAAGCTCTGCAAATTACCCAGCTCTCTGTTGGGAAACAGCAACTGATGAACACTCCTCCAGCATAGTCAGGACAGTTACCTTATCTTATGGCACTAGTTTTTAGCCCTCATACAGTTTTATGGATTTGTCAGGCCCCATTTGAGTTCTCCTTGACTTCATGAAGCCTGTCTTCTCTCTTTTCATTATGCACAGAAACAATGAGGAAGGCAAGGATCATGTGGCACCAGTTACAATATTCTCAAAGGACAATAAAAATGATCTATTTCTGACAATGCCTGCTACTGCAAGTAGCAGGGCTGCCAACCTCTCTCCCATACTCCTAATACCAAAAACTGTATTAATTGCTTTGAGGAAATGAAGTCCAGATTTCCTGGGAATAACCTTCCTCGACAAAGCACTTCAGAAGGGGAAGTGGATAGATGAGCTACATCAATACTAACACTCCTTACCCACATGGCACCAGAGGTGCCACCAGATGCCCTTGGTGATGCCCTTACCCACAACAGTGCCCATCAAGGGCTCTGCACTCCAATGTTCACTAGGACTCATAAGATTGATCCTACTTCTCCACCTATACTTAACAATACATTTAAATAATTTTTACAGATAATAAAATTAAATGTTTTGGATTAGTCTACAAAGTCTGGTATAAAAATGCACTGAAAATATCAGTATTTATAAATTACAGTCTATCTGGTATGTAAAGGACTGTACTTGCAGTGTTGAGTGAGACTGACAGAAACCTTGCAACGTAACTCCAAACATTTATAAATGTACTGTTCTAAAACAATAATAAAAACACAAAAAAAACCCCAAACCCAAACAAAACAAAACTTCCAAAACTTTTGAGATTAGCATTTGGAATTGAAGGGCTAAGCATGTTGAGATTGGTGAAAATATATTTAAAGACCAAATAACTACTTCAATTAAACCTATACTATTACTGTATTTTTAACTTCATTAGAAGTAATAAAAATAACAACAGTACAGTAAGAGCATTGCTAAAAGAGGTGATAGAACAATATTTTTTTGTTATTTCTGTCTGCTGCTATGTTCTTTGCTTTTTCTGTGTGTCTTGATACAGTCACTAATATCTTTGCCACTGGTCTGCCTTCTATACACAACAATTTGATAGCAAGAGAAAAAAAAGGAAAAACAAAAACAAAGACATTACACTGCTAAAAAGCTTTTACATCTGGGGACAGGAGGAAAATCCATAAATGTTTTAAACATAATTCAAAGATCAGTTATGGAGGTGCCTCTTCTAACTCCTATGCATTTCTGACATATCTAAATAAAAGATAAAGACTGCTGCTGAAGAGAAGCTGGGGTACTGTGCCTGATTTGCAGTGTTACCTAAAAACCCGTAACAGCTGTCCCATTTCCCTCCCTATCTTTACAAACAACTGTTGAACTCTCCCAACAACTCCCCCCCTCAGCTTCATATATTCCTTTCCTATCTGGCACAGCACCTTCTGCTATGATTTCCAAATGTCCTCTTGACACACGCTTGTGCACGTACTGCTGCATCTGTTACTAATTAGGGAGGGATATTTAGCCTGGTTGGAGAATGACGCTCTTTGGCAGGGAAAGGAAGCCTGCAAGTTAGAAACACCTTTTCACTCCATTTCTATTATTTTTTTATACACAGCAAAACAGAAAGAAAAGAGCCTGTGAATGTTCTACAGTAGGCCAGTGTATTTGTGCAGATTCAGGTTTCTACCCAAGATGCTAGAAAATTATTTAATTTGCTTTCCTTTGAACTCCCAGTCAGATTGGCATTTTTCCACATACCTGTCTGTGACAGACCTTTTCTATCAACAGTTGTTAAAGTTCTGCCTAGGCTTTCACAGACTGAACAGCAAATTCATACTGCCTAATCCAGCCAAAACTATAATATGACACTGTGGAACAGAAACAGCAGACAAAATTATCAACTCGTCAGGAAATGTGCAGAGGAGACAAGAAAGCCCTTATAGCCTACATGAATTTAAAAGGCTTTGCAAACATCTTGGAGCAAAAGAACAGGATATTTAATATGAATAAAAGTGTTGTAGTAAATTAAAGTACATTCTTGCAATGTTCAGTGGTAAATATGGTGCTGTTAATGCCACATTGCCCTATAGGGCAGTTTCTTCAGAATATAGGAACTATGGTCTGTTCTTGCAGAATTTCAATATCCACAAGTAACATAAAGATGTGGTCATCTATGTAAGTCAGCAAATGTGACATTCATTTAATTCAGTTTTTGATATCCATGATGCATATAGCACAGTCAGCATCCTGTACAATCGATAAAGCGGTGACATGTAACATCATGTAATATTTGACAGACATTAGGATGTGCTCAATCATGTTTGAAGCATGCCTGTCATTCCTGCATTACGGTCTGTCTATGTCTAGCTACAGGTGTTCAAAATTTCCCTACTTACTTTCAAAATCCAAGTGAACTGAGTCTCTCAGTGACAGGACAAATGAAGACATTGGACAGGACAAATAAAGGGAATGCTTTGCAGCACCTGCAGTTAAGGAACAGCTGGCAGAGGATACGAAGGTCTCAGCAGCTTCAGCTGTGGAGACCAGGAGAGTTTTGAAACTGGTGGAGGCAACAGAAGTTGCTGTAACTGAAATTCTGCTTAGACATAAAAATGGGAGTTTTTTTCCTCCACAGTGAGGGTGGTCATGAACAGGAATAGGTTTGCCAGAGAGTTTATGGAGCCTCTGTTGTTGGAGATATTCAAAACTTGACAAAGATCTGAGCAACCTGATCTAACTTGAAACTCAGCCCTGCTTTCAGCAGGCAGTTGGACTAGAGACCTGACGTTTTCTTCTGATTTAAATTACCCTGTGACCGAAAGATTCCATGACTCAATAGGGACCAAGCAGAACAGCTGCTTAACTGTTAACTAAGAAGGCTGTGGTTCTTCAGTTTAATAATATGGGATTCAGAAATTCAACTTTGGATGAAAACAGTATTATCTGGAGATGTGAGAACCTCTAGGGCTTTTCAGAAGCAAAGCTTCCTCCCAGAAAATCACTCCTGACACATTTGAAGACCCAAGATGATTACTTCCCTGCTAGTGCAAAGGAATAAAAAATATGTAAACACTAAAGAAAAAAAAAATCAAAACCCAAAACTATCTTGCAGACTCTGCCCCTCTTGATGAGCTAGCATTATGCAGCTTTCATTTTATTAAGCATTTTTAGAGAACCCCTGAGTTTCGTTTTCCTCATATTGTTATGCTTACCCTTCCCTTCTTACTCCAGCCCTTTTATGCATTTTTAGTCCACTTCAGCCATACTCTGCTGTCCAGTTCATTCTTGACTTGAACTGCATTACTGAAAATTACTTTATTTACTGTCTCTCATGTGAAGACAAGAGATTAAAACATTCAGTTGAATACACAAAAAGATACGGTTAAAACATGCATATACACGCTTGCTGCTTTTGTTTCCATCTAGTGGACAAATTATATTTAATTTTCCCTAATCTTACATACAGTGTTCTTTTTGTTTTATTCCAAAGAACTTTACACAGTTCACCAATGAGCTAGAAAATGGATATTTCTAGAACAATGTATGAAATTCAACTGATTCATTGCAGGCTTTTCATCATAATAACATTTAGAAACAGCCTTCTCAGACATCTGGCAGCAAGACTAGGAAAGTGATAGTCGTGCATTTTTAAACTCACCATGAGCATTTCCAACAGTAAATCTTTCTGTCTCCCTAGAACCTCTTATTTTTCCTCACAAAAGAAAAAGATCTGGAAAACATTGTTTTAAATGCTTGTGCTTCTGTCAGTAAAAAATGGTGCCACTCATTAAGAAGGAAATGTCCTGAATTATGAGAACTGTAAGTCCTATTGACAAATGGAACAGCTTATCATGTCCAGGAAGAATGCTATAAATCAACAATTAGTGACAACAGGCAGACAGTTAAGGCTCACTATTCTGACAGAAAAAAAAATAAATCTACAATGACAATACCAAATGTAGATTCCAGTTGCATCTGCTCATAAGATCAAGCCAAGGCATCATGAGCCTGATGGAGTTCAGCCATCATTTGTTTTCAGAATGGATTATGTCTACTATTTAGAGAATCATCTTAATAAAGATCCTTAATCCTTCCCAAAGCATAAACAAGACTGTCCAGCTTGTGATAGCAGACAGGAAGGTCAAATTGCACACTCAGCATGATGAGAAACTTACCATTTCCTAACCCTGACTGGAATTTGTTTGCTTATTTCTGGAGGCAATCTAATTCAAAGCATTAATGCATTTATGTCTTGCAACCAAAATTTCAAAAGCATAGGAATGGGTTCCTATGCTAATTATGGTAAAGTATAATGCTCATATATAGAGCTTCAGGTACTCATCAATAAAAATATTGCCTGCCTTGTTGTCATATTGCTTTATGTTAAAATTATATAGTTGCTACAAATTCCTTTATTCCACTAGAAAAGAAAAAGTCTGAAATACTTTTTGCTTGAAGCCATTCTGCATTCAAACACAGTGAGTATCAGTCAGCCTTCTTAATTTATCCCTCCTTTTCCCAGAAAGTTTCATACTCATTTTACAATTTTTAACTGCTCTGATCTTCCAGTATTTTCTTTCTTTGCACTTTCATGTTTTGCTCAGTCAATGGTCAGAAGCATGGATCTGGCAGAATTGGTGTCCTTCAGCACAGTTCACCATTTCCAGTCTTAGCTTCCCTTAACCACTTAACAATGCTGACAATTTTCTTACATGAAGTAAAATAACTCCAGGAAGTGCCTTTAATTGTGAGTATTGTTGGGTCTTATAGAATGGGTCTTATAGCATCTTATAGAATGAAATTAGGGCCTGACAGCCATATTCAATCCTTTGAAATGTAAGTGTTCTGTTGGAGATTAATAAATTACCCGCATAGAACTGTAAACTGCTGAACAGAGCACTAGTGAAAATCTACTCCTATAGGCACTTAAATACAAATGCAACTGAAAATCAGCAAAATGAATAATGTTCACTCAGAATACAGGTAATATTATTCCTACCCTACAATGTAATACATATCAAATTATGTAATTATCATTACAATTACTAAAAGTATTGAAACCTGTGTGGACATACCTACACACAACTCAACTTATATAGAGGTTTCTTCTCTGTTTATGAAATGGTTGGGTATCAGATCCTCAACTGAGGTCACTTCTTATCATCCACTGTCTCAGCCCATCTGGGACCACAAAACCGCATAACAATTTAAGTGGGAAGTCTCTTTGGTGGCTGCTCAGTTCACCTTCAAAGCAATGGCACCATCAGAGTTAGATCAGACTGTTAAGGCACTTGCCCAAGCCCATGTTGTGGATTCCTGCAGTCTCTCCAGAACACTCCAGTTCTCAGCCACCTGCTAGGGAAGAATCCTTCCCTTAGATCCAAGAGGATGTTTGCTATTGCAGATCATGACCACTATGCCTTGTTCTTCTGCGTGTACTTTGGAGAGGAAACTGGCTCCTCCTTACATATAACTGCTCTTGCTGTACTGACGAGCACAGAATACTGAAACCTGAGCCACCTTCTTCAGGCTAAACAAGGCCTGTTTCTCCAGCCTTCTGCACACCAAGCACTCCAGTTAGCCCTCTGTGTGGTGGCCACCCACTGGATTCTGGTCTGTCATTGCCTTCTGCTGGGATGTCCTGCCTCATAAGAAAACCCAATAGAGCATGGAAACGAGGGGAACAATCTCCTCTCTGGACCTACATGAAATGCTCTTGGATAGAGTGGGTCCACTGTATGGCTCGTTTTTAATCTCACCCATCACCACTTCTTTTCTGTTTTCTCCTCTCTTATGTGGCATGGAACAGTCTTTCAAGAAGCATCCCGCTGCGAACATGTGCAGAGAGCACACCCCCCTAAATTCACCATTGCTAAACAACATGACCTGTAACACAACACTTTTCTTTGCACACTTTGCATATATTTTTTCAGATTTCAGACATCCTTTATATCATGCTGTAAAGACAACCCTCTGATTCAGAAAAGCCAAAGTATTCTCATAAATTATATGGCAAACAAGTGAAACTCCATATGCTACTTGCCAGGAATTTTTGATTTCAACAGACTAAAAGCTAATAAAATCTAAAAAGTGTTACCAACATTACAACCAAAATCTCTCTACTTTGTGCTTTCAGTGAGGGGAATAGTAACGGAAGTTAAGTAAAACACAAAATAAGAAGAAATGGTAAAAAAATTTTCTCCCACCCCTTCCCAAACCACCACATTTTACTTGCATACACAAGGATCTATTGATCTTCCAGTAACTAAAAGTCAAAATCAGTTGTTCTCTGTATTACCGGATTATAATTTATCACAATAGTGTGTATTTTAAAAACATCACCTTTGTTATTAATATAACAGAAAAATGCAAAAACCAGTGGAATAAGAAAACTGGCTCTTCATTAGGTTTTCTGCTGCCAGGTCAGCAAATTTCAGCCATCACAGTTCCCTTAATATTTCTGGAAAATCACTGCTTTTCTATATCACTGTTTCCCGGGACAGTTAAATGAAAATAATCTTCATGACACTTGTTGTTGTGATTCTATATTAAATCCCCATTAAGTATTTTGATATTCTCAAATGCAAGGTCCCCTATAAGAAGCATGTACTCTGGTCATTTTTCTCTGTGTATGGTTCTGCTAGCAAGTCTGCACAGCATATTAATACACCAAGAGCTTTTTAAGTGTCAATTATCACAACATGCTATACTACTACTATACTATTTCACTTATTTTAAATCAAACTGTACCACTAGTATAGGCTACAGCTTTTTTGTTTGTTTGTTTTAAATTACATTGTGTCTTGCCTCAGATGAGTGACCAGGTCATAATCTTCCCACAGCAGTGGCTGGTGAGATTGCTTTAAATTCACAGGCACTGCTAATAACTACTTGAAAACAGCTTGTTCTGTTAAAACAGTGCAGTGATCCAAATCCTGTATTTTTATTATTTTTTTCACCAAATGTCCTAAGGTTTTATTGATCTACTTTATCCAATATTATGGTTAGCTGTACCTCTTTGCCTTTAGGATATATGGGAAAACTGTAAAATAAGCCAACTGCACTTAGAAAACAGTATAAAACATAGAGAGAACATTGATTTCCATGACCAAATTTTTTTCAATATAAGTCAAAAGGACAGAGAGAGAATTCAGATTTCATAAGTGACAGCAGGTTTGACATTATTCATTATGCTCTCTTTTATCTTTGTGGGTAAACTGTTCAGCTGCTTATTTTTGAGAGAAAATTAAAAAAAATAAACAAACAAACAAAAAAAACCACAAAAAAACCCCTCCAAACCCCCCCAAAACAAAACAAAAAAAAAAACCCCACCACACACACAAAAAACCCACAAAAACCCATCAAAAAACAAGCCAGGACAGAAACCCACCCTTAACCTCCAATTCTCTAATCATACAAAATAAATACACTAAAATGTAACAATATTAGATAGCCATGCCTGAAGGTTTTCCCTTAGGAAAGCTATTTTCAATTCTCCTGCTACATCAGATGGGACCAGCTCACTGCCAAGACCATGTGTTCTTGGATGTGGCTGCAGTTCCTGAGGAGGGATAAAGCCTCTTCAGCTGGAAAAACCTGGCTGCAGAAGGAACTGAGAGAAGAGACACTGAGTGCTGCCCATCCTTGTTCTGAAACATCCTGAAATTTTTCTTCCCGTGTTTTTTCCCGTTTTTGTTTTGTTTTTTCACTCTAACTGGAATGGTACTCATGAGCAGAAAAGGAGCCAAGGACTCCCTCAAGCTGACTACAGACTTGACAATTTCCAGTATTTTCTGTGGAAATAGCACAAATACCAGAATGGAGGAGAACATACCAAAACAGGAGCTGCCCTAATTCTCTACTACATTTCTATTGCTTCTGCTCAATAACTGAACTTTCATTTGGGCACAATGTTTTTAGACTGTAGCTTAAGGTTTGCATACAAACAAAACAACCATAGAAAAGCAAGACTTTTGAGAACCTCACTCTTTTATTATTTTCTTTAAAAAAAAAAAAACCTAGCTGTGTAGCGCTTGTCTCAATCAACTATTTTTGACCATGTTTTTTCAGAAAGCTTGTATCAGATGCAGTAATTAGCATAAAAGGGATTAGACCCCATGAAAATTACCTCCACTATTCTGCACATACTGGGACACAGTGTAAAATTAGCTATGCCAATGGCCTTCTCCCCTTCAAGGAATGAACCTGTGTGCTGCGTTCAGGTTATGTTTGCACACAGCACCCAATTTCCTCTGAGTGAGCATAGGTGAGAGATACCTTTGTTGCAGAGGCTCTTGGTTCTTCATTCCAGGATATTGAGTATAGGAGTGTCTGAGGAGTAATAGCTTAGGAAAGGCCCCATCAAGGAAGACCTTCACAGAATCTGTTCCAGAGCTTTGCTCATCCTTATTGGCCTTCTCTTCATTTTTCCAGCTCTGCTGCATGTTTTTGGTGTGGGGAGGAGCAGAGCTGTGATGAGTGGTGAGGTGATCTTCTCAGGGACAGACTGTCACAACAGCTAAATCCCATCTCTGAGTCATAATGTTAGGAGTGCATGAATTTATGTGTCACATTAGGGTGTATTTTGCCTACAAGCCTCATTCTACATTAATCTATACCAAGTATCAAATGCTGATTTATCACCCAGGCACTTGCCTTGTAAGGACTTTTTGCAGCTCTTAGCTGGCCCTTCATGATTTAGTGGGGCATCTGCAAACTACTTGTTTTGCAAACTGCAACATTCACCTCCTTTGTAGAGCTGGTTATGAATATGTAGAAAAGAACAGGTCCCAGCACAGATGTCACCTCACCTCACTGACTCCTGCTGTTTCCTAGCCTACCTGTCCATGCAATTACTGCCTCTCTTACACCTCTAAGGGATTAGGTTTTCCTTGCATAAAAGTGAATGGTTTCCCTCTTACTATGCTTGCTTTGTAAGTATCTACTAGTTTATGTCTGCACACTAATGATAATTCAAGATGAAAAAAAATCCAAACAACCACAATGAGCCAACTAGATTTTATATACTTTCCTTAACTAATGTGTTCCACCACACTTTGCTGGTTTGGCACACTGTGCCTGCTGGTTGTAAGGAAGAGCTGTGTCCTGGTTTCAGCTGGGAGAGAGTTAACTTTCTTCCCAGCAGCTGGTGCAGTGCTATGTTTTGGATCCAGTATGAGAATTATGCTGGTGACCCAGTGATGTTTTGGCTGTTGCTCTGTAGTGCTTAAGTCAGGGTCTTTTCAGAGATGAGGCTCTGTATCTGACCCCAAAAATGTAATTTTTTGGGCTTTAGGCTCTGTATCTGACCCCAAAAATGTAATTTTTTGGGCTTTATAAGTTTTCTAAACATGTTTATTCACTCATTCTGCAAAAAATGTTAAATTAAGCTAGAGATACCAGAAAATAACAGAGAGGATAGGAACTAATTCAGCAGCAAGAATGAACCCTGATTCATGAGACAGCTGTGATCCAATTCAGTCCTGGAAGCAAGCATTTTGAATTCCCCATACTGCTTCATTTTTGAGCATGAAAGAAGGATTTCAGTTTCAACAGGTTTCAACTACACCATTTCAAGTACACCAAAATAACTTTAAATAAAAATTAAAACATACAAATGGAAAAAAGAATCCCTTACAGTATGAAGCCTCCCACAACACTGGACTGAAATGCCCAATATATATTTCTCTCTTCTCTAGAGAGACTTCATTTGCTGTATTTTGCTGTGCTTTATGAACAATTAACTATTTTAAGCATCTAAATTGCCATATGATTCACACTGATGATAAAAGCCAGCAGAACATATTTGAACTTTGCACACATCCATCTCCTCTTGTTTTTAATGGTTGAGAACAGCCCTAATGTATTTACACAGGTTAGGCAGCTTAAAAGCTGGAACACAGAACACATTTGGGCTAAGCTCACCATGATTAAAGTTCACAGTAATGGATGAAAAAAAATCAGAACACACTACAAACAGAAAAAAAAAAACAACAAAATCTGTTTTGCAAATACTTTAAATTGCAGAATTTTTTGTTGAAAAAAGCACAAAGTAAAATATTCACAGTTATTATAAAAGGTTGGCTTATTACAGAATTTTCTTCGTTTTTCAAAGTATAAGTTTGGCAATAGGATTACATATGACATTTAGAATATGTCCTTATGTATTACATTTCATGCTTTAAAGTAAACCAAATTTCTAAGAATCCATCTTCTTCAGAAAAGTACTTTACAAAGAAAAAGAAAAATTAAGTAATGTAGAAACTCCAATTGTGCCCATGGTTCTACAACTACAGTTATAATATGACAAATTTCTGTAATTGTATTTCAATAAACTGAAACCAGATATTTATCTACTTGGAGATCTATAAAAATATCTTAAGTGGCCCAAGTGGCAGAAACAAAATATTATAGTAACGCATTGAAAATACAGATAACAGTTAGACAAGCTACCTTGAGGGTGGAAAAACAATTAAAATTCTTTATTGTTTAAAACTTCAATATTAATATTCCATTAAGAAAGATACTTTCTAGGATCATTAAAATATTTTGTAGCTTTAACTATCTTCTGCCTCATTTAAGCAATTCAGCTTAACTAATTCTTAAAATTCTTTAAGACCATGTAAAAATAGTAAAACTTGTATGAAATATGGTTTATATTCATATGCTTTCTATAATGTCTTTTCTTCATTAGTGAATTACGCAAGATTAGGAAAACAAGGTAATGCGCATTAGGCTGCTACATGTAGAGATGTTTAATTTGCTACTCTCACTTTCAATATTATAGAATTACAGAATCAGTTAGGTTGGAATAGAAGTCAGAGATCACCAGGTCCAACCTATGACTGAATACCACCTTGTCAACCAGACCATGGCACCAAGGGCCACATTCAGTCTTGCCTTAACCACCTCCAGAGATGGTGACTCCATGACCTCCCTGGGCAGCCCATTCTAATATCTAATCACCATTTCTGTGAAGAAATTCTTCCTAGTGTCCAGCCTGAGGCCATGTCCTCTCATCCTGTCAGTAGTTGCCTGGGAGAAAAGGCTGATCCCCACTTGGCTACATCCTCCTTTCAGATGGTTGGAGAGAGTGGTAAGGTCTTCCCTGACCCTCCTTTTCTCCAGGTTAAATACCCCCAGTTCCCTCAGCCCCCCTCACAGGATTTGTGCTCCAGACCCTTCACCAGCTTTGCTGCCCTTCTCTGAACTCACTCCAGCACCTCAAAGTCCTTCCTGAAGTGAATATTGTTAGTATTTACATCCAGAATGATACGTAAAGGATTATAGCTAGATGTGAACTCTCCCAGTTTCAAGCAACACTGTAGTTTAAGGAAATACAAGCATACAAACAGTACAACAATTATGTGTATAGCACATCTAAAAATGCCGTAAGTATCTAGTCACTTGTAGTATCATAATAAATCATCATCATAATAAAATTAAATTAATAGTATGTGTATCTTCCATTTATCCAGAGGTAAAAACCCCTTCAAAATAAAAAAGTAAGGAAAGCCAGGGAACAACCTAATAAATTATACCAAGTCAGACAGTAAGGGCATCACTAAGGCCCATGCTCCTGTGACACCTGTGGTTCATTCTTTATTTAAGAAAGGACCAGCCAGTGCTAAAGATGCTCATACACAACACAAAAGTGCTAGACAGGAACAAGTGCTAGCTTGCTGTCCTAAATGATGCTCTAATTAACATTTATATTAATCCAGTCACTATTTGGGTATGCAGAAGGAATTGGCAGGTTAGACTGTTTTGAAAGAAGGGAGGGAGCCAAGCATTGCACTCTGCTGATGGTGTTTCTTTCGTCTCACTTAGCGGTGCCAAATTCACAGTCCAAAGCAAATGTGCAGCTCAGCCAGTGACAATGCAGCCTTTTCCACAACATTTCATCAATATGTTTTAATGTGCTTCACACAGATCTGCTTTGAAAGGACGATGGTACACTGAGAGAAGTCCTTGCTCTGTGACGGATTAATAGAGAAACAATTACATTTCTTGACCCTAGTAATTCCCTAACTGCTTTCTAGCAAGAAGCTTGGCTTTAGTAGCTGATTTAAAAGCTTTCAGAAATTAAGCAGTTTAAAAATAAGACAAATGTAACTTGTCAAAGTGTATCTAGAATTGGTGTGAGCACCTGCTTGTACAAGTACCTTTCACAAGCACCTGCTGGTTAGTAGAAACCATGGACCATTGCTTTCTTCTGTTCCAGCAGAGGCGCCTTGGTCACTACATGCCACCAAGGATGTCTGGATCACTTACAGCTTCTCCAAACTGTGATCATCTCAGCTGAAATTGTCCAAATCAAGTGTACGTCTTGCATCACAAACATTTTAGAAAACTTCACACAGGGCAATACAATTCTTTCTGACTACAAGAAAAGGGGGTAAATGGGTTCATAATTCAAAACAAAATACTTTCTTCTCTGAAAAACTCCAGAATTTCCATTTTTATGTTTGGATAGTATTATTCTGTGGGCAGAAAGGCTGCACGGTCACATGGGAAACAAAGAAAGCAATAAAAGTGCTAATAATTTGTTAGGACTGGTTGTGCCTTTCTGTCCGTTCTGAGGACATCAGTGAATTGAAGGAACACCAAGCGGCACTAAGGGCATCTCAGCCCTGGAGCATCCCCAGTGTCCCAGACAGTGTTCCAGATGCTGCTGATGCTTCTAAAATCTGTAACATGAAAGGCAACCTTTCATAATTCAACCTGACCATACTACACCAGGGAAGAAACATACACACACACTAATGTGCATATGCTGACACACAGATGGAACAGTATGTCTGAACACAAGCTCTATTCAGATATAAAAGTGTGGGTGGCCATTTCAGAGTTTTCCATGGCAACAATTAGTTATGGGCCCACATTAGCACAAGTCCATGCCTGTTGGAAGAAAAGCATAGTTTCTGCAAGCATGCAGATTTATGCAGAAAACAAATATGCACTGGAGGACACTTCAGTGCTCTCTCTGCTTGTGGGTGGTGTCCCTTACCTCCTGACAAGCACACAGCCTTCCCTGCCTTGGTGGAGGAGGCAGCCTGCCAGCTCCATGAGCACTGGAAGAGGAGATACAATTTTCTATCATTTTGCTCTGCACTATAAATGCAATGCTGTTGACAGAGGATATTGCACAACCTCAGTAATTTCATCACCATAATATCTGATAAACTAAAAGCGATTAAGGAGTTTATCCTTCAAGTGCCTTCTCACTTTATAGCTAGGGAGCTGGGATAGAGATTAATCAATTTTCCAAGGATATGGAAGAATTTCTGTGGCACAGCCAGATGCCGAAAGCTTGTTTGAGACCAATGTCATTATTAGACAACTACTACTCTTCCTGGAGTCATGGGGATTTTGGCTTCTTTGGGACAAATAAGTGGCTTTGGAAGTTCACCCATTCTTGTTAACATGCCTCAGCCTTATCTGAAGGGCTCAGGTTATTGCCACCCCTTTGCCTTTCTGCTGAAACCCATGACAGGTACATCTGCTAGTGATAATTCAGGTAAATGGGGCATGTTCCATCCAGAAAATAAGAACAATGAAAATGGTAATTTCACACCAATCATGTGGGAACCACTTACAAATAATAAAAAACCCAAAAAAATCAACAAGACTCCCATCTCAATCACATCTTAGCACTGAAATAAACACTTAACTCAGGACAGCTCTGCATGTTCCATGGACTGGGCTGCAAGGATTTGAATATACCAGCTCTGAACTTCCTAGGGACACATCCATCCTGTAGCCATATCAAACACAGAAAAGCTTTTATTCCTTATTTAAGACACCTAGGCCTTGCCCTGATTAGCAGGAAGTAAGTCTCATTTTTATGCATTTTTGTAAAAATCACATGTCTTTCTAACATGCTACATTTAAATGCTACACTGTCTTAACAACCTGAAAATGCTGTGAGACCTCCCAACATATATAAGCAGTCAAGGCAGCTTACCTCTAGTAAAGATACGATGGATTCAGGGCTTTCCTAAAAGTAATTTGTTAGAAGACTACAGCAGCTTTTCATAAGCTACAATTGAATGCATGATGGGATTCCCACAAGCAAATAAAACAGCACATAGAGAGCACTTTTCTTTAGATCCACGAGTCCTACCAATGTAAGCCATATATTATTTTTATCAGTCCCCAGTTCTGTCCTTAAAGAGGGCTAAGAGCCACATACTAAAGTCTAATATTCTGTTTTCTTTAGGGATAGCTATTACCTTGGGAAAAACAATGCTGGTTCTAGAAAGCCAGTGCTTATATATAGGTATCTTGGGATTACTGGAAATGTTAATTGTATTTCACACATCTTTGCAAGTTGCTGAGATGCGAAACTCATTAAGTAAAAAGCACTGACATGGCCATAACTCATGCTTCTTGAGGGATTTCAAGGGGATATAATGAAATTAGAAAGCAAAGCTTTAACTGTTGACACTTCTCTAAACTAGAAGAAAATAGAGCCTCATTCTCTTAAGAAAAAATGTGCTATTTGGGCTTAACAAATTGGAAGAAAAAACATGTTAAATTCCAGTGGTAACAAGCTCTCATAACTGAAAAACAGCATTTAACAATAACTTACAATCATGTCTTCTGTTATAATGCTGGGTAACACAGACGAAATACTGACTCTGATAGATGCAATCCTTTCACAGTCTTTCCTGTAACTAGAACTGCTACTTAAGACTATTAGCTAGATAAACTGATGTAGTAAAATACCAGCCCTGCTGCACTGAGGGGATAAGATAACACATCAGTTTCAGAGCTCTGCAAGGAGAATATAGTTATTTTGAGATGGTCAGAACTTCTGGAAAGAAACCCTCAGCTCCTGCAGAACACTAACTGGAAGCTGTCACTCACTTATCTCAACAAAACATTCACAAGGTTGCACCACATGCAAACGTGACAGATTCTGTAACGCATGTTCCTCCTGGTCAAAAACAAATGTTTCTTGACTCAGGAAGGAAAGAAAGGACAATCCAGAGAAAAACCTACTTTAAACTATGATCAGTGTTCACAGTCTTGGAAAAGTAACAAACATAATAGCAGCTGGGTGTTTTGGGCAACCACTGTTATTCTAATGGTTTTGTCTCTGTGACATCTCTTGACATGAAGTCTCTGTCATAACGGTTCTTGCAATATTATTGCCAGTAATTTTGTAGACAAGGATGTAACTCTACTCAACAGGTTTGGCCAGCAATGGGAGGTTAAACAGACTGAGCTGTGACAGCTGGATAGCCTGAGGAGCTCCCAATGCACTCACTAAAGAGTGAAGTCTTGCCTTCTACCTCTGTAAAGTCTGGCAGGACTTAAATTTAGTTCTAAAGGGCCCTAGGTGTGTTGAAAGGCATATGCTAAGAGTAGGAGGAGATACCTTGAGGTTTTCTGTTTCACTTCTACAGCTCCCTATTGTGCAAATACTATGGAATCAGAAAGGAAAGATAATAAATTATTGATCTCACATCCATTTCACTCCTTGTGGAGCTGCCTTAGATGCTTTCTTTTTTCACTGTGAAGTGGCTTGATAGATCTTCACAGCATGAAAGCTAAGCTCTGGAGCTAGGTGGAGAAGTCCTTGGATAGCAGGGCAATTTCAGACCAGTTAGTTACATTCAAAGCTTACTCAACTAGTTAGCAAGATCAAACATTTCCTACAAATCCACTGAAAAATACACTGGAGAACAAAACAGTTCACTAGAAAATAAATTATATTGTTTATGTACACATGCCAGCTTTTCTTGACATTTTTCACCAGTGTTTTATATACCATTTTTAATAAATCACTCATATTTCCTTTGCCCTAGGAAATAAATGGACTCAATTAGGTTGTGGAGATTAATCAGAACAGTGACTTATACTTCTAAACACCTCACTGGGATGAATCCCAAATATCAACCCACATAGACTACAACAGAAAATACTTCTGTGTTACACTCCACCCTCAAAGATTTCTGGTGCAGGAGCCCTCTAAAATAGATATCAAGAACTTAAAAAGGAATTGCTTTTCCTTGCCAAACCATGAACCAGTAATAATTTCCATCCGTTTAATAATTACTTTTAACTTCCAGAAAAACACTTCACTGCAAGAAAAGATCAACCCAGGATATATACAAGTAGATTAAAACAGATGATTTGAATTAAAACCTATACAACGGTAACTACAGTTGACATCAGCATTTTCACTGAGCTAATTATATTGACTATTAACTATTTGATCACTAACAGCAAATAATAAATAAACCATGTTAACATGTATAGTTATTACCTTCATTTGCTTCCCCAACACTTGCAATTTCCTGTTCAAAGTCAAATTATCACAGTATTCTTTGGTCTGTGTTTCAGTGTTGAAGAGACTGAACACAAATTCAACGGGCATAATGACATTATTTTAATTCTGCATGATCTTGTTGAAGATATCATATTCATTAAACATTATCTGTTTCCTTTTCAATAGTAAGCATAGGTGGCCAACACTAAGTGTCTTTTAAAAGTAACATGACACGTGGTGTTTGCTCATCAAGCACAAAATCTTTCTGCTTATTTTGTCTTTGCAAACTGAAAAACAGAGGGTTCTAGCAGATAGGGATTCAAGGATAAACTCTTGATCTAAGTAAGTTTTCAAATTTGCTTCTGAAGTTTCTGTGCCAGGCCTAAAGCCAAGACTACACATTTCTATGGGAGTTAAAAACAAGCAAAATCCTAGACCAAATACAAAATAAACATATTTCTTTCAGCATGTTTCTCTGAATATGCTCAGCGTAACAGCTTGGGATAGCCCACAGAAGACACACGTCTTGTCTGGGTGAATCTTTTGTATTTCTCCAGGGAGACCTCAATCCACCATTCCACCAGTGCAGTGCCAAGCATTAGTACACATGGCTGTGGGGTTCCAGCAGCCCCCACTCACATCCTTCTCTTTCATTCCTCTGGCACAATGCAGAACTGCACTGCTTTCCATCCCATCCTGCCAAAGGGCTCTCTGAGCAGAAGAGATCTTGATTTAATTTCTGCCTGTACAGTCTGTAGAAGGGAGATATCCTTGGATGTATCCATCATGGGAGATGATGATTTGTTCCTTTGTCCTCCCCTTCTGACTAATTTTTTAATCTATACACGTCCTTCCATTTTATCCCCTGGCATTATTTTAAGAAACCCTTGCTGTGGTGCTGTATCAAGGGCTCTCACAAAATCCACACTGCAGGGACTGGTCAACCATTTTCTCTATGTGTTGAAACACTTCTTGAGTCAGTAGCTATAGGTGACAGACACTGTCTTTTGAAAGAAACATGACTTCCACAGACTCCCAAATGCATTTATTGATGTATTTACCAACATACGTTATTTTCAAATTTTTTCCAACTTGCTTTGCCCAAACTTTGTGATGTGCAATTTCCTTCAGTTCTTTTTCAAAACTGGTGTCAGGTCTGCTACATCCCACTTAGTCGCTGCCAAGGTTAATACAATACAAATTTCCAGCTACACAATATATAACAGTTTCCTGTTGCATTAGTTGAAGTTTCCAGGAACATTTCCTTGACCAGCTAATGAGAATGAAATAAGGGACTGGCAGTATGCATGGCTCTCCAGATAATACACCAAGTTTATTGAGACATTTAATTATCTGTGAAAAAAACCCACCCCTGTATTTCTAGAAAAAGAAAGTCTTCACTGCTTTATGCAAGAAGAATTGAAAATCCCTAGTAGGACAACAGTTTGTTAGATGTTCTGCAGAACACTAAACCATGCTGTTACTACTTAATTTTACAGCATGCTTCTACAAAGAGCAGAAATAGCAAGCAAAGTAGGGAAATCTCTATCTTGTTGTGTAGTGGGACTCATTCCAGGTTCAGAAGCTAGAGAGTCCTTACTGATAGTTTGCAGCTCTGCCACTCACCTACTGCATCATTCTGCCATAGTTCGTTCTGGGCATCTCTCCACTTGCACAGAAGGGAAGCAGACTATGCCAAGTACTTTTATTCCCCAAGGGAAACCTTGACAGAGACTTGTGGAGGGTCACACAATAGCCAAGCTTCCCAACAGTATCTCATTTCTGCTCCTCTTTCCATCCTCAGAAGTACATAATCACCTGAATACCAGTACCTATGCTTGAGTGCAATAGGGAAGACTGGGGGAGTTGCTAAATTTGGAAACAGGAGCTAGGGAAGTCTCTGGGGCCCAGCTGACCAAGAATCCCTCAAGGTTGGACTTAGGCACCCTTCAGATAGTGGCTTCAGTTCCAGAACTATCCAGCTGTGCTGGAAGTTCTGCTGCAACCCTGTAAACATCTGGTTCTGCTGCAGGTGGTGACTAGTTCAAAGCTTTCAGAGTCTATCTGTGTGACTCAAGAATAGCATATTGTGAATTACTACTCTAAAATAGTTCACTTCTGATCCCTTGGAACAGGTGAATAGAACAGCAAGTTGTGCCAAAATATTGCTGAGGTGCACACAGTGCTTCCTTCCTTTATACTGGCAGGAGCCAAGTCTGCTCAATGACAGCTCTCCAACTTCCAGTCCCACTTTAACTTGGCTTCCAGTCCAATCCTTGGAAAGAGAAGGTGCAACATTGCAGTCTCCTGGTTCTAAAAATCTCTTGTATTTTAAATTGGACAGTGCAAGTTACTGCACAACAACTTCATCATTAATAAAATCATATTAATTAATTAAAAAGTTACCGCTTTTCATGGCCATTTCATTCTATGCTATGAATACACAGCAACTAGAAGTTCTTTTTCTTTTTCCTGTTACAGATCGGTGATATTGAAAGCAATATGCTCTCTGTGTACTTCACTGTATGAAATGATAACTCATGTAATATGCTTTTATAATATAGGTTAGTGTTTATTTGCTTGAGCTAGTTTTCCTTCCCTGGTGCAGAATCAGTTAATATTAACTGCAGTGATTAGGCTACTTTCACTAATCCACATGAAATGCACAACTATATTTAAAATACAAACTGGAGTTAAAGTAAAAACTGTGACTAGAAATCTTCTCACTTGTTAAGCTTCTTAGATAGTGGTAACAAACTTCTATACACGATTTTGCATCACTTCCATCACCCATTCTTCCTCTTTAAATACACAGATGTAATTGCATGTGTGGGTAAAAGTTCATGTTTTAAACAGGCCTCACTCCTCCAAAAGCAAGCCACAAGTGGCCACCATCAGTCAGCGGTTCTGGGTGCAGCTCAGTTCTGGTAAAGGACGAGCAGTTCTGGTTCACAGGAGGACCAGTGTTGTGTGCTGGTGGCTTGGCTGCAGTCTCTAAGTCTGCTTGGGAGAGCAAAGACGTGTACTGGGATCACAAGCTTTGCTGCTGAGAGAAAGAAAGACTAACCGCACCTTCTGGCTACACCAGGCACTACCTACTGATTTGTAGCTAATTCTTGCAAATTGCCTCAAAACCCAGCAATAAGAGGACAGCAAAACAGCAAGTTTGTGTTTAAAAGAGAAGAAAATAGGATGGCAACAAAAGAGCAATGAAGGAAATACACACAATAGCAGGAATATTAAAGATAACAGAGTAACTGGACGGGAAACTATGGCATGTACGTTATTTCACAGGGTGTTTCTGACTGAAGCTGATTGTCCATGAAGTGGTTTTGGCAGCCTTCTGGGTGAATATGTTCAAAGGCTTGAAAATCTTCAGTAAATGCTGGAGTCACAGATGTGGTTTAGAGAAAAGGACAAAGGAGACAATCTCTGCAATCCAGGTTAGACTTTAAACCACTGGATCTACTCACAAGCCTAAACACAGACATTTAGGGGCACAGTTTCAGGCCTGAAATACCAGAAAATGTTTTTATTTTCTGAGTTTTCTTACAAAATACAGCTCTGTCTACAATTAATTTTCAGAGTGTGTTTTCCACTCTTAGAAATCCCACATCTTCTGTTAAAATACAGACCGGCAAAGTGAAATCCTTTCTTCTCCATTAGAGAGCATAGATCACATTGGCCCAGACAAATGGCTTATCTGAAATATATACTACTGGCTAGGAAGCAAGAACAGTAAAAGTAACTCAGAAGTGCACTTTGCTGGCCTTCCCTTGGATTTTTCTGCTAGTCATCAAAGCCATCCCTAATCCCAGTGGAAAGTGATGATGGAAATACTGTTTTTCTCTCTGCCAAAATGAATCTTCTCTCCAGCTGAAATGGCTTAGCTAGATCACAGTGGTATAACATGCTTCCCTGTGCCAAGTTTTCTGATTCTGGCTCTTGGAATGTGTCTGTAGCAATTTCTTCTACATAATGGAACATATTTTTCGCTCAGAAACACTTAAACTTCTGGAAATAGGGTAACTATTCTAAGGGGTTTGTTTGCAGGTGGAAGTTCAAAATCTGTATTCTTGACAGTTCTGCCCCTGTCCACGTAAACCAGGATGCACTAAGATGATGATGGTTTTGAACTTTTCAGGTTTTACTGACACCTCTGCTTGGGCTTCTGTTCCGTACCTAGTACATAAAATTGAGGAAGTAGGCAACACAGAGAAAGGCCATAGCAAAGACACACCAATTAGACAAATTAAGAAGAGAAAATGTCCACCATGAACGAATGACTTCCCACTGTATTATGGCTCTACAATTTATCAAGAGGAGCAAGAAATTTTGCAATTTAAGCTAAGGAAGACTCTGCCCTTTTCCCCCTTCCTAATAATATTAGGATAGTAATACACGTAAACATGTATAATCTTTCAGATTATTGTTAAAAATAAAAGAATACCTGAGAAATGGCTTGTCATTGCATTGACTGCAATCTACAAAAGTTGAGTTTGCCTAAATCATAAAACATGTTTACAGCCAAGACCCCACACACCTACAGATCTTTTTTTCTGACTCTTTCAACCCTGAACTGATGAACTGATGGGCAAATTTCCCCCTCCTGGAAGAAAATATGCTGCCATTCAAAGGCACCTTTCTGCTTATTCTGATTTTAATAATTCATTCACGTGTCTCAGAAGTCTTCAGGTAATATGTGTCTGCTACTCAACTTCATGGTGACAGCAAGAACTGTTGCTGTTTTCCTGTTACTCCAGTGAGAAGACCTCCTCATTTTGGTAGGAGCAGAAGACCTTCAGGAAGTGGCTGAGCTGCTGTAACACTTCCCAGAAGACAGCATGAAGAATTATGCATATTCAAACAAGGCAACTGTAAGAGTGAGGCTCAGTTCAAAATGAAGACACCCAAATTTACCTCTTTTTATGCCGAGTAGGGCAAAATCCAGTTGCCTAAACTTCTGTAGCTATCTCAGACTTTTTAGGATAGTCTGCCTGCCTGCCACTTTCTACTTAAAAAGCATCTACAGATGTGCTATCTACAAATTCTATGCAGATTTTTGATTACCTAGAGGATATGCCTACGAATCTTATCCTTAGGTGTTCAAGCTCCCAGTACTCAATTGAGAGTTAGTCAAAACAGTCCATGGAACAAAAAACACCTGGTGGAGTTGATTTAATAGCCTGAAACAAGATGGTCAGGTACATATAAGATGCCTGGCCTTAAGGGGTTTTTAAAGCTCTTTAAGCTTCTGGCTTAACAGGTTCCCTGTTATCGCTGCAAGTCCCACACAGATGTTTTGGCTGCTAAGGTGTGTCTTTAATGGCACTGAAGTCCTACACATGGGTTATATATTCAATCTCCAGCTCTGTAATTGGAGCACTGATACACAGTGCACAAATATAGTTAGATGGTTTAATATGAATATGAAATGCACACAAAGCATCAAAGCACAACAGACACCAGCATAACAAAAGGATGTTTTGATGGAAATGAAAATTAGATCTGATATGTCTCAGAATGGAAAATAACGAATTCTGTTTCTTACATAAAAGTTAGGCAAATTTGAGCATCACAGATTCATAAAATTTTTAAAAGTTGTGATGGGAAGGCATAAATACAATTTTAAAATCAGACCAGATAAAGCTAATAATAAATTCAGGCTTGTAGCTCTTAAAATTGTCATTGTACAAAAACAGTTCACTCAAAATTTTTTTTATTGTGCTGTCATTAAATATGAATGCCTCTCTAAACCTGTTTCAGAGGATGAATTAACAAAGCTGTAATAGTCTGGAATGTACTCCAATTACCATAAAGGAATGATAAAAGACATTTCCCACTTATTTTCATTGGGATGAAATTCATTTTGGAACTGCTTGAGGTTATGTATCATTTTATTAACTGGGACTAATTCCCAGTTTATTCCTCTATGTCCTTATTTGACCTACACTCCTCAGCTGACAAGTAGACAACATTACAACATTTATTTTGCTTTCTAAACATATTTCAGTCTGTGTGTGGAGCAAATACCCTCAACCAACTGATGCCAGCAGGTATAGTAAACCAAAGTACCTTTGTGATTTCTGGATATGTATTTGAAACACCACAGCTACATTAATGTAAAATCTCAAACACAATTTATGTATATATACACAAATATATGCTTTTATTTTTTTCCTGAACAATTGATTTTGCACAGATGTAGGTGATATACTTATGAAGCAGCACTCTTTCTTGTTCATGTACCTAATTAACTAAATGCATCTAAAGTGTCAAAATTACACAATGCCTACATTCAAAGCAACCTGAACTCTTAGAAGCCTAATTCTGCTGATTTAACAAAAATGTCTTCATTAGCTGTGGATATGGCCCTTGTGCTGTCCAATCCTAAAGGCACAAAACCCATTTACCTGTAGTAATTACACAGCTATTAGAAATTACTTTCCACTTATTGTGGCCATTACATTTTCTTTCTGCCACTTTCCTCTGTTCCTCTCTACCATTTTTGCCTCTGTTCTGGCCTTGTCATTGTACATCAGGCATCTCGAGGACATGGCCAGCATGGGGGTCAGCATCCCTGGTAGCAGGCTGCAAGTCTCAGACCTGCTCAGCCCTGAAATATGAAGACCTAGTGCAGTAGCTATGCTGGGTCACATTTAGCATCACCCTCTCAGAGACAGTGGGCACCCCTGTCACTTCATGCTAGTTGTAGTCTCAGCCTAAAGAGCCAGAAAACCAACCTCTGCAAGAAGAGAGCATGAAAAACAAGATAAATCAAGGGAAAGCCTCCAGCAGAAGTGGGCACCAGCCTGGAGACAGCAAATAGGTGATTAAATGTCCAATATCTGGTCTCAAATGTTATGCTGTTGCTTGGCCAACTGCTCGCCTCACACCCTAGATCCCACCAGGACGAAACATGTATGGGATTTCACCCCACGTTAAGGGTAGATCTGACCCCATGGTACAATGCCAGCTTGAAGCACAGGCTCTCGGAAGGCTGAAACTAAGCTTTGTTTACTTTCAAGACATAAAAGCCTCCCATGTATAAGTCTATATTACACTGGTTCAGTAACAGGCTTTAGATGCAAGACTAGCAAGCATGCGTAATTTTTATTTTTCTGCTGCCAGAAGAAATACAACTGAAGTGAATTTTTTAGAAAACCATGACACCATAGATCCAGTTCCCCAGGCAGTGTATCAGATATGGTACAGGAATGGAGCACATTTAAGTTTACAGGAAGGCTTCAGCAAGACTGTGCTGGGCAGAGCTCTGTAAGATTTATCACCCAGCTGTGGCTGGATGCTCATGAGAACTTTTGCATGTATGAGCACATTCACATGGATGAAAAAAGGAAAAAAAACAGCTAATAAACAGTTCTAATCTAATACTCTGTCCGAAATTATGCAGGAATAGCAAATGGGTGTTTTGCATGCCGTTATCCTAAATATGCCTGTTCAACTTACACTTTCTTGTCTGACATTCTCAGCTGAGCATGTGCCCTACTCAGAATAAATGTGTTACAACATTAGAAGCAATTTAGTCATTAGAAATCACGGAATGGAGCTCTATCCACTTCACATGCACAATGCTTTAATAATGTAACAAATCAGGGTACATGTATTTAACGCTGTATCTTTAACACAAACAATAAAAGTAGTCTTAACTTTTTGGTTCTGAAGGTAGTCTCATGGAAGCTACTATTTCATCAGTATAGACAAAGTCACAGAAAGATGATGCTGTGGTCAAGTTTTATTTATAACACAGATTTTTCCTGCACATCTGGACCACAACTCATTTGCCAAGGATCATAAAATCCTCATGTGCCCTTAAAACTCACGAAAGAAATCAGTTGATCCAGTACACTGCACTGGGGCAGGGATTACTTTTTCTGTTGAATGGAACTACTGTAAAATGCAGACACAGTGGGAGAAAGGATCAAGTCAGGACACATTTATTTTTGTTCTACTGACCATTCTGTTATGGCAATGAATACAGGCTGTATCATATTTGGTAAAAGTTAAAGAAAAAGCCTTAACTAGCAAGAGAGAAGACACTCTTATAGATTCTCTTCCTGAAAATACAGAGGACAAGCATTTGAACACTACACACAGAAGTAAATAAACAGAAAGTCATGTTTTCTCTATCTAACCTGTTTGTTAATAAACAAAATGAACTTTATGGAAGAATCATCTAAGAACTGATAATCTGAGTTTTAATTATTTCTTATTTCAGCTTAGTGTCTCCATTAACATCAAAGTAACATCCCTTGTCTTTCCAGTGCTTCTGCAAATATGGATACCTAGAAATCTAAAGTATGCAACTCTAAAAAAATACAGAACTGTACCAGGAAAAAGAGGATGGTTATATCTTTAAACTGTAGAATAGTTATGGCAGGCAACTATGCCATAGCCTTTTGGTCTAGTACCATATTCTAATCCTAACTGTAGAACGGCTAATGAATTATAGCTTGCAACTTTGTTGTAAGTGTTTAATTTGCATTCAGTAACATGCAAATATGGAGGTGAATTAAAAGAAAAAAAAAGAAAAAGAAAAAAAAATGAGAGGTGTCAGAAATTTTCACTGAAAATTTTATCAGTTTCTTTACAGTTTGCCATGGAAGCTGTTTTCATCCCACTTCTTAAAAAATAAATCATCAAACTGACCTCTCTGACTTGCACAGATTTTGGCTGGAGGGTCAGGAGGGGCACCTGCTTACAGAGCCACCTGGCTGCAGATGCTCTGTAGCTCTAGGAGAAGCAGTGACATGTTTGCATAAAATTAGTTATTATGGAAAACTGTTACTGCTCTCTGTTCTGAAGACCAGAACAGGACAAAGACAACCAGGTTGAGTTGCACTTCTTTACATAATCAGATCATATCAAGTATAAGCAGATCACTCTGACACAACACAAAAGTTCCACTGGAGTTTATGGGAATTTTTGTTAAAGGAGTAAAAGACCAGTCCTGCTGGCTGGTTGAGAATACGTGTTCTTTTCAAATCCTTTTTATAACCTCTACTCAAGAATTTCTAACTGTATTTCTTATGAAACTTGTTCATATTGGCCAGAGATCCAAAGCGTACAGTCTCTAAATGCTTTCTCTGTATGTCCAAAAAGTCCTACACTTAAAATATGAATATACTAAAAGACTTGTTATGGGAAAAAAACCTTAGTTCATATGAGAAAATTGAACTTCATAAAATTATTTCATAACTTAGATACTCAAGCAAAGAAAAGCCAGGTAGCTAACACCAACGTTGATCTGGCCTCCTTACACATCAAAAACTGTCGATGAAATTCACCTTCATTCTGCAACATGCCTCAATGTCATCCACTGTATTTACAAGAAGATTGACTGACACATTTTTTTCACATTAAGTACTTGGGTTACTGCAATCAAGAAAATTGTACAGTTGTGAATAATTGAATATAAAAATACTGTTTATATAAAATTATACATACACGCACACACACAAAGGCACAGAAAGTTATCATAAAACTTACCATCGCTTGCAGAAAGTGAGTCATTTGCACAGACCAGTGCCAAAGTAAACAGCAGATGCCAAAGATCCATACTTCTAATTCTGTAATAACAAAAAAAATAGTAAAAGAGTTTCTTTATAAACAAATATGATATTATATTTAAACTATTATCTAGTTTTATTGAATTTCTGATTGGATTTAAACCAGAAGTATATTTAGTTTATGGTTTATTGCCTCATAAAGT
Source organism: Sclerurus mexicanus (assembly GCA_013396755.1). NCBI lineage: Eukaryota > Metazoa > Chordata > Aves > Passeriformes > Furnariidae > Sclerurus > Sclerurus mexicanus. The sequence continues at coordinate 123,505 of VWZF01003023.1, forward strand.
AATACATCATCCTTCAGTCTAGGACAGAGAGTAAATACTGTATTTACAAGAAAACCAGCTTATACATTTCTAGTTCATTTAATATAGAGGGAGGAAAAAACCACATATTGTCAATCTAGACTGTTTCCAGGGAGTAGTCACAATGGCTAGCATAGGTTGAATGTGAAAGTAGGAAAAGAACAGTACCTTTTCAGGGAACAAAGATGTGAGGATCCCCTTACCAGTTCATGCTCTTTAGAGGCTCAATTCATCTTCCCCTAACATGTATAACCCTTCTCATGTCTTCAGCTACATGCAGTGAAGCTGACAGAAGTGATGCAGTGCCACAGGTGAGCTCCCACACCAGAAATGGCTGTTAGCAGAGAAGGACCCACTTCATACCTACAGCCACTGCCAGGAGCAGTAGTTGTGGGACTGCAAGAATGAGAGTCACCTGGGCTAATTTTCTGATCTGCTCCTTACTAGCACCCTGCACAACCATGAGCCTCTGCCTCAATGCCCCTGATCTGCCGTGCTGCTGTTGGAGGGCTGCCCTGGAGACTTTTACCTTTACCTGTGCCATTTCTGAGAAAGAACCTCCCAATGGAGACCTGAGCTCATCCACTAAAGCCCTCATAACCCCCAAGCACCCAAACCCTTACAATCCTAGCATAAAACAACAAGCCTGTACAATTTGCCCAAAAAGCACACTCCTCCTTTTCCCTAATTCATCTATGCCAAACACACATATCCTAGCACCCCATCACACGATCCTGTTTTGCTCCTGCCATTATTACCAGCAACAATGGAGGGCAGCAACAATGTTAGCAACAATGAAGGGCAGAAGCTGGTCTGTGCTGGACTTGCAGACAGTGCAGCCTTCTGCACAGAATTGTACCTTGCTCCCAAAATCTCATGCCCATAGATAATACAGGAAAAACATACATACCATGTATTATGACCTGACCATTTACAGCCACAAAGATTACCACAGACCTTCAAAACCAAAGCTGCAACAGAAAAAGCTAAAACGAGCACTAATGCTGAAACAAGGCAAGTACTAGTTTTTTGGTCTGTGGTACAAAACTACTAAGATACACTGACACCCCCACTCAGTGACACAGCAGAGAGAGAGAATACTAGCCCCACTTTCACATTTGACTGTAAATTCCTATGACAGACCTTGATTCTACAGTGGGCTGTTTTCAATTAGAGATATTCTTTCTTTATCTAAAAAGAGATTAAATCACAAATGTCTAAACAACCAAGCCCTCTAATGACTAACAATCTCTAAGTGGGTGTTACCAATTAACAACTCCTGCTATCAAATCTGGTTGTCAAAAATTAGTCAGTTTCCTAGTAGAGTTAGCAAATTACATTAAAAAGCTGTTTGAATTAGGTTAAAAGCTGTAAAACACAAGGATACAGAGTATGTAAAACATAGTAATGCTGAATTTAAAAGGTAATTCCCTCAATTTTCTTACCCTAAGAGAATAATAACACCACTGAAAAAAATCCAAAACCATGACCAGCTCCACATTTCTCATTCATGCTGCTCAGTACAAAATTTGAAAATCAGAAGGTATTTCTCAAATCCTCATTAACACAACTGCTCAATAATTCTCAAGTTTCAGGCTCAGTATGGGAGGCATTTATTAAAACTGCCCTAGACTAGCAGAACCTAAGCCAGACCTGCCAAGGCAAATCAGGAGATGCTTCCCATCGCAATCCCATCAGGACAAGGATGTCCAGCAGCACCACCCAGGCAAACTTAGGCCAGCCTAAGTAAGCATGGGACAGCTACTTGGAGAGAAAAGCTGAAGGAGCTCTGTGGACTGATCAGGCCCTAACAGGGCTTTCTCCTGGCCAAGCAGACATGTGTTTCTCTGAAGGTGACTCCCCTGTTCTCAGTGGACAGGGAGGAAAGAAGGGGTACAGAAGTGCGTTAGCAAGGATTTAGGGCAGTACAGGAGTGAAGCAGCCTGGGGACCAGGACCAGGAGCAGTTATGGGCGCAGCTGCTGGAGTACAAAGGGCTGGGAAAAAAGTTAATAAAGCAAATCACAGGCCAAAAATCCTCCTGACTCTCAGAGAGAAGCCATACTTGGCACAGCAAGAGGTCCATCTGAGATCAGCTACAATTTCAGCTAGCTCAATTGGTCCTCCTGCTTCACCTTGTCCTCCTTTTTAAAGCATTCTTATTGTCTCTTACTAATAAATCTTCTACAAAAATATGCCTCCGTATTTGTCAATTCCTCTCCTCTTAGATGATTTCTACCCTGTCAGTCTACTCTTCATCTCAGCCCTTCCACCTTCTCCCTCAAGTTTTGTTCTCTGTTTCACTGAGCATACTTCATTTGCAACCCTCCTGCTCTCTCCCTGTCACAGTACCCAGGCATCCCTCCATATTCCCACCTCCCTGTTCTTCCATGTCCACCAGCTTCTGCTAATCTTCCTACCACTCTTCTCCAAGCTTTCCCACTTCTTCCTGCCTAGTAACAGCAAATGAAAACTCTCACAGCAGTTCTCCCATGAGAACAAATGTCATCAGAGTCCATCATTCATTTCATTTCCATAACCACACCAAACAGCTCCATGGTGGGACCAGCATCAGCCCCTGCGTGCAGCTGTCACAGCACAGCCATCCCCTCCATCCCTGCACCCCTGACCAGCAGCCATCTCAGCTTCCTTCCAGGAAGAGTGGTTTGACAGCTGGAGCACCAGCCCGGGAGCCTGGAAACACATCACAGAGGTCAACATGTTGCACTTCAGTAAGGTCATGCTACTGGAGTTGAAAACAATCCCATTTCAGTATTGCTGTTCCTCTTGCGCTGGCAGACTTGTTTACATACCTGCATGCAGTGAACTCCATCAGGAAATTGTTCTAGTTAAGATTGGTTCATAAACATTTATTGCAACGAACCTGTTTGCTGACCGGGTTTAACAGGACTCCACAAAGACACAGCCCAGGAGCAGAGCTGGGGCAGCACAGACATGGGAGTGAGCAGTGAGTGTGGAGGAGAGGACACAGCAACCCTTCCCTTTCCTGCTCAGCAACAAGACCTTGACTAAAACAACTAGCTCTCTGAAACAGGGCACAGGATTAACTTGCATTCCTAAACCTTAAAGACTATCAAAACTGCTGCTTCATCCCTTGCCTTTTTGCCAGTAAAACACAATATAGAAACAAATGATGCTTCTTCAGTGGATTCTTACAAATGTCACCATTGTAGCGAGACAACACAGTGTGTCTCTGCTCTGCCTAGAACCATATGGGATCCATCACTGCATTATCCATCTCGACAAGTTGTGTCTATGAAAAATATTCAACTGGTGTATTTTGAACACACTCAATATGGATGGGACTGAGCTCAAAAAGAGTAACTGCCCTCATCTGAAAACACCAATGCATCATGCTTCACCCTTTGTGCAACAGCCTCTGTAAAGGGCAAGTTGTGCTACATCCTTGAAGCTCAAACCCAGAGCCCCCAGAATTGGGCTCATACTCAAGGCCTTGCTCAGGCAAACAGAGTTTGCGTGGGGTGTGACGCACCAGGGACTGCATGACCTCTGCATCCAGCACAAATACCAACAGCTCTCCTGAGCTGCAGTTATGACTACAACTTCTAGTGTGATCTAAGGTCTAGTCTTGTGAGAGAAAATTTGGTGCAAAGTAGGAGTTGCCACATAATGATACCAATTTTTGGTGGTACAGAATAAATGCCACCTGCATCACCATCAGACAACCACTGCCTTCCAGAAAGTTCTCCCACAAATATGTCCCATAACTACTCACTGCCCTTCCTCTAAGACACTCCTGCAAACTTGTTGTCAACAAGAACAGTATTGTCCAGAGGCCATAGTGTTAACTCAGCAAGAGACAGCTTCTCTGTAGGCATTGGGACAAAACTGACCTTTGACAACCTAGTACTATCTGCCCCCCAACACCTATCCCATATGCATATGAAAGACAAATGCCACTAATAAAATCCCTCTTATTTAACAGAAAAAAGAAATCAGTGTTTTTAAGATACGCTGTTCTAAAGAATAATAGTCTACATCTTACCCAACTCCAGCAGCTTGTAAGAATGAAGAGAGCTAAAATCAGGGGAAAAAAAATAAAAAAATTACAGCAGCTGACTGTCTTCAAGCCAGCTGAAACTTGACCACAGAAACATTTGGCTAGAGGTCAGCTCAGGCTAATTGCTTCAGTACAGAAAGGGAGCCAGGAGTTATAAAAAGGATAAAAAAAAATCTTGGCCCTTTTCTATAGCAATGTTGGAGTAAGGTCAATCACAAGTGAATTTAAACACATCTCTCCAGTGGGACATGAACATAGTCAGCATAAACAGGCAAAACTGGGCTAAGAAACTCCCTGAGAAAAGAAACAGTTTAGTCACAGCATACCAAGTGGTTTGCATCTACTCTGGTCAGGTAAAAATGTCAATGCTTGGAGTAAACCGTAAGCAGTTTTGCTTATAAACTAAACTTGTTTGAAGTGAGATCTTGACCTTCAGATAGCTCCTGAACCTGAAAGAACCAGAAAGAAGGAGAAGGAGAAGGACATTGACCTGCACCTATGAAGGCACTTCTGCTTTTGCCATTGCCATTAACACTGCACTCCAAATATGAAAAAGTTTTTTCCCTGGTAACATCCTCCAGTTTAGCATTGCTTGCCATTACAGCATTTGTGCAGCTAGTACAGAAACAAATGTGGCCTCTTTGCTGCAAACCAAACCACAAAACTACTGAGTGAAGGATTAATCTGTAGAGCATTTCTATACATTGCTGTTTCATCATTCCATGAGATCACAAACAGGCAAGGGCACAAGAATGTGCAAAGCAGATGAATATATGCCAGCAGATTCACCACCATAAATAAGATTGAGTGCTGAGAAGGGAATGGTAACTCCAGGCTCTGCAGGTCTGTCCTCAATCTTCTTTATTGCGAGTACAAAATATGTACGCACACACTCATATACAACTTTTCTCAGTGAAAGGCCTTTATTTTTCACAGTGTGAACATTTCTTACCATTTATCTCAGGGCAGGACCAGTGACAACAAGAGGTAATCTTTTTGTTCTTGCCTAAAAACATTCAGACCAGTTTAGCTGATCATGCATAGCTGAAATGTCTTTGCCTGCTTACCCTCATTCCCCTGAGTGCCAACAGGATGGAGTAATTTTGCAATCGAAATTAGTTTCAGCCCTTCCAATCAACACAACCTAAAACTGCAATGGACCTAAAGCCTTCTTCCCTTGCATGCTGATATTCCAGCTTGATTAAGTCATCAGCAGCCCTTGGACAAATGCCTGTTTTTATAGAACCCTTGTCATGGCTATATACTCAGCTGTATTAAGTAATAGAAATAACAAATTATCTCAGTTGATATGAATAACACATCATTCACCTACTGTTATTCTGGATTTGAAAAGAACAAGGAATGATACCACAGAAGTAGAAATTATGTAGTTCAAATTAAAATACCTGAAAAAAACTCATAAAGGGAACATTTCAATTAAAAAAAAATGTCCAAAACTGAACAACAAAAGACAGCATCACTAGAAAAGAATGAAGGACTCTAGCATAAAGCGCCATTTATGCATGTTTTGATGCAAATTTGAGGACTACTAAAAGGTACATTATAACTACAAACTAATACTATGGAACACAGGCAACTTTATATTATTAATTAGATCTTTCTGTAAGCTAAATAATTTATAATAGTTTCAAGTGTCAAAGTGTTAAAATTGCAAAGAGAATCTATTACATTAATTGCCTGCTTTGGATTTAGAAAAATTATTTTTTTCCATACACAAACTTTTAAGTTTTGAATAGAGACTATATGAAATCTTAAGTACCAAATTTCTTTCTATCTCTACAGTAATATGCACCTTCAATGCTTTTACTACAGCTGGTTTCCTTTTCCCACAGAGAGATGTGTCAGCTAATCACTCTGATTTAAACTGGTAACAGGCCAAATGGTTATCAATTCTTGGATGTGGTTAAGAAGCTCTTCAGTGAATCCAGACTTTGGACATTGCTCTGGCCTTGTACTGAAAGCTGTTTAAAATCATACTCCAAAAACTGGGCCTATGTAGTCTAAGTATGGATATGGCATATCAATTCTTTATTTACAATAAAATCTGTTACACTTTGACAGCAGTAACCTAATGGAGTAGGTGCACAGAGGGAGGAGACCTTACCTGTAGGACCAGTAGATTCCTCTACCAGAAGACAATTGCTAGTTATTGCAGTTATAGTTCTAAGTTTCTGTCTCATACACAGGTAAAAATTTTGAACTTGTAAAAGACTTAATGGCTTTGTTTGCCTTTCAGCCCCCCAAACAGATCAAAGCAGCAAAGCAGATGCATCACAGCTAAAATAAATTGCAACATTTGGCGGCACATCATGCAGATGTTAATTGCTGAGCAGACACTCAGCTTTACATATATCATAAAAGAGAGGATTCAGGCCTATTTAAGAGAATGGTAATTTTTTTCAGGATATAAACACTTTCTCAATTACAGTGGTAATTCTTCTAAGGCTTTTCCTTCTCCTATTGTTATTATTATTATTATTAGGTAACAGTCATCCAAAAGGCAAAATTCTGCTTTCTGCTTTGCTATTTGTACAATCAGTTGTAAAGAAAAGTGAGAAACTTTCTCTATATGAGCAAAAGTATATTCCAGTTTGTTTGAAGAAATATGATGCATCAATTTAACATCAAATATCATGTCAAGAAAACAAAGAGAAATATCCGAGTCTGTCTCTAGAACCAATGGCCTAGTAATCTGTACTAAAAAAAAATTTGTGGTTTTACTCGAATTTCACTGAGATAATTATTCACACTTCATATAAAGAGATTAAATGATATTTTCAGTGCTGCAAAAAAGTTTCATGACACTATTAAAAAAACGCCACAAACCAAAAGCTCTTCAGTGCCTTACTAGCATTGAAGTTCAAATTCCATCAGGACTTCAGCAATGTAAACCCAATGCATCAAAGCAGTGAAAGACATCTGATTTTGAACAGATTAATATTTAACATGAGAACACGGCTAAGTAATTCTCCTAGAACTACCAGAGAGCTTAGAACCTCACAGCAATTATGAAGAATTTATGAAACACAGGAATCGTGGTGGAAAACAACTCATGCGACATCACTGGTCATTTAGGCCGGAACATGAGGGAAAACAAACAGGATTACTCTCATGCTTAAAAATAAATAACCATCCTACATGTGCTGCTAGATCATCAATACACAGCAGGCCAGTTCCACTGCTTCAGTTGCCATATTCTTTGCAAGCTTTCTCCTGTGTGCTACTATCTGCCTATCACTCAAATTAGAAAACTACCACCTCAGGCAAATAAAGCCAGTTAGGCTTCAGCACACATTATAAACAAATCTACATCTCATCTCTTGGAGCTTTTCTGTAACACGAAAACCCTGCTCTGATTGCTGAAATTGCTCTTTGAGGTCTGGAAGGCAGGTTTGGGTTCAAGGTGATTAGAAGAAACTGAGGATGCTTTGTTCAAATATGCTCATCTAGAACCAAACAAAATTCTGGTTCACCTGAGATCAACAGGAGTTTCATCATTTTCAAATAGAGTTGTCTAATAACCATGCAGGGTTTTAATTTTAAATAGCATTTATATATAAAAAACACTTCTTCCAGTAAAAAACACCTTCAAGCAGCTGCAAAATTTAAGTTCAAGACCTTGGTATTTACCCTAGACTAATGGAATTACTTAACAGTTCATTACCATGGAACAAATTAATTACATGGTTTAATCGCATGCTAAATTATTTGTGTGCTACTAATCAGATTAAAGACTACATAACAGAGCCTGTATGGCATTTAGGAAGTCATTAACTTGAATAGCACAGTAAGTGAAAGCCAGTAAATGACAGACAAAGCATTTCTGAGTGCATTTCTGGATGGCCACTCAGGACTCCAAGCATTCACACATTTTCTATCAATTAGTCCACCTGATAAGATTAATCATCTTGACAGGTCTAAAAGTAATCAGTGCATTTTAAATTAGTGCAGTTTTGTAGGTCCTGCAGTTTAAGATATGATGTATATTGATTTAATCTTCATCTGTAATATGTGGCTTGAAGCTAACTTTGTCTCAGTTAAATGGATGCAGAGTTAGCACATGAGCACATCTATTCCATGCAACTGTTTCTCAAAGTAACTGCAAGAAAAAAGTATCTGTTTAAGAAGTTCTGTGTTAATGAGAAGCGTTATGATTGGCTTTCCATTTGCTTTCTCTGTAAGATCATACCAGCATTGTTCCCTGACCCTATTCACTGCTGATTTGATGCTTTAAGTCTGCACAAATCTGTATATATTATATAAACAGTGAGCAAGTATCAAAAACCAGCTTACTGCATTCAGCAACTGCATAAACTACTTCGTATAGGCTTAAAGATTTTGAGCTAGATCCTTAATTGTGAAAACCAGCACAAAGTTGAAAGAAATACTGAATGAAACCAGCAAGGGGATAAGATTTTATATTTTATTTTTAAATGCAGCACTGCTAGCACTTACCTTTTCATGAGGTAAGTAATAACTTGTGAAGAAAAGCTGATCTTTGTTCAAACCATTCACAAAAATCTTAAAAAGCCTTTTAATTTCTGCCTCCACTTGCACTGGTAAGATCAGGAATATAAAATACCCAACTTTAAATTTTAAAGTATGTTTTGACGAAGAATCTCACATACAGAATTAGGCTCTAGCCACACAACAAAGTGCCTTAAAAACGTATGAGCATTTTTAGATACCATCCAAACAAGATCTCTAAAACCTTTATACTGGAACAATCACTTCTGATACACATTTTTATGACACAGCTGTTGATGACACATTTTAAGCCAAGAGCTGTAGGAGGAATGCTGTTATTTTTTTAACTGGTGATTTTTCCAAGATTACAGTGTCCAGTATTTCCAAATATATGGAGACTAATCAGTTATTTTGCTGACTGAATTTGTTGAAAGCCAACATAATGTATAAACTGAGTTACACTGCTTTATTTTTCATGGACTTCAAGTAACTCTTCTTCCAGATCACATTTTGGAACATACCATGGCATTATTCCAGCCATTTCAATTATCACAGGTTCTGAGAGAGTTCTTCACAAGGAAGGAGCGAAAATGGGGTTTGGTTTGTGTGCACATGCTTGCACACACTGAACACACAGATGCACACACACATAGTGGTGTTTTGATGACACCTGAAGGTGTAACTTTACAAGCTGATTATTTGTATCTTCATGAGAGGGGGAGGTTCCATCCCGTGAGGCAGATGAGACTGGCTTAGCGGACAAACGACCTGATGAGGAAGAAGTGGTGGAAGCCTCAAGGAAAGTCTTTTTTCCTTCATTCAAGAGGTCAGAAGGTATGTGACATGGGATTCAGGAACAATTTGAAGATGAGAGTGATTATTAAGGAAGTGGAGACAAGTAGACTGCACAGTGGGTGATCAGGCCAGCCTCATAGTTAAGGGTAATAAACCAAACAGCCATGACTTGTAATCTCTAGAGTTAGTGACCTGTTGAACACTTACTAGTTCAGGGAGTTTACCTCCCAGTTAATTTTCTGAGTGGGCACCTGCAGCCAGCACAGCACTACAATGAAGGCTATCTCCTGGAATGAGAGAGGTAAAGGGAGATGCCAGGTTGCAGTTAGAAATGAACACTGGGAACTGACAGAGCTTTGTCCCAATTCCCATCACTTCCTCTAAGAAAACCCTACCAATGAAGACATTAAGAAGGGTCTGCAAAATAAGCCATAGAAACAGACATATTAATTTTAAATGTAATTAAACAGGTCTGTTTTTAGAGATGTATTTTAATCATGTCAGACAATATTTTCCATCAGCAAATCCTGAAGCAGTCTGCAGTAGGATTAAGTGGCATTATCCATTTAACAGACATGGAAGCAGAGACAATGGGAAGAGGAGCAGCTTGCCTGCATTTGCACCACAGCCTAACAGTAGAGTAAGGTATGGACTGCAACCCTCTTCAATGTCTTACCTACCAAAGAATATTACAGTCTTGCAGATACACTGCCAGCCATCTTAGCACCACAAATAAAGCTGTAGTGGATTAAAAACAACCCCAACCCCAAACCAACAAACTAACAGTTTGCACTAAGACAGAAAGAACTGCAATTTAGAGAAAGATCAGCTCATCTGAAACACTCAAGACACTAACATAACCTCCTAAGTATATAGCTCTTTTACAAACAATAGGAATGAACTATGCTCTTTAGTTGTGGTAACACTAGTGTAGTGGTAGTAAACCTCTCTCTTCACATGTACCACTCTTCAAGTGTCAGAGACAAAAGCAATCACAGTTCTGCATTGAAACGTTTGCTTTTAGATGTCACAGATAAAATACGCAAACTCTGAACTGATCAGCTCAAAATTAAATACTCTGCAACAAACAGATGCTACAAAAAACAGAGCTACGCAGTGGAAAGCTGGCTGGCTGATGGAGAGCACATCCACCCCCACTGATGTTATGACTTCCTCCTCTGCAGGAACTCCATCACAACACCAACTGCCTCATTAAAAAAGTGAAACTTTGGAGCACGTTCAACTATTTATTAAAACAGAGCAGTGCGTTCACATTTTTCCATTGCTGTTATTGTTATTTTACACAGGACCATGAGGCATCAGGAAATAGATGTTTACAGATAAAATTCTCATGACTGCCCGGAGAAGCAGTTGAGAGCCTGAGCCTTCACCTACGACCACCATAAGTATTTCTGAGATTCAAACCCACTTTGTGAGGGCTACTCACAAAAAAAAGAAAAAAATTCCATACCAGCTAGATCCCAGGACTTACATAACACACACACAGTGCAATAAAAACAAGCAGACTACAGTGGAGGACATTGAACTGTAGCTGGAGAGAGTTTTGTAAAACCCTGCTGTGGGCTCTCCTGGTCCAGCACAACACCCAGCTTCTCTGAAGTCTGACCAGCAGCCTTGCCTCAGGAACCATTTTTATACTGAAATAGGGAGCAAGGCTGCTTGCACTGAAGCCTGCCAGCAAGTCTTAGGAACTGGCTCTCTCCCTTTAATCAGCACACCAGTAATCACCCTCACAGCACCCAGCCCTGGGCTCTTAACAGTCTCACCCACACAACCATGTGTGGAAACTGTCCATGTAGAAGAAAACGAGTATGACGGTTTCTTTTTGTGCTTCTTTTACTGCATAAATTTAATACCATAGGGAGCTTTATTTTTTGAGAGATCAAAGGCTTCCATTTTAATAAAAACTTTGCCATGTATAAAAAAAATTTATCCTTTTTTTAAGAAGTTATTAACAATGATACCATCTGCTCCTAAAGTATGTATGACACCAATCACACTTCAATCACGTGCAAGCAGCTGTGTTCACAATACGCATGGTGAGACCAACTGCTCTTAGGTTCTACTACGAAGTGTACAGCAGCACTAGATAAATCACTTCCACACAGGCTGTATTTTCCCCAGCATTACTAAAACTGTGGGCTATCACAGCAGGTAGAGCTTTGAATTGTTCTGAGGCATAAATTAGTCCTGATTTTTAACTTACTTATTGCATACAAGATTTTCTTCAGCAATCAGACTTGGTAACAGGTGACTAGATTCATACATTTAAAAGAATAAAAAAGAGTCACACTTAAATGCAAAGATTTTAAACTCTTCTCTGGTAACACATTGTCAACAGCACATCAAATATGACAGGCCCTTGTGAAAAACAGAGCTTCCTCAGGATTGGGATGCTTTCTTTGGAAAGTTCAGAATTATTAGCCTTCACTTATAAACAGGAAACTGAAACATGGCGAGGTTACAGAGGGTGACAGAACCCAAGTGAGACTGTGGCGGAGCTCAGAAGCAAGGCCAGACTTCGTGTCCTAGCTGTGTGCTCCCAGTGCTAGGCATGCTTTTTGCACTGCTGCTTGTGGAGGAATCGAGAACAGGCAGTTTCACTAGGGGTCAGCTGGCTCTCTGGGCACAGAAAGGCAGGAAAACAGAGCACAGAAGCAGTTTTCTGTATGATTGTTTTGCCATGTTTCAGCTACAAAATAGGAGAAGTCACTTATAAATTGTTTTCCAAGTGTGCTTAACTCTGTATGAGAAGGCATAGTAAACATATTAAAGAGGGCTTTGGTTAAGGAGATCTGTAATGACTAAGTTACACCTACTTTACAAGCATTTTTACAAGTAGCTTTCCACTATTCTGATCTTCTTATTTTCTCGGTGAAATTGGTATAGACAAGTCTCCCAAGCAGAGATCCATGGTGAAATGAATGCATCTAGAGTTCTACCATCTGGTTTCAGAAACATTAAGAACATGGATATAGGATAGCAAGTTTTTTCTACTGTTATCGTAACCAAAGCAAGAAGTATCTAGAATTTCTCTTGTATTTAATGACTTAAAATTGTGTACACTTAGACAGGAATAGCCAGTTCGAGTCTCATAAAACTCCTACAGCACACAGATAGCAGCTGTAAAGTCTCATGCAGCAATTTAACACCAGATAACAGCTTTTCAGCTTCACGCCATGAGCAGTCACAGGTTTGAATCCCTTATAACACAGTGTATTTCTGTAATGTTTGATCCAAATTTACCCCACTGTATTCTGATTAAGCTTCCTGTTATACCCTCTGGATATGAATTAGAACCAATACATATATTCAAACTACATGTTATTTAAGTGTCATTTAAACCATGATTTGTTATCTACAATGTTTTCATATACATTTTCACCTTCTCTCTCACTTGTAAAATACAGATTGTCTTTCTCTATTTGCTTCACTAGTGTACATTTAAAAAGTCAGGCAATTAATAGCCTAAATAACACTGTAAGTGAGAACTAGCTCATTAAAATGCAGTATGATGATTTTTCTCTGACAATGAAAAATGGCTTTTAAACATTTCTAAGAGTCAGCAAGCCCTCTGTCAAAAGCTGGCTACTAGACATTGACAGAAAAGGGCTTGAAGTAATCAATTTTAACAGGATTGATTTCAAAAGCCTTAATTCATATATCTCTATTGTTTGGGTAATAAAATATGACTATTAGATCCCAATGAAAATTCTGCATACTGCATACCATAGTTATCACCTCCTGTAGGAATGAACCATGGGATCTGTGAGGATAATCTGCAGGGCTACAGGCTACTATTGATCCCTCTGCTTAGCCAGCATTGGTAACAAAGGCACTTGCAGGTAAGACAAAAGTTATCACACTACCTCAAATGTCAGCAGGGGATGGACGATGCTTCACACCTCCCTCAACTCAGCTGCAAGTCATGACCTTCTCCAGCCATCCCAGCACCTACATGAAAGCAGGAGAAACAGACAAGAGATGAGTTCTGAAACAGCAAAGGTGACCTGTGGTGGGAGGGCAGCATACCAAAATCCAAATGGGTGTCCTGGCACTGCTGTCCCTCAGGGAAGGACCGGCGGGGCAGCCTGCCTGGCAGCACCTGGGCTTCTCACTCAAACAGCAGAGGTGGCCTGGAAACCCGTGTCACTGAAGGCTTGCCAAGCCACAGCACCCTGTGGTAACCTTGACATTAAAATGCATGAACACGGATTTAAATGGCAAAGAGACCTCAGGATGACTGATCCACGCTCATTCTTAGCACGCATTCCTGGTGAACATCAGCTGCACTGGAAGTAATCTCTGAACCACCAGGAGGATGAGTAGTATCTCACTACTACTACTTTAGACAAAAAATTACAGTGTAGTAACTTTAGTAATTTTAAGAAATAACATTTCTTTTTTTCTCTAAAAGGACAGTGTCTAGTCTCAGCAAGATGGCATGGTGTTGAAAAAAAAGTAGTACGTAATTTGTTATGTTCAGAGTTCCTAAGCACGTTATCACTGCCATGATATTTGGCATAGCAGCAGCACCCAAAATGGTTTTGAATTAGTAGTACTTCTATGTTTCATAAAAATAACATAAATTCAACACAGAAGCTTACTTCTTCCCAAGGATGCAAGTCAGCAGTCAGTCATGGTGCCCACTATTTGAATAATATCATAATAATCTGGTTTCTAGTGGGTGGGACTACTAAAAGAAGACCAGATTTCACAGTATCAGGCTCTTAAAATAACCAGGAAAAAAAAGCAGTCTGCAAAACCCCACAAATAACACCTAAAGAAATCCTGTGTATATTCAGAGTGAATGCATAGGGCCACACTGCCCCAGCCTTAACAAGCCCTTTTCAAGAAAAAAGTAACATATTTAAAGAGAGTTTTTCTTGACTAACACTAGCAAAAGAAAGAGCAGCAGGAATCTTTTTGTGCCCACAGAATTGTCTTCCTCCTACATTCATAGTTTTAATGCATTGATAGATCACTAAATAATAACGAAAAGTAAAATGTGATTGTGAGTGAAAATGGAATCCTTCTCCAGTTCAATGTCACTTCTGTATTCATATTAAAAAAAGAAAACAAAACACCCAACTACCAAACGAAAAAATCATTGAACTCAACGGAGAGAAAAATTAAACCGATATTTGAAAAGAACAGATGGTATTTTTCAAGGAAAACCAAGAATAATATGTAATATTATTATAAATTATCCTATGTGCATTTAACTGAAGTGAAACCTGTGAGCAGGCGTCCCTCCTGGTTCACATCATGAAACTAGTAGACTACACAGGTCTGTACATAGTAAGACCCTGTTTGGCCCCATAATATGCACAGCCAAGTGCTATTATCCCAATTTTTAGAAAGAGCCAGCATATATAATTCCACCAGAGTCTTATGTTCATTTAATTTCTGATTTTCAAATGAACTCTGAATTTCAGAGAATAACTGACCAGTATGGTCACAGCTCCTTTTTTCCCCAGAGTAAAGGGACAGCTTAGTCTGAAACAGCTATGAAGTCTAAGCCAGCTGTTGACTGAAGTGAGCTACCAAGGACTACTGACAAATTTCTGTTTCAAAACACTCGATAGGCCATTAGCAAGGGGAAATGACCTTTATACGACAAAGTCAGAATCCTATTACAATAGCACAAAGAAAATTATTCCAGTAGTCCTTCCAAAATATTTTGAAATCCTGCTCAACAGCAGAAAAGATCTCTTAGCTACTTTATGGGCAACAAAGAGAAATGTCCTAACTTCTGATTACCTGATTGTAGTTAGAACATTCTGTTTCACTTTTGACAGCTGCGACAATGTGCTCCAACCCTTGCCTTTTTTGCTTGAGCAACAGCCACCAGTGGTGGTTGTGACGACTACATCTGGCTTACAGATATCAACACAATAGTTAAGGGCCATAAATTTTACTTGACACCTAAGGGCCCTAAGTCTCGTTCAACAGCTAAGGGGTAGTTGAGCATGCACCAAGCAAAATACGTCTGCTATGCAAGTATGACTGTAAATCAATCATCCTACTCCAAAAATAGTGGACAGCCCAAGGCCCATCCAGCTCTCCTGCACAGCAGCAGGCTGTGTGCCAGGATGTCCCTTTGAGTAAAGACACCTCTCAAGGCTACTCCTTGAGAATGAGAGATTCCTCACCATAAAATATTCTTGGCAAGTGATTAATAGCATGCTAAACTTTGAAATTTTGACATAAAACATTGATTTGTGCACACGTAATCCTTTAGATGTAAACTGTTGACCAAGTCTGGGACTAAGTCTGGATCCAACCATAACTGAACTCTCCTCAGAACATTTATAACACAAGGGGGTCCTATCTGAGCCTCAAGACTCAATGGCAGGGTCTCCTGGACAGTTTTGTCTGACCCCATCCCCTGTGCTTTAAACAACCAAATACACCTTGCCATCCAATATTGTTAAACTGCTTATGCATTTGCCAAACGTTGTTAAATCATTCTTCTACATCAATTTCTACTTCTCTCTTGCAAGTGAAGTAACTTCACCTGCAACAGAAGCAAGCAGTGATAGCACAAAAAGTGCCAGCAGCAACAGCATTTATTTCCAATATTGCAGTTTAGAACAAGGCACAAAAGCACAAAGACAGATACTTGCACTTCGCTTTGACAGGTCATTATGTGTGAAAAACAGGCACTACTGTATATAGGGTAATGAGCTAGATATTTAAATGATTGAGCAGTCCCTCTTTAAATGGAAAAACTGCAGCTCCAGCAAAAGGAGAACATAGATTCACATGAATAAACAATACAGGTGAGGCTTTTTTCAGAAACACATATTTTGTCAGAAACATAATTGACTATTGTAACCCATACGGCAAACAAAAGAATTGCAGCACTGAATTAAGACAGGGCCCATCCAGACTAGTCTGCTTCACAAAATAAGGAATAGACTCAGACTCACCACTTCCTTGATTAGCATGTGAGGATCTTTGCTCATTATTATCTTCACACTATGTCCTAAACTAATCTATCAAAAAACAATAATCTGCACAAGATGAGATGGATCCAAATGTGCTGAAAGTTCTTTTGGTCTTCAAAAGAGCATCATAGGAAAGGCCCAGTGCTGAAAAAAAAGTTGGAAAGGCTTTCACCCAGTCACATGTAAAATCTCAATTGAAAAACTGATGAAGTGTGAACTAGGTAAGAGGACAGTGAAATGTACTGAAAACTGGCTGAAATGCTTGGCTCAAAGGGTTTCAGTCAGTGGCACAAAGTACAGATGAGTAACTAGTGATGCAGTGCAACAATAAATGCTGTTTAAATCTTTCCTAACAACCTTTGTCATTGAAGAGATGACAGAACAGTGGAAGAGATTGCTTAGAAAGATTGTGGAGTCTGGGGCTCCTCAAAACCCAGATGGACATGACTCAGCACAACTGCACTAATGAAATCCCACTCTGAGCAGGAGAGTTGGACTAGATGATATCCAGGGATCCTTTCCAACGTTGATAATTCCATGACTCCACAATTCTGTATATTTACCTAAGTGAAAAGCTGCAGGCAGCAGTCAAAAAAAGAGGAGGGTATAAGTGACATGGAACAAAGATGACAAACTCTGGACACCTTGTGACTGCATGGGCCATGGACAAAAAGTGTGTTATTTCCAAACAAACACATGACCTGGATTCACAAGTGTAAAGAGATTGTTCAGGAGTCCCACCCTTCCATTATGCTGGGCTACCAGCAGATGCATCAGAGGATCTCTGGCACCTGTGATAAACTATTTCCAGAGCATTTGTGGTTCTAAGATTTGGCCTAAGGAACCCTAATCTTTTTTTAAATTCTATTTCTCCTGTATTTTACTTCTTGCCATTTCCACTTAAACAACTACTCAATAACTAAATTCAAAGGACAACAGAACATAATTTGTCTGAGATGTATTATTATTGTCTCTGATAAGCACTTTATTAATCTCTCTAGCCTTCATCAGTTGTGATGTGTGGCACTTGCTGAGAGTTTTCTTCTAAACCTGTTTTGAAAATATTTATCTCAAACAGAAGGAAAAATGGACTTTTCACATGTATTCTTAAATCTTCTCCAATCAAGTCATTCCATTCATTTGGTGGCAAGTTGAATAAGAGCCAGCAGTGCCCTGGCAGCGAAAAAAGCCAACAGTGTTCTGGAGTGCATCAAGCACAGCATCACCAGCCAGTCAAGGGAGGTGACTTTCCCGCTCTGCTCTGCAATGGGGTGGCCTCACCTTGAGTCGTGGGTGCAGTTTTGGGCACCACAACATAAAAATGACATCAGATTGTTAAAGGGTGTCCAGAGGAGGATCATCAAGATGGTGAAAGGCCTTGAGGGCGAGATTCATGAGGAGCATCCGGGGTCACTTGGCTTGTTGAGCCTGGAGAAGAGGACGCTGAGGAGGGACCTCACAGCACAGTACACCTTCCTCATGGGGGGCAACAGAGAGGGAGGTCCTGATCTCCTCTCTGTGGTGACCAGTGGCAGCACACAAAGGAGTGGAGTGAAGCTGCACCAAGAGAAGTTCAGGTCTGACATTAGGAAAAGGTTCTTCACAGAGAGGGTGATCTGTCTCTAGAACACAGGGCTCCCCAGGGAAGTGGTTGTGGCACCAACCTGGTGTCCAAGCAGTGTAGGGACAATGCTTTTTATTATGTGTTTTGGTCTTAAGCGGTCCTGGCAAGGACCAGAGTCAGACTCAATGAACCTTACGAGTCCTTTCCAACGCAAAATATTCTGTGATTCTCTGATTCTTAGGTCCAAACTTGTTACCTTCAAACTCTATTTCTCTAATATAATGAGGTTTCATAACCTCAGCTGATACATCGTCCTACAAGAGTGAACTCATTCCTTAAAGTCTCTCATCAGCTTTCTCCTTTGCACAGGTATTCCCTAAGTTCTTTCAAGGAAACTCTAACAAAACTCATTAGAAACCTTCATCATCATTCACTTTTTCTTCTGTTCAGAGAGCTAAGGCTTTTAACCTGTTTTTCTCCTTTAACCTTTACACTTGCCTCACCAGCATACTCTGAACAAGGAATCACATTTTAGTTCCAAATCAGAGCCTTTTTCACCCCCCCTCAATCTATTCATATCCTTAGGAGCCTAACAATAAATCTTGCGCTTCATGTTTTAAATACTTCACTGAACCACATTTCTGTTCTCACAGACTTGGCAGTCTTTGCCTCTTTGACATAACAATAACCGGAACATTTTCTTAGCAGCACTAAGCTGAGTAACAACTGATATTTGTTTTGGCACTCACAGTAGGGATGAAAGATGAATTTATGTTTTCCACTGCATTATGCTTACAAGTGTATATGTGGACAGGATAGCTCATGAGATCTGAACTACAGTGCAAGGCCAAATATAGGAATTAATACACCTCTTCAGCTTTTTAAAAAAAACCCCACCAGTGTTGTAAAGGATGCAAGTAGGCAAGAAATCCAAACTTTCTAAGTAGGTAGCAATTTTACTTGACATACAAGATAGCTCTTGTGGTATCCAGAAATTCAGACTGTCTTCCATAAGTGAAATATGTCATTTTCCCAGCTACAGTTAATGATCTTCTTGGGCTGGAGGAATGTTATGAAGAATAGTTTAGTCAATGTTTATAGACAGTATTTTGAGATCTGGGCAGCTGGAAATCTAGAACTCTATTAGCTGAAACTGTTGCTGACATATCAGTAACTTAAAAGGAAAAGTTTCTTGATAAATTAACAGGAAAATGTCAAGTACGAGATTAGAAAAAAGATGTATTACTGGATTATTGTAGCCATTTCTTGTGTCCACGCTTAAGAGACTAACAAACTTCAAAAGAGCATAGACCTAAAAATGTTGTTTGAAGTCTGGAGCAACTTTTATAATCAAGATAACAGCCCCAGTTTATTGAGAGAAATACGTAATGAATTACTGTACCTGATAATAATCCATATGTGGAAGAAGCAATAAACACTGGATTGCTCTTCTATGAAACATAAGAGATTATGATGAATCGAGAATAGAAGTAAGGAAAAAAAAATCTTTTGTAAGGCTGAAACAAAATGAAAACTGGAATTTACCAAAGGCTGAATAATAGTAATAATAATAAAAATCCTTATCACTTCAGCTTGCTTTTCACGTAAACAAATTACTGAGTACAAGTAGCTGGTGACATGAAAATATGGTGGTGCAGGACTGTCAGACATTATCTGGTACAATCCCACTCTTCACAGCCAGATCAGTTAATTCTTGCTTGACTCTCATCTCTTACTACTGGATTTTTCTAAAGACCAACAAAGACCTGTGAAGATTTTGCAGCCTCGCCAGGCAGTCTATCCCAATGCAGTGCTACCCTTGCCACTAGGAAGGTTACCCTGATGTGTACCTCAAGTCTCTCTTCATGCATTACATTCCTTTACTCACCCCCCACCCTCATAAGACTATAGAACAGATTATTCCTGCCTTTTTTTTCATAGTCTTTTACCAACCTGAAGACTGTTATACTTTCTTGCCTCTTCAAATCAAAAAAACCCACTGTTTTTCAACAAGGTTTTCTAGATTATGGATCACTCTCAGGTACCTACTCTCAACAGACTCTCTCCAGTTAGCCCAAGTCTGAAATAGCTTTATCAAAGCAAAACAGAAAGGATTACCTTGGGTAATTCTTCTTCAGTTTTATGCATCCTACTGTATCTATTCTTCTGCAAGTGGATGGCAATTGCATTCTTGACTCATGATTAGTCATCTCCAGATACTTTTCTGCAAAACTGGAAAACCTGTCTTTTGAATAATAAGATTCCCTTTCCTATGGCCAACTTCATCTTCGTGATTAAACAGTTCTCAATAGGCAAATAAAATGCCAATGGATATGGAAAAACAAAGCTATTAATATTCATTAAAGCAAGGATAAAAACTGTGGTTCAGGGAATTGGTATTGTAAAAAGGTAGAAGAGAGAAAATACAGAATTTTGCAAACGGAAATACAAAATTTAAAGAAAATCACCTGTTAAATGCACGTTGCCAAAATTGTTACTGTTTTAGCAAAAACATAGTGTATAGGACGATTTGACAGACTGTTAGTACAGAAACATACAGACAATATATATTGGCTGAAAAAGCTCATGACTAACCAACACAGTGGCTAAAGATTTCAGTATGTTAAAATACAGGGCTTGAAATTCAGAGATGCAAGTTTTATTTTAGGCTTAATGGTGCCTTAGTATGTAACTTGGGCAAAGTTAAAACCTCCACAGTTCTCATTTCCTCCCTACTTTTTGAAATGCTGTAGCCTTCGGACATTGTTCTTGAGAACAAATGAGGGAGATACAAGGAATAGCACCAAATTGACCTCTGCTCCACCACTGCTATGTTTGAGCTTAGTTTGGCTCTTCAGTCTTGTAGCTGCTAATCTAAGCATTATTAAAGATCTTAATTTTTAAATTACTAGGTTTACAAGTTCTACGAATGGCTCATATTCAGATGAAGCATTACCTGTGAGGGGTCACTTTCTTCAAACTTCTCTTCACTCAACAGCAGACACAGAGAACCCACTTTGTTGTCATATCCCAAAACAGCTACTCTGTCTCTTGCCTCACTGACTGCTTTGTCACTTCTGTTTCCTCAAAAAAGTTAACATTTGCCATTTCAGTTTCACGGGTCAGATTTCACTGGCACAAGAAACACAACTCTCTGTGAGCCTATTTTGCCCAAAATTATGGAGCAAAATGGAGTGGCACAAATATCTACCTATACTTTTGAAATACATCCTCAGCTTTTCAGTCCTGAACTGCACTTGCTCAGGCCTTTTGAAGAGTCAGGGAATTTGGACATCACTTGGCTATGCAGAGCAATGCCTAAAACCAACTCTGCTGAGCATACAGATCCAACGTCAGCTATCAAGAAAGAGTGTGTGTGAGTATGTTAAGCATTAAAGGAAGGAGTTTACAGGAGTTTGCTAAGAAGAAAAATGTTGAAGTCAGCTAGGAGCAAAAAGTACAGCTGGGAAGTGCATATGCATGAAGGGCTGAAGGGCTAAAATGTATCCCTTCCACCCATTCTAGATCCCCAGCCAGGGGCTGTTCTTGAGTTAAGCATCCAAACCTGATTAGCTGCTCCTACAATATGCTGAGGTACTCATGGCATCAAGTTCTACTGGAATATGAGCGAATGTACTAATTACATTAAAAATAAACATTTTGTTAATAGAAAAATACTGGTCTTAGTTTTGTTTATCAACAATCACTACTGAGGTCTCATGCAAGAAACAGCAAGTGGCTAAGATTTACATTTTAGTTGTGGCTTTTCTATTGCCTTCTGTTAGTTTTCTGGGACAAATTATTTGCAAGCTACATATGTACTTTATGTATTTTCACATTCTAAATATATTTCTCCTATGGCAATCCTCCACAATTCTGGAAAACAAATACTCTTAATGCTAGAGAGCTCTCTGTTTAACAAAGCCACAGGAGCCATATACGCTATGGCTTTCAATAGCTGTTTTCCAAACTCTAAAAATTGCTTAAGAAGACACATTTCTTATTGGTTTTAGTTTTCCCTTTCTTCATCCTTTCAAAATTTCTAGTTTCGAAAATCTAAATCTGAAGAATGATCTTAAAAGAAAAAAAGCTAATAAGAAAAAAAAAATCTCTTACAGGTCTCAGGCAAAGGCACTAAGCACTTTATCTCAGAACCAAACGTTTCATCTGAGATCTCAAATCCAGCTTCTTAACTCAATGAAGATTATACATAGGATTATTGGTCTATAACATCCAAGCAAATAGCAACCCAGAAGAGATATCCCATGTGACAAATTCTGAACCTTATACAGCAACGACGCTCTCTAGTCAATTTCATATTTTTCCTCCAATCCATTTTAAAAGCAGTCCCCATTTGCCTTTGCTTATTACTCAAATTAACAGAAGGAACACAGCTCCAGAACACCTCCCTACAAGTTGATCACAATGAGGCACTTGGGAAATCTGAGCATTTAATCCATAGCCATTCCATTCATATTCCCTAAGACTGCCTGGGCTTGCATATATGTATACATTTAAATTGGAGGATTTCTCTATATAAGTTTGTTTCATGTTGCGAGTTCTTGTAATAGCTGTCATTTAAGTTCTGCTTCTGATTTTCACATATATTTGCACCTGCTGCCACTTTAGCTTGAAGTATTTTGACATATCTCAGGTAAGGTTCAAGACAACATGCTGCCCAGCTGATGAAAAACAGAGTCAAACTATGAGAGTATCAGTATAAAAAATTAAGTTTTCTTTACAGATGACTAACCAGACAACAGAAAGTATCTGTGGCAGGAATTTTTTTGGGGGTGGGGTGGTCAGAATTTACACAGAAGCAGGGTGTGTTTTACCTGAGATGTCAAGTGAGAATATGCGTCTTGTGCAATTCACATTTTCAGCCAATTACTTCTTCATTGATTTAGGCTTGTTTTGTCTTCTAAAAATATTAAATCAACAATCTTAAATCAGACTCAGGAATTCAAGGAGGCCTATTTTCAGGGGCTGGCTGGAGCACCACTGACAGCAGGATTCAGACAGCCTCCAGCCTGTACCTAATATTAAACTGAATTAGGAATATAAATTTCCTTATGTTTTTACATTATGTCATGTAAGTATTTATTGGCAATTCTCTCATGTTTGGTTACACAGTACATGTGAAAAATGCCAAATAATTGCAAAAGAGAATCGGGTAAACTCAACACTTTCAATTAAAAGAAAGGGAGAGTGCTTTCTCTTCCCATTTCAGTATGCGGGCATCAAAAGGGATCCTTGAAGAAATCCCCGTGTGCCAAATCAGATAATATCTAATAACTTCCTTATGGAACACTTGTAACTTGATGACAAATGATGTCATTAAAAATTCAGGGATTTGCCATGTTCTTGCATTTCTAAGGTATGTTTACCAATGCATTCATAAATTTAACTTCCTCTGTATAAAAGTGCCTTGCAAGTTATCAAGTACTCACAAATACTTGTAAGAGAAAAAGAAGCTAAAGCAAAGAAATGTGACCTTTTCATTTCTTGTTAACCTCAGATTATTTCAGAAGTTTCATCATAACAGGCTAACTGATGCTGACAGTAACTGAGTAGGAGATGTCACAGAGAATGCTCCTGGGCATAATAACTACTGTCTCCCACAAAGTATGTGCATTTATACAGACGTAAATTATGATTCCTTGTTCTTCCACTTAATGGTAAGTTTAATGTAAAGTTCATTTATTCTTCACACATTCTTCTAAAACTGAATCCTCCTTTTCCATTACTGAATCATTAACTTAATGAACCTCTAATTTACCTTGTCAGTGTTTAAGAATCTAGACCAGGAGTTCAAGGGTTTTATTTTGTTACCATATGAGTCTTTGAAAAGATTAGTTACAAGCAACTATTTCTGTAAGCAGTTCTGCAATGGGCACAAAGAAAAAGAAAGTCAATTTTGTGAAAATAAAAGCTGAACATGATCTTAAAAAATAACATACCAAACTCATAATGAAAATAAGAAAAATAAAAAGCAAGTTTTACTGAAAAGAAACACTGGTTTGAAAAGGAAAAAAAAAAAGGCAGCATAATTCAAACAATTCTCAATTCAGTTTGTTCTTCATAACCATGGTGCATGCTACTTTGACTTGCCAAAAATAGTGAATTAGAACAGTGGACAGCAGTCAGATTGCCAGGACAGCCTGCATTATAGAACAGATCACTGTCAGACTGAACAGTCACAACAATGATACTTTTAGAGATAAAAGTATAATTTCAGCATTTGGTCATAGATCTGAAGAAATGTATAGATAGATGGATTTGTGCAACCTTCAGAGTGCTTTGCTTCCTTCTAAAGTACCACTGAGTCCTCAGACCACACGTTGATATCAGAACATTTTGATAATTTTAGGACTTGTAACTTTTGATCAAGCGGGGATTTGACCCTTATATGAAATACAGTTTATCTTGGTAGCTGATTACTCAGAGATCTAAAATCAAAGACACTGTTTCCCGCAACTTGAGTTGCAACAGCAATGTGAGAAGCTGAAAGTGCTTCTCACCACAGTGAGTGCCTTTCTCCAAACTCATGAATTTTGCATGAAAATTATCACATAAAATCAGACTCAAATACTAAAGCAAGATGCAGTTACCGTGCCATGAGTGTTGTTTCTGATTATTATTAGCCTTCGACAGAGAGCCCAGCAGAGAGATCGAATAAGCTACACCCATCCACCCGTGAAAGCCAGTTCATAGAATAGTGAAGCAGAATGAGATTTATCCTGTGAGAGTTTTTCCTATCAGAAGCAATCCATTCCTGTAACCACAAAGTGAGGCCCATCAGGAGAAATCAGGAGAGTTTCACCCTAACAAAACTGAATTACTTTGCTAATTTACATAGTAAAGCCAGTCTCAAGCTAACAACAAAGCCTCTTTTTTTTTTCCTAAGCATACCCTAGACCCTCCTCTTCAGTATGTCCCAGCTGCCACAATGACCATGGGATATGTCAAGACTGGCAGGCAGAATATATGTCCTGCCCCTCACAGTCTTGTCTTTCAAAAGGAGTTTATACTCTTGATGAATGGCTCCTAAGCATCTTTCAGCTGCTGGATGAATAGGACGTGGTGGGACCTATCATATCTCTGAGAACTACACCTGTCAACAGGAAAGTAGTGTATGAATAAGGGCATACCTGAATGAGCACAGACGAATTCAACTCTTGACAGTGCAAGAAAGAGCTCAAATGACACTCACTGTGCATTAGAAAAATTAAGTGAGAAAAAGAAAGAGGGGAGCTCTAAAACAGCCAGGGAAGAGGGTGGAATTTAATATGTGGAGAGAAATTAAGAGTTTAATAAAATATTATTTGCTATGTACACTTGATTCAAAGGGATGAGAATGACTGCACAGGCAGAGCAAGACAGAAGACAAGAAAAGCCTAGTAGGGTAGACACACCAGTTAGTGAGCTAGTGCTCAGTTAGTTTTGGTACACATGTCGTGTACCAAAATTTGCACATCTCATTCACCCTGAGCCAGCAGTCCGTCTATGGCAAAAATTTCATAATAGCCAAGAAAGATTCAAAACAGACCAACAAAAGTCATAGGACAGCACAGAGTGTACTGATCAACAGCCTGTCTCCAGGCTGGCCCACAGGTTGGCTTTTCCCATGTGGGCAATGACTCAAGGACAGCATCCCTCAGGCAGCATGGGTGGTGTCTCTCTACTACAGATGCCTAGCTTCTTTTCTAGGTATCCAAAAATGCTTCAGGGGCATTTGGCAGAACACTGAATGAACTTTGTGTTCACTTTATGAGTCAACATTCAAGCTATTGTAAGGCAGAGCCCAGGAAAGATAAGGTAATTATGAGCCACATCAATCTACAAGGAGATCTCTGACCAGTCCAGATAAAAGATACAGGGAGCTGCCTAACAGCTGCACCAGGTGGGTCACTGTCCTAATGCTGCCACAAGTCACCAGCCAGAAGAGGTCATCTAAGACTCATCCCCTCTAGTTTCTTTCCTTTTTGAGGCAGGAAGAAAGGAGTGAATTAGTGTCAAAACAACCTGAAGATTTCTCTCAAGTATTAAGCAGATGAACAGGGGTTTTTTTGTTTATTCTAAGTCCTTCAGCTCCTTCCTCTTGCTCTCTGTCCTACCACTCCTCTCTTCCACTCCTTCATGCTTTCTTCTAACCTTCCATGCTCATCTGCCTCTTATTTTCCATTACAAATGTGTTCAGTATTTCTCATCTTACAAAACATCAGCCCAGAACTATTATAAGTCTTCCCACAATTTTCATCTCAAACTCAACAAACACAATGCATCCACCTACTGAAGGTCATCTTCCAGTTTGTGGGCCTGACTCTGAAGGATGGATCTTTTACACCTCAAGAAAGTTTTTGAAGATTTGTTTTTGGAGGAAACTCAGCATCTGAATTTCACTCTTAGTCTCCTTTGCTCACTCTTCTGATCAAACTCCCCAAATCTGTTTTTTAATGTTGATGGCTTCCATGAATTTCCTCACTTCTACATTCACAGTGTTCCCTCCTTCCTGCTCATCTTTCGGAAATCTGACGCAGAAACACCAGCTTCACTTACATGTAAAATCCTCTAACTGATTATACTCCTCCTGCCTCTTACTCCAAATGAGTTTGTCTTGTCACACTGAAAAATACATTGGGAATAAGTTTAAAATAACTAAACTCAAACTGAATTTCATAGAACTGAGTTGCAAAAAAAGTCTGCAAAAATTCTTTTTTCTTCCTCCTGAGCTTAGTAGTGATTTCAGTATTATTTAAAAGAGGCAATGATTTGTTTAAAGACATTTTATGTTTAAAATGTGACTAAAATCTTATTTTAAAAGCTTAAAGGACAGCTGAAAATGAAAGAAAATATTTAAAGGCCAAAGCAAATTTAAATTAATCACTCCATCTTTTCCAGATGTTTCAAGTAATTTAAAAAATTTTTAAAAGTGAATTATTGCCAGAAAATAAATTACTTGAGTGGCTTTTGAAGCTACACAGAGCAGAATGTTTTCAAGTTAAGAGTTCATAAGCCACTGATTTCATTTTTAGCAACAGATTTCATATAGCTGAGGCTTTTTTTTTTTATTGCTATGTCAACGCAAAAGAACACCAAAGCAAATTTGCTTGGCAACATATTAGGCATGCTATCCATTTGAAGTGCCTCTATCTGATATAAAGAGTTCTTTATTGAAAGTTATTTTGTTTCTTTTATTTTATGTCAAAATAATAGTAAATCAGAGCAATCAGAAAGCATTTCACCACCACTGCTTATACTTTGATAAGCACAAACAATTCATGCTTTTAAATGATACGAGCCTTCTCCGTGCTAAGAACAAACTCACACTGGCTTTTGATTAATCAAAACATATCAGTCACTGTGCCGTTAACTGAATTGAGTTACAGACAGCTTCTACCTATGTTATTTCATAAATATGCATTTATGAAAATAAAATGGCAATTGGTTGGTTCTCATGATAATTTGTGTTTATTATTAGAATGACTGCTGTATTTTTTTCTTCTGAAATGAACATGGTTCCATGCCATTTACTTAGGTAGATGTACATTTCTGTAGAGTAACACTTTAATATGGTTTTTCTTTTCAGATATATATATAAATACAAATTCCTTTTAAGAAAAGAAGAGCACGTACTGAACAAAGTAGAGTCAGTGAAGTGTGGTAGGCAGAAACAACATAATAAGAATCCCAAAAGGTTTCACGTATTTGTGACAGCACCAGCATCTTGGCAATCCCAACTCCCTCACATACACATTGTGGCCATATTATGTGCTCAAGGAGTGCAAATGTTACAGAAAGGATCAGGGCAGAGTTAAGCATTAGGAGTGTCTTATAACTGGCAAGAGACAGTAACCCAAATACCATGCACTTCAGCTGCAGAATAGTGATTTTGACATTACTCATACAACTTACCTCATTTTTAGACAGGCAAAACAAACTGGGAGGGCTACTGATTGAGCCAGCAGTTCAGTCACTTACCAACTAAATTCTTCCTTTTTCTTACCTCAGAACTCTTTAATCAAAAACTAATTATCTTCAGATGCCATTTTGTTAAACAGCCCTGGATGAAACAAGCCCCCAGAAGCAGTGTGAAGCCCCTAAAGTCAGTATATAGCAAGTACAGAGTATCTATAACAGGAACATGGCTTTCTGGGAATAGTCTGCACCTCAGTCCTACTGATAACAATATGCATAACACCTGAATATTTAAAATAAAAAGCCTGAAAATGGAAGATATTAAGACTTCATTTTTCAATTACTCATTTCCTTCTACACACTACATGAAATCTTTAAGGTTTGATATTTTCCCCTCCCGACTCCCCAGAATGCTTCTACAGGTTGCTCTGTGGTCCTCTGGTAGATAAGTGTAATCATGAGCAGAGAATACACTAGTTGAGGTATTCGGAGTTTGATTCTAGTATTTGAAAGTAAAAAGGAGAAACACCTCTCATAAAGCAAAGAAAAGCACGTATAAAATGCTCTTTTTGTTTCCAGTGCTGACTAGCTAATTATGAATATGTGTAATATATGCATGGCTCCTAACACAGTCCTATTGCCCTGGACCACTGAGGGCAATGGTCTACACAGCCCCACTGCAGCCTGTTAGACAGATGGCTGCGTGTTGTTCTCGCTTGGCTCACTGGACAGAAAATGGGGGATTTCTAATGAAAAGCTAAAAGGTCTGTTTCCCACAATTCCTTCGCATGATTTACAACAATCATGATGATTTAAAACTGGCAACCGCAGACCAGAATGCTTGACTACTATTGTTTTAGTAGCACAATCAAATTACCCATTTTGAGCTTTTACAATTAACTTGTTACATGCGTAAGTTATCACTTCCTAAAAAGTAGTATTACCAGACAAAAAAATTCAGCAGGGAATAGCAACAGGAACAATATTCTGAATATAATTCCTAATCTGAGCCACACTGACAAGTCCTTTATCGTAATACATATTTTATGTCAAAATATAATTTTAGAAACTTTTAGGCAGTCTGTTCTTTTTCATTCCAGTCCTAGAAAAAGAATGAAGGAAGGTCTTTAAAAATAAACATATAAAATTCCTGAACACTAAGATAATTGCACAGATATTTAAGTATTTCCTTAGGCGCTTAAAGCTTTAATTAAGAATCCAAGCCACAAAGATACCTATGCCAAAGCTCACACCAGCCAGATATCTGCTTCTTTCACAAGTTAGGATTATGAATTATGGCAGGATCCCTTTGTAAGCATGCATGATGAATCAGCCCGAAGTGTAAAAGGTCATTCTTTTTGTGAGGAGATTTGTCATCAACATTAATAGGTTAATTCCACATGACTGACATGCAGCTGTGAAGTATACAGAACATTACAATAAACATCAGTGCACTCCTGTGCACTGTGGGATTACACAGAACAAGAATGATGCAAAAGAAAGCTTTCTTTATATATCAAATTGAGGAAAAAATAATGAATCACACCAAGTGGGCGGCCAAGCAGAATTTGCTCTGTAAAATAGCTATAAAGAAAAAAGTGGGGTCAGCTGATACTTCAGTAAGAAATTTGGATGTTTAATGAACCACAGATCTAAGAACTTCAGTGAAGAAAGTTAATAGTTCATACTAATCAGATCCTTTCCTATCTAAGCTAGCGGAATCCAAAAATGGCATTGCAACACTGGCAGACATCAGCCGTGTACACACTGTCCTGCCAGCTGAAAAATGAGCCGAGTGTTGTATGTAGATCCTCCCTCACTGCTCAAATCCTGCCTTCCCAATCAGGTTTGTTTTACTATGGTCCTGACCATGGAGAGACATCAAACCCTTAGAGGTATATTTCCTACTTATTTACTCTGTATTTCAGATTTCATCCAGCAATCCTTGTGGCTTGCTCTTGTTTAGTCCAGGTTACATTCATGTAAGGTGTTAAGAGGATAGCCCAGAACACCAAACCTTCTTCAAATGCAGTTGTGGAAATGTGTCTTGTAGCACAACGAAGATTTTGCAAACAGTACCACTACTAACTACTCTTAAATGCCGCAGCAACTGTATTTCTGGAAAATTTGCTTCAATTAAATAAACTATGAGTAATCAAGAGCAGTTATTTCACTGCTGGGAGAAGACAGCAACATGCAGGTAAGCAGTACCAGCTTCTTCAACCACCCTCCTGGTGCTGGCAGCTGTGTGAGCATGAGGGTCTGCTTCACTATGAAAATCAAATATGTACTTGAAACCACCACAGTCGCAAACACAGTGATCATTTCAAGGATATTGTAATCTTTGAAAGCATCAAGAGATACTGGCTTTGGCTTTAACTTTATGAGAAACCTGCTCACTAGAGAGCAAATGACCAGTTTCCTACTCAGGTGAAATTACAATGGAGATATACAACATCATAGAAACCTAGCTGACTCTGCTTCAGGGTCTTTTCCTGTTCTTCTATATCTGTCATATAATTATTTTATTCTGAGAATATCAGGGTTCCACAATTTCCTTAGACAGTGTTCAGAAAAAAAAACAAACCACGCACAAAAAAAAAACCCACAGAAAAAAAAGTTCTATAGTATTAAAAAGAAGAAAGTCTCACAATTGTATGCATTATACAACTTAGACATAGCCCAAGAGCCTGACAAATAGATAAACATTTTTAGGCTTCTGGAGACAAAGGTTTCGTGCCCATGGATCAATCAGTGGTTTTCCAGAGTAACACTTGCAATTCTTGGGCTTGTTCTTTCTCTGCAAAATCTTGAAGAACCTCTTGGTATTTATTCTTTGTAGTGATCATGTATTTCAGATGTTACAAAAGCATAGGAAAAACATTCCACAGAAGTACAAATTATTATCCCTCAGCTTAATATCAGCCACAGTAATCTGCAGGTATATTCTCTTTCCTCAAAAAATCCTTGTATTTCAATATTATATTAATACAAATCAGTTTCTTTTACTTAGATAGTCCTTTCCATCTAGGCCATTCTACTTTGAAAGTAAATTACTCACCCATTGCCAGCTTTAGAAAGGAAACACAGGAAAATGTAAATTAATTCACAGTTCAACAGAGGTAAGAAGAATTGCTCCTTAACTGTGGGTCATGAGTATGAATACATTCAAAGCTTTCACATCTTATATTTACCTTCGGTGCAACTTGAACTTCCTTACTGAAAGGTAGAGATTTATCACCATCTGCAGAGACTGGGATTGTAGTAATCAAATAACTCCAGCAAGAACTATATGATTTCTTTATTATTGTGCCATCCTTCAAATTATTTAGGAGCAAAATTCAGTAGCTGCACCAGAGCAGAGTGATCTGTCTTCTCTCTAAACTACACTGGGGCACAGCTGCTGGAAGCCCTGGATAGCACATGAAGATGGCAGTTCCATCAGGTGCCAGAGGAGGCATCAAGAGCCTACCAGCTTTCACAGAAGCATCCCACACACATGTAGTAAGAATTCAGCATAATTTTCCAAGGGATTTTGATAGATTTGCTGAAAACATTTGATTGATTTCAGATATTTTCCCACTATAAACTCATACTGCTGAATACAGCTCACATTTAATGTAGCCATGATTATTCTAAGAAGCACTGTAATAAGTCCAACATATGTCAAAATGTTGTCGGTGTTTGATTGGTTTTGGGGGTTTTTTTTGGTTGTTTGGTTTGGTGGTGCTTTTTTGTGTGTGTTTTTTTATTCTTTTATTTAGCTACTACTTACGTATATTCTAGCAGTAGTAGTAATAATAGTAATTGATACATAAAAATAAAAGCACTTACAGACCCAAAATCTCAAGGGCTGACATCCTGGACTATTAAAAGTCAAGCTTCAATAGTTTTAGTTTGAATGTTCATTTATTTTTAATATAAGATGGACCAGCACGAAGCTTCTGAGAAAGCTGCTATGTATTTATAAGCTTTTGAATTCAATTAAAGCTAGATACTACTGTATACTGCTCAGTGACATGGTGCTGGCAATCAAAAGCTGTGGTGATGCAAGCACTAGGTTTTCTGATTTGAACACATTACTGCACTGACTGCCAAAACCACAGGACACCACCAAGTGTGCACACACAATTCAGAGTGTCCTGATGTTATTTATGAGGTTCTGGGAAAACAGATCTTGCTAAGACTAAATTGTAACATTTAGAGATTAATTATGTTATTGAGAGAGATTTCCTAGTGGTTTGATACTACAAGAAACCAATTATACAATATAATAACCACAAGAAAAGAGAAAGGGAAGTCTTTAGTGATGTCTCTGTTGGAAATCCATTAGAAACAGTTCTACGTGATTATGAAATTGAAATTAAAATTCTGTTCTCCCCTTTCAGACCGGATCTTCACTGAGCTAAGGCTTTCCTCCTGTTCAAAATCCTTGGCCAATTTGGCCTTAGCATCTATCAGGACATTTCTTTCTCCATCACAGGAATTCATGATGACTGCTGTTTTTTACTAAAAAAATATCCAAAACCTGTTCAGGTCTAGACCACCAGTTTGCTGAAGCCGTAATGACCTCCATATGGAAAAGCAGAAAAGGAGCAAAAGGACTAGTATCACATTTCCCCATCTGGGCTGGGTCTAAACCAAGTCTAAACTAACCATGGGAATGTTCCCAGGCACATTGTCCCTGCAAGAGCATTTATCCATTTCCCATGAAGTCTGGTTATGTCTAAAGCTAAACTGTTACCATGATCCCTGGCAGATCCCCAGCTTGGATCAATTGCTTACCACAGCTGAAAGCAATTCTTAAGCATGTTTTAAGAACAAAACATGTTGATAGTAAAGAGGTGGGCCATTCTGCATCAGCTGGTCCCATTCCCAGGCATGCTTAAGGTACCAATCCATAGCTCCCAGGCAGCCATTTCTGCCCTCTGGAGGCACCCACCTCAGGGGGATGCTACAATGCCACATTCACAGGGCTGTGGTGTGACAGCAGGAATGCTACAGCCATGCCTTGTCAGTTCATGACCTCACTCAGAATAACCCTGCAGCCCTCACAAAATGCATCAACCAAGGAGGACCCTATGCAGATGATTTTTAACGTTCTGAGAAACAATGCAAATATCTCTGCTGGTTTTGAATACTGTGAATCATACCAGCTGTCAAGCCACTTTTAGCAGAGGCACAGTCTCAATAATAAACAGAAGCTATTAACAAAGAACTGTGGAGGTCTATAAGAGGCCATATTGGAAATGACACAACATAATATGCAGAATACAAAATTCTGAGACTGAAAAAAATACAGTCCTTTTAACAGACTACATTATGCCTAAGTTTAAAACTCTGTTTACCATTGTATGAGACGTTCAAAAGAGCTATAAAATGTTTATCATTTTCTATTATATTTGAAGTATTTTTTCTGTAAAGGAGGGGATTTTTGACTAATCACATTTCTCATCAAATATATTTCATATCAATATTTTAGTCTGTAGTAACTCCTGGGAAGGAAATCCTTAATAATGGTTATTATTTGTACAGTGTAATGGTAAAATAAAAGTGCATTGTAATTTGTTCTCCTGCGTTTACATTTACATATGCCAGGACAAGACATTTATACTATACTGATGTTTAATTTTTAATAGACTGGCTGCACGCTGAACTGTTTTGTTGAACTCCTTGCCCCTTAGAACATTTACAACTGCATCATCTCCCCACTGGTTGGAGTAGTGACTTGTAAAGTACACACTGAGCCTTAAACTGTGAACCATTATCATCTCATGTCCCTTTAAGATCCAGGGATGATAGATTATGCTAACTAGCTGATAAACTTGTAACCAAAGATTCAGAGTACAACTGCCCAGCCAAAATACAGATGGGATGGATGGAATCAATAAGGGTACCAACCAGTTTCCAAGGACAAATGACCCCATAAAGGGATACATTAAAATCAGAACTTAGTTCACAAAAAAAATGTTACTTAAACTTAAGTTACCCTAAGTAAAATATCCTGCTAAATTTTATAACTATTTTTCCTAATTTTCCATAGTGTGTCCTGTGTTGGTGCAGTACTAGATAAAACTGTGACATACATACTAAAAATTAGTCTGAAATGCAATCAGAAGCAGACAGGAAAAACCACACAGCAATAAAGAGAGAATAGAAATTATTAAATCTTTACAAAAAATCAGCAATTAATTCTTTTTCTTGCATTCTTTTAGGGACTACCACTTTCAGGTCATTTGTAGCAAATCTTACAGAACCACAGATTCTGTGAAGTTGGAAGTGACCCACAAGGAGTCCAACTCCTGATCCTGCACAGGATCACCCTCAAGAGTCACACCATGTACCAACAAGCATTATCCAAAAGCTTCTTGAACTCTGTCGGACTTGGTGCTGTGACAACTTCCCTGGGAAGCTGTTCCAGTGCCCAACCTCCTTCTGGGTGAAGAACCTTTTTCTAATATCTGAACAAAACCTCCCCTGATTCAGCTTCAGGCAATCCCCTCAGGTCCTGTCACTGGTTGCCACAGAGAAGAGATCAGAGTCTGCCCCTCATGGGAAGTTGTAACTGTAATGAAGTCTCCCTTCTTTCTCCTCTTCTCTAGTCTGAACACACCAAGTGCCCT
>VWZF01003024.1:0-80084 GCA_013396755.1 Sclerurus mexicanus
CTTGCATTGGCCTTTTTAGCCACAGCGTGCTTGTAGCAAATATAGGTAGAGCCCTTGCAAATCTTCATTCGTGAAGCCTAGCCATGAAATATTTCTGTACATTTTGTATGGCAAAATTGTCTTCAACCTTGCTAAACAAGAAAATGTTTGGTCAACAATGCATTAAAGTACCTTAAATGTAATTCTAAACTGAATCAACAACATTATTTGAATCTTCCAGAAGATCAATGAAGTATCAATTCCACAAATAATTTATTTAACATCTTAAATGATCAGATAATGGCTCCCATTAACAGCAATCACAAATGTGGATGTTTGACCTCATCACAATTCTGCCTTGTGCATGTTTTCTGCACAAAACATCAGATAGGTCCATGTTAGTCACAGCTTCTGGTTGTTTTGCTGAATCAGGAGCAATGCTCCCTGCTAATCTTGCAACAAATACTTGCTGATGCATACATGGATCTGCTTTAGTAGGATAGACAAAAAGCCCCAAACATCATAACAATATATATACAGACAGTACAGACAATGATCAAAAGATTCTCTCTATAGGAGGTTAGGGGAAAAAAACATCTGGCTAACCATCCAACCAACTAAACAAACCCTCTCCTACTTTCAGTTTCTTCTTGTTCTGGTAAAAATGAGGTTAAGCTGCTGATGCTTTTCGAATCTCCCAACAAACTTTCAAAGTGGAAAGATGACTTTGGCGTAAATCCTTCTTTCATCTTGCAAGATATCATTTCACTAAATTCCCTGTATCTAAGGAGTTTGGAGGAAGAAAACTAGCCTTCTTCCATTGTTGTGTGATGCTAACTACTGCAGATATCTCAGGCAAGCAACATAAAATACCCCAAGTAATTACATTCAGTACAGCTTAGTTTCTTCAGCAAAGATAGAAAGCAACAGATCAGATGTAACTTTGTCACCCAGAAGAACTCTGAAGGGCTTAATTGCATTTTTTTATCTATGGATTATAAAGTCTTATTCTTTTTTTTTTTTCCCTACTGAAAAAATTCAAATTAAAAAAGCTCAGCTGGAGGTATGGCAATCAGCCCTGCAAGCAGCAGATTATGGAATAGATACCACTGGAAGAAAGTTTGAAATTTATGAAAGACAAGGAGGTGATTAGAAGCGGCTAAGTTCACCAAGGACAGACTGTGCCTCACTGGTCTAGTGGTCTTCTATAGTGGAGTGACTGAACCGTTAGACAAGCGAAGAATTATTGATGTCATCTTCCTGGAATTCTGTGAGGCTTTGATACAGTCCCCCAAAATATTCTTGCTGCTAAATTGGAGAGACATGGCTTTGAGGGATGGACTGTTAAGTAGATAAATAACCCAATATTATAACGTCTAATATCATTGACACAGAGAGTGGGACTGAGAGCAGCCTTAACAACTTTGCTGATAACACCAAGCTGAGTGGTACAGTTGATTGGCTGGAAGGGAGCGGATGCCACCCAGAGGCACTTTAAAAGACTAAAGGACAAGGTCCTGCACCTGGGTTGGGACAATCATCAGCACCAGCTCAGACTGGGTGATGAATGGATTGAGACACTGGAAAAGGAGTTGGGATGTTGGTAGACAAAAGACTGGACATAAACTGGCAATGTACACTTGTAGCCAGAAAACCAATAATACCATGAGCTGCATAGAAAGAACATTGACCAACAGGTTAAGGGAGCTGATTCTCCTCCTCTCCTCTCATAAGGCCCCACCTAGAGCACTGCATCCAGTTCAAGAAAGGCATGGATCTGTTAGAGCATATGCAGAGAAGGCTACAAAAAATATCAGAGGGCTGGAGTACCTCTCCTATGATGACAGGCTGAGAAAATTGGAGTTGTTCAGCCCAGGGAAGATAAGCCTCCAGGAAGACCTTATTGCAGCCTGTCAATATGCTTAAACTGGGCTTATAAAACTGAGAGACTTTCTATGAGGTCCTGTAGTGACAGAACTAGGGGCAGTGGTTTTCAACTGGAAAAGGTAGATTTAGATGATATATAAAGAAGAGATATATTTTACTATGAGACTGGTGAGACATTGGAACAAGCTGCCCAGAGAAGTTGTGAATACCCCATCACTGGAAGTCTTCAAGATCAGATTAAATGGGGTTTTAAGCAACCTGATCTAATGAAGAATATCTCTGCCTATGGCAAGGTGGTTGGCCTGGATGATTATCAAAGGTCCTTTTCAAACCATTCTATGAATTTTAGTTTCAACACATGGGGAGTGTATGCACCATAGAAAGGACAGTTTGAGCTTTGTCATTGTATCTGCTGTAGGGAACCCCTCAAAAAGGTGCATGAAATACTGGAACTGCAAAGACGATGAGGAAGAGCAAAGAGAATATAGCAATAGACATAGAAAATAGTGTTTTGAATCCTGAAATATTCTAGTCCAAAAAGTATGTCACTTCTGGTCTTCTGTGCATGACTCTGATTGCTTTGGGTCAGCTTGTCAAAGATATTTGCTGCCCAACTACATGTACAAATTAGGTGGGTACTAAAGTCTTATCAAGCTCAATTGTAAATCTCTTCAGCATTTAAGATACCTCTGAAAAGTCTTACAAGTATCTATCTGCATAATGAGGAGCATAAAGAGCTTTGACAAATATGCTCTTAGTCCCTAAAACAGATTTTAAGAGAATCTACTGCAGGCTCAAATGGTCAAAGAGAACAACCAGTAACACAGAAGAAGATATAGATCTTAAGAAAGTAGAGATGTGATATGATGTCACAAACAAAGATCTGGCAGCTATTAAAAGAAAAAAAAAAAGTGAGTTATTATTTAATCTCTCATGATAAAAAACCAAAACCAAAAAAAAGAGAGAAATACAACATAAAACCTGGCATATACAACAGTTGCTATACACAGAAGCTCTCTCTATTAAAAATGTTTGTCTTGGAGCATGTTTGCCATAAGACGTCCAAGATAGTATTTTTCAGAGTAATACACACTTCACTGTTTTTATACACATGACAATCATCACAAATTAAATTTACATGGGTTCAAAAAAAACCCAAAACACAAAAAAACCCAACCAAACCTGCAAAAAAAACCCAAACAAACCCCTCACCTTTTGATATGCATAAACATTACTTTTACAGTCTACAAAGGCAATCACAGACTAATGGAGTTAAGGGGAAGGTTCTTGTATGGTTGACTTCCTTCATCTTTGTCAACATTTCTTGTGCTTTGTGAACACATCTATTGGTATTCAACAGTGACAGAGGCTAGATATGATCTTAATGGACCCTATCCAGGCTGCTCTAGCACAGAAAATCTCATGTTTACATGATAATTTTTGATCTTCCCATATTCAGTAAGACAGCTTGTGAAAGATGCAATGGAGGGAGGAGGACAGTCCTAGCCAGGGGGTGTCCATTTGATGAGGGGTGGAGGCGGAAGCAGAATGTAACATACATCTTATTATAGGAGAATAGATGCAAAGACAACAGAAACATTAAGAGCAGTCAAGATTTATCACCATTGACTTGAATAATTCCCAAATTGCTGAGTTTGAGACCATCATCCAGAATGATGATGTTGATCTGGATTTGTACAAATGATTTAATGACTTTGTACTTCATTTATTCTAAGTATAAACTTTCCAGAACACATACATTCTTCTTCTAGCCCCACTCAAGCCATGGGGAGATTGGATCTGCTCTGGCTCCCTGTGTTTCCTCTGTTTCTTTTCATTCACCCACCCACGCACCACACCAGCTTGTTGCATCAGTGTGGATTCTTCTTTTTTCTGTCCATCACAGTTTCTTCCCATTTGTCATCTGCTGTCTAACTTGACCTTAAGGCCTCCTAAGTAAATGTCTTCTCATTTTTCTAAGAAAAATCAGGAAAAGAGAATAAGAAAAAGGTAGAGAGGGTCCCTAGGTTATTGATCCTGCCTCCTGCACTGCAAGTAACAACTTTAGTCTCTTCCCAGGGCAGCAGAGACAAAAGCAGACCTTCCCTGGCTGCTCATAGCTGAAAGTCACCACTACAAAGCCCACCCTGCTTCAGATTGGACCATTGGCTCATCTAACACAAGTATAGTCTACAGAATGGGCATGTGTTTCCATAAATCCAATGCTAAGTCAGTATTAAACACAGCAATAAATAAAGCAGTTTCCTGTCTTTCATAGGAGAAAGGCACTCACTTTTCTTACAATAGATTTTATCATTTCAGAAAATTAATTCGGATAACAGTTTCAAGATTTCTAGGAATGACATTAGTCCAGTGTATAATTTCCTGTTAAAGTTAGTTAGTTTTCCTACATGTAGGGTACTTTCACTTAGCATCCATGCTCTCAAAAGAATCTTACCTTTGTTCTTTTACCTTAATTGACCAATCATTTATAATCTACCTTCACCTAAGCAACAATGAAACTTTGTTCTTCTTAGGCTTTCTGCTCTCCTGTTATTTCTCTGGGTCCACAAATTAGGGTCTTTTTCTACCTTTGCTCTTCCTGCAGTGCATAGTTGAACACCTGTTCCACTTCCCCAGGCATTTCCATTTCTGTGACTGGCAAAGCAATCCCCAGTTGCATAGAGATCCTTAATGCAGAAACATTTGCACTTTAGCTCTAAGGACAGCAGCTGCAATAGATGGAGATTATTTTTAAGTTCTTCTACAGAGCATTTCCAGAAATACCTCTGCTTGCTCCATGACACTAACTAGCGAAGCTTAAAAGAAAACCCACTGGCAACTTCTGCAGCAGCAGGCAGAGACTGCATCTCTCCATTTAGAAATCCCCTTGTTCTCATTAGCGTAGCTTCAGTTCAAGCTGCTTTAGAATGTGAAAGCCACTCACACCTGCAATTGCACCAAAAAAAATCCCTACTACCCCTTCTTTGAAATTAGGGGTCATAGCCAATGTTTTCAAGACAGCTATGAGACAGTGTAGAAATTCTGGTTGGATTTACAGAGCTTCTTGCTGGCACAGTTCTGTCAGTGACATTACCTTCAGTTATTCCTGCACAATACTTAAGTGCAATAAAGCCTAATACAGAGGTAAAAAAAAAAAAAAAGTCTTCCAGGACATCAAAGCTTTGTCACTGCCACAATAAAATGTAATATCCAGCTTTAACTCACTGTAGATCATTACAATCTAACAAGTAACACAGGGAAAAAAGCCAGAAAGACAAATATTTGGAGAGGAATAATGCTTTATTACAGAAGTGGAAAGAGTTTCACTGCCTGATCCTTTGTTCTTTATAAAAATATATCTCCTGATTCTGACGTTATAGGTTTATACTGAGAGTCATACGAACACTGAGGTCCTGGCTATAATGTATAAATACAGGTACAAGTACTGTGGGAAAGGGAAGACCTCCTGCACAGATATTTAGTTTTTTGTTTTGTTTACTGTATTTCTATAAAAAGTACTCCATAATATTTCTTTTCAAGACTTCTAGTAGAGTGTAGAAATAATGCAAGGTCTTAACAAATAAATGTTCATGCCTAATTCTTTCTCCCATCCCCATGTATAAAACATTTAACAAGGAACCCTCAAATGTACAGCCATAGTAGGAACAAATGGCAGAAGAAAATATAATTCCTAGGAAAAACACCCCACACTCAAGAAAATAGTAGGCCAGAATTTTAGCTGTTGTTTAGCAAAATATCTTTATTAATGGAAATTAATTATGACTATTTCTTTCACCCAACAGTCACATCCAATGTGATCCTCAAGAGCAGACATTTCTCCCTCTGTTTCAGTAGAGAAAAAGAAGTTCCTTTCCTGTTACTGGATAGATAATGTAAAATTCTGCTATGGAAAAAAGGCAAATGGATGACAAAATTTAAACAAATATGTGATAAAGACAAGATGTGTAATTTTTGTTTAGGTGATAGCACCACCCTCTGCAAGCCATCCCACAGCTGCTGAGCAAGCAGATGGACCAGTAGTCTCAAACTAGGAGGGAGGGATTTACCCTAAACTTTCCTGAACAAGTCTGTGTGTAATTAAGAATGAATTCTTTCTTTTGTCAAAGTTAATGCTTGATGGAAAGTGAAGTTTCTACAGATCTGGAGGTAAGCTTCATGGGGTCAAGAGTAGCAAAGGTGCCTTGACAAAGAGTAATGTCAGTGTTGGATAGAAGGTCTAGTCCTCCCAATTCTCTTTCCACAGACAATTCCAGCCAAGGTCATGCTTGCAGGGATCACTTACTAAGAGAGCACAGTGAATAAAACTGAGTTTTGGTAAGGGGTTACCCAGTGGCATGTTAGCTTGTCCTTTCTCCAGCGTCCAATTCCTTCCACTGAAATGAATGTTGCAATAAAATCAGAGATCTCCCTCCTTATCATTAATAACAGGGCACAAGTCCCAGGTGGTTTCATAAGCTTTTGAGTTTCTTTTACATATCTTTCTAAACAAGGATTTGATATCTGATTTTTTTTAAAAAAATATTTATTTATTTATTTGTGCCTCAGGAGAGCAAACCTTATTTGCAATTCCTTTCTGCTTCACTCAGGCATGCTGGCAAATGGGTAGTCCGAATGCATAGAGCAAAGGTCAGTGAAACATCTGCTTTCCTGG
The DNA here is from genome assembly GCA_013396755.1 of Sclerurus mexicanus. Taxonomy (NCBI): domain Eukaryota; kingdom Metazoa; phylum Chordata; class Aves; order Passeriformes; family Furnariidae; genus Sclerurus; species Sclerurus mexicanus. Next base: position 6,542 of record VWZF01003024.1, read on the forward strand.
TCTTGTTATTACCAATATGCTCTTTTCCAGCTTCTGTTGTTCCGGAAATCTTTCAAGCATATAATGGGTAAAGTTCCCTCATATCTGAACCTTCAGCTCCAGCTGACACCTCAGTAATTTGTTTCCCATAGCAACTCATTCGGGATTCTTGACCTTGATGGAATGGCTAATGTGGCCATGTGGCCAACTCAGCTTCAGCACCGCAGAGAGGCTGCAAGCAAACCATGACAAGTGTATTTGTTTTACAGCCTTGTTTTGTGTTTGGTGCCTTTATTTTATTAACCCTGGTTTGTTCTGTTTCAGCAGCAGTACCCCATTGCAGGTGATTCCTTCCAGAATCCTCAGTTTTAAGCAGTTACACTTCAGTGGCTTGTTGCAACAGGTTGATATAAAATCACATATGGAACTCAGAACACCTGTATTTTCTGAGGGTGGGATGCCATCAGAGTGTTTCTGGTATTAAGTCAACCATCTCTGATGAGTTCTCTATGAGCAGCATTGCTTATTTTTCAGAGACAAGAGCTGAGCAATTCCAGCAGACACTTTCTGAAGATGGTGTAGTGATAAGACAGCAAGATAAAGTTCACATTCTCTGTTATGCCTTCATAAAAAAGTATAACAACCATATAATTAAGGCAGTAGTTTATTAGCACTTTAAGTAACAATGCAAATTTGCTATTGACTTAAATAATCCTTAATTTTAACAATACATTATTTAAATTAACATTTCCTCCTCTTTTTTAAGTAGATACTATTTTTAGGGTGTGTAAAAAATTATGTTTATGAGCAAAACTTCCTTTTTTTTCTGAAAATGTAGGGCCACTGAAAATTGAAAGAGAAAATATTCTGTAGGAAAATCAGAAATTTGCTATTTAGAAATTCTTTAAGTGAACTCACGAGCCAGTCCATTGGACTCCAGAGCCTGACGTCATGGAACGGATTTCCTCTTCAACTAAAGTACCCAGAATATAGAGATGATAATTTAATAGATGATGATAGCTTGGATGAAAGGAAGTATCAGAATACCATGGGCAAAAGAATTTGTCATGGAGTTAGACTCACAGAGACGAGAGGATATATCAGGTATTGGATGTTTAACTTGCATAAAGCATAAAAAAAGCATTACTAGATTTAATAATTAAAAAAAAAACCACATCCAAAGAAACCATAAAAAACAAACAACAAAACAAAACAAAAAAGAATGAAAACCTACATATTTTTCTTAACAAGACATTGTGAAAAAGAGGGGGAAAATAGACCTGAAAATATTTCCAACATTATGTGTTTGGTTACTCCATTTGAAAAGAACTTGTATATTAAGCTGATTATAATGAAAAATGTATTTCTGTTTTAAAAGGAGGGAGAATGTATGTTTGCATGTTTGTATGTGACAGGGAACGTATTTCCTCTTCAGAGCTACACCAGGATTTATTGTCAGGGGGAATTGAATCCTGGGTCCTGTTAGTGGACAATAAGGTTATTGATGGTTAAACACTGCTTCATGTAACTGTTTCACTGTGCAATCCTTAAAATTTCTTTTGATTCTAAAGTGGTTGTGAAAATAAAACTACACAGAAATAGAAAGAAAAAAAATGAACAAAACTGAAGCCATCATGCAGTATCCATACCCACAGGACAGAAGCAGTGAGCAGCCTGTGAACAGTAACCGTAATATACACTACAGCAGGCAGAACAGCTGGAATGAGAAATCAATTATTCAGCTAGAAAAGACAATGTGCAACTATTAAATTCTGAGTAATTAATATATGATAGATTACATCTTATGAGCTCGCACTTTGAGAAATGCTGTGACTGTGCAAAGAAAGCAACAGCAAGGTTTGCTGGGTCTGCCCTGTGCCATTGTTTGGCAAACAAAAGACCCTCTGAGAGTGCAGAGCTTTCTGCATACACAGCTAAGATGCCTATCCACTCACATTTTTAAAGCTGACTTGCAAGCTGAAAAACAAAATTCCATCATCTCTATACAATAAAACCAATAATGTGTACTTAGTACCTTTCAAGCCAAAGGAATTAAAATTCTTTATATAAAAAGTCATTTATACACACACACACACACACACACACACACATATATATATATATATATACACATATGCTTACATAAAAGCAGTAGCAGCCAAAAAAAAAAAAAATATTGTATCCCTGAATCTTAACTCTTGTCTTGGTAACCTGACTGTACTGCCTCTCCATCACTCTTTTTTTCCAAAAAAAGTGCATGTGAGGTACTGATTCATCAAGACAGTTAATTATCTTGGGTCTGAACTGAGCCAATGCTTGAGTTTCCTTATTTTTCCTCTGGCAAAGGAAGTTACCTTTGCTTTGGCCTTTATTTTGTATTACACACCCCTGATTACTATCATCTACCTGTTACTATTGATTGTAAAATAAAAAAGAAACATCTGAATGAAAAAAACCCCACAAAATAAAGTGAAATAACGCTTTCCCTCATTCTTTTCTGGAGCTACAAGGCTACCCAAAGTAGGAAAGGGATGTTGTCTTTTATACTCACAGCAAATCTAGCACTGCTAGATTAACTGGGCACAAGCTCTTTCACAAAAGGGTGCCACATGGAAACATATGCATATGTTCTGAAAAGCACCATGTCATTTACACAGTTCAAGTGGGTGCAGGTGAGAATTAAACAAACATGGGCTCTAAGCAGCTTCTCAGCTTTCCATGCAGTTAGCAGATTGGTCTGTGGTGTACAGAAAAGGCTATTGTTACTTTTTAATCTCCTTTCAGTGTGGGGAGCTACTGTTCTCTCTCCTGCACTGATAACACACAAATTGCTTATCCTCCAAAGCAGCCCTCACCTGACCACCAACTGCACTCTCCTCTTGCCAGGCTTCTGATAATCTCTTCCCACTTCTTTTTCAGTGTGTTGTGTTTAGCTTAAGGCGTTTTTGTGGCCCCATACAGAAGGAGAATTAAAAAGGTCTTTTTTTCTCTTTTTCTTCCCCTACTCTCCCCTCCCTGCTTTCCTGTGTTTGTGAGATGAAAATCCATTGGCAGGGAAAGGAAGGAAAACACAGTGATGGTGCCAGCACGACAACTAAAACTCCAATTTCAAATCACGTTGTGAAGTTTCACATGTGCTGTGAAATAATCAGAGGGCACAAAGAGAGAGCCAGGTTCTCGAGAGTGGAACATGGAGATACCTCAAAATCTGTCCCAGGACTCCTGTCTCATCCAGCTGAAGTCATTTGGCAACAACTACTATTTAACTTTCTGAAAATAAAATAAGTCTCTTTTCTCACTCTGTCTTTCTCCTTTTTTCCTTCTGGAGTTAGATCACAGTAATATACGTAGATATCATTGTCTGGTCACCACATAAGTCAATGAGACATTGTCACCTTGAATGCTGTGTGGTCACCTTATGCTCAAAAAAAAAAAAAAAGAAAGATATGTAAATATGTAACAATAGGTATTAAGAAAAAAAATCAATGACAAATTAAAAATAACAGGATTATTTATTAATAGCAAAGAGAATGAAAAGGTGATATGTAAAGCTGCAGGAAAACAAGCCAAACAACACTTCAAGGGTTTTTTTCCTTTACTATGTAAGGAGAAACTGAAAAAAAAATAAGTATCAATTAAATAAAAGAAAATATCTAGAACTTGGGGGTTTTTTTCCCTATGTGGTTAAAGAGTAGAAAATAATTGGAGTATGAAGAAGTTGTATGTGTTTTATTTAGGGAAACTAAATCACAGCAAAATCTGGCCAGGCATATTTGATTTATTAGTACTGATGAAACTCATGTGGCTTCCTTACTCTTGAATATTCCGTAATATCAAGTATTCTATCTCTGCCTTGTGGTGAACACATATTCATCAAGACCTCTGCTGAATTCAATGATCTCTTCAGAAACTGATGCTGCAGAGAAGGGACCCAAGTTCAGATTCTCAAGACTCACTCCCTGCTCTCCTGTTGAAGCTTTTTATCTGGAAGTCTGGATCAGTGAGGTACAGGCAGAAGCTTCTCTCCCTCTTCAACACAGCAGTGTTAAGAATGAGGTGTCTAAGAACAAGCCAAAGGAATGATCCTAGGAATGGCTCAGTTGCCTCCTTAAGGTGAAAAGCAAGGATGAAGTGGGGGCTCACCCACTGGGGTGGTTGTCAGGGCCAGGCAAAGCTGCGTCACAGCTCATCAATATTCTCAGAGCTCCATTTTTGCTTCTTTCCTCCCCTGCAATTACTGCAGGCGTGTGCTGAGGTGCTAACTTGGAGTGAAGGAGGATCGTGGCTCATCACCCGAGCAGCAGAGTGGGTTGTAGAAAACCTTCTGTAGGAGATGATTCATCCTGACACTTATGTTAGCATGATGATATGTTTTTCCAGAGATGTCCCAAGCACTTTACCAAGTGCCAATCTCATTCTTTGGGAAGACTTCAAATAAACTGAGTCAGACAAAAGTCAGTCTGGTTTCTAGGGAAATATGACAAGGTCAGGGCAGTGATATCCTGTCACTGAGAGGTGGATAGGCATGACTGGGGCAAGTTGGGATGTATATGCCTGCATCTGGGAGCAGCAAACTCTGTTGTCTTTTTTTTCCTTATGGGTCAGACTGAGCCATCACACTCTTCTCCTGATTCGATCTTTGGCATGTGTTAAATTCTTTTTGTGTTACCTCGGGGTCCTGTGCCTGCAAAGAGCCATCAGGCACTATCAGACTGGGGAACTGGAAGGAGCAGTCCAGGGGTGAGATGGACAGGACACGTCAGTGAGGTCCTCATATCCTGTGTGTAAATAAACAGTATGACACTGCTTTCCTTTTATCTGTGTGCAGTGGTTAGCATCAGCACCTGCTCCAAAATGATGTGGCTACTCTTTGGAAGGGGAGAAACATGGACCTGAGCTGGCTTCAGCAATGGTCATGTGGCACCAGATTCCAGGGCTGAAAGGCTGCAGGCTGCGAACCACCACAGTGCTCATTTCCAGGGAATTGCATCACTGCTCTTCCTCATGAGGCAGCTTGGCTCGTCTCCAGGCACACTTAAAACACTCAGCAGCTCAGGTCTAACTGCTTGACTTGCAATGACAGAGCTTGTGCCTCCTAAAAAGGACACCTGGTTTCAGAAGCCAAAGCAATGTGGGTGTGACAGGAGTTCTGTTGTGATTGTGGAGCTGAGCAGGATTGGCTGCAGCCTCATGTCTTACAAAAGCTAAAGTTGTGCCTGCAATTGCCTGAAATATGAAACAACACGACTATCCTGATTTTTTGAGCATATGGGATGTGCTGCTTGTTCCTGAGTTTTCTAAAATCAAGCCAACAGGACAAAGTAGATATTTATTTGTGTTCTGACATGTAGCCGACTTGACCAGTCCTAGTTCTCCAACTTCCCTCAGAAACTAATTGAAGAGAATGATCAGGGCCAGGACCTGGACATTCGTAGTTCTTTGTCACCATGCTCCAAAAGCTGCAAGTGAGGATAGCCAAAGTGTACTACGGCCAAAACACAGTCAATTTATCTTCAAGTCCAAATTTTTTTGCTATTTCCTACTTTTTTGTTTAAATTTAGTTTTAGCTACCAGACACCATTGACCCTCTTGTAATGAATACAAACAATTTTCACACAATAAAGTTTGCCTGTACTTTCTCTCTGCATTTCCATTTTGATTAATGACTTACACAGAGTAGGACTATTTGGGGAAAACACTCTCTTGTCTTTTTCACAGTGTTTGTCACTTGTCAAAATTCATACATGCCAGCTCTGTCTGGAGACCAATCTTATCAGGAGAGGCTGAGGGATCTGGGGTTGTTTAGTATGGAGAAAAGAATGCTCAGAGGGGACCTTTATTGCTCTCTGCAATTTCTTAAAAGGAGGTTGTAGATAGGTGGGAGTCAGCCTCTTCTCCCAGGTGAGGTATTTAAAAGATGTGCAGATGTGACACTTGGGGACAAGGAGTGGTGTTGGCCTTGGCAGTGCTGGGTTGACAGGTGGTCTCATCAATCTTAGAGGTCTTTTCCAATGTAATGATTCTATGATTCTATTCTGTTATTCTATCTGACAACTGCAATTCACCTGCAGTAAAGCCAGCACAGTTATTGCCTTAAATAATGCGTTTGGCAGCACCCAGTCATAGAACTTCATGTTGACATGACAATTTACAGAATGCAAAGGTAACTGAATCACAAGCATCAAAAAGATGCATTTAAACATGGGTGATTTTAGCCAAAATACCTGTACTGTATTTCCTAATGAGGTGGATTAAAATAGACTCCCTAGTTTGGAGCTTAATTACTTTAAAACCAGGGTTTAAAACCAGAGACTTGGACTATGTAAATATATAGATCAAAGACTAATCTTACTTATGCAATCTTGAGAAAGAAAATAATGAGATAATAATGAAAAGTGAATAGACAGTTTTAAGAAGTACACTAGTTTCCATTAATTCTTTGAGACAAATCAAAAATCTCAAAAAAAATCTAAAGAAGTTACTTGGCATTTTTACCTGCTTTTAAGTAAAATAGTTTGAAGTGATTGTCTTCATTTTTAAATATTTTAAAGTTTTAGAAAGCTAAAATAATATCTAATGTTTTAGACTGGGATTAAGCAAAGCAAATTAGCTCATCCCAGAGGAAATTTCCTAAGTGTTTTTTTTGGTTGGGTGTTTTTTTTGGTTTGGGTTTTTTTGGTTTTTTTTTGAGGGGGTGGTGTCAGAATTTTAGGGTACAAAATGTCTACCCAGAACAAGTCTATACATATCCTTTTTTTTTCCTTTTTTTCTTTTTGTGGTTTTACTCAAAGTGAATAATTATTTGTGTAACAATATAATTTGATGAATATGTTATTCTATATGGCTGATAAAAGGAGACTGGGGGTGACCTCACTGCTCTCTCCAGCTTCTTGAGGAGAGGAAATTGAGACAGAGGTGCTGAGATATTCTCCTTGGTATCCTGTGATAGGATGCTTGGGAATGGTTCAAAGCTGCATCAGGGGAGGTTCAGAACTGACATTAAGGAAGCATTTATTCAGAGGGGGTGTCTAGACACTGGAACATGTTTCCTAGAGAGATGCTTGATGCCCCAGGCCTGCCAGTGTTTAAGAGGCATTTGGACAATGGTCTTAACAACATCTTAACTTTTGGTCAGCCCTGAATTGGCCAGGCAGTTGGACTTATCAGGAACATGATTGTAGGCCTCTTCCAACTCAGTTAATCTCAACTATTCTGTTCTATTCTATTCTATTCTTTCATTCTCCATTGTGAATGTTTCCATGAAATTGCAAAGAATGTCCATTACTATACACTACTTTAGCCACAGAATTCTACCAAGTTCCTCAACATCATTTCCTTCAAAACAGTGGCCTTTATGGAATGATATCCTAATGATTCAACACTATCACAATATTAAATAGCATATATCCTTTCTACCAGAAAGAAGTTAAAGAGACTATGTATATTCAGCGTTCTAGTGTATTCTTGAGAATGCTTGTGCCAAAACTCACTGAAACAGCCATTTAGTTTTAATTTTGTGGTTATATCTAAGAGATGGAAAAAGATGTAGTGTTTATTTATTCTAAGCACTTTTGTTGATGACATGCAGGTTGCTATAAAACCTGGAAAGTCAGATCAATTTTATGAGCAATTAAATGGGGTCTGTCCAAAGGTAATTAATTTCATGGTAGAGGCAGAGCAAGGTGACGCTATGATATACTTGTATCTCTGATAATAGGAGGAAAAGATAGCTCACTGGCTATTAAATGTTTCCAAATGTTCACGTTCCAGAGCATTATTTATATTTCAAGTCTGCTCACTGTTTTGCTATTAAATAAGTTCTTCTCTTCTGGATAGTTAAAGGTGCAATTTATTCATGCTCTAATGAATATTATGTATACCAAGGCCTTTATGAAAATTAGCTATTCACTTAATAGACAGTGGCTATCTTCTCATTAACAATGTGACCAACAGATGTGTATTAAGGAAAGTAATAGCTCCCTCAGATTTTCACAGAAGATGAGGGAGGAAAAGGCTTATAATGAGCCATAGATGGTTTTCTTAAAGACTGAATGTGGAAAAATTGAGAATCTAGTTAATTACTTTCACAAAATATCACTGAGATATTCTGCAAGAGGTGTAATTAGATTATACTCTCAGAGAAGTAAAGTCACCAGAGTTCAGAAACGAAGAGGAGAGAAAAGTCTGTCTGAACAAGACCAAGAAAATGAGATCTAGGAGTGTTTTGTTGCAGCCTTACATCCAGCATTAAGACTTACATGTAAGAAAATCTTGAAAACTTGCAGTAGGAAATTATGAACAAATGCATCCTTTCAAACAGTCATTATCACACACACTCTCTATTCAAAAAACTAAGCCAGTGTAGGTGTTGGTACCTGGGTAGCCTGAGCAGACATTTAAAGATCTGCATTCCTTTGAGAATATTGTTAAATTTGGTATCTTAAACAGATTTTCTATGGAAAAAATCCCAAATTAAATTGACTGTTACATGAAAAAATACATTTCTTTTTACTAGTCCTGAATAAAGGTGTAAAGGTGTGTTGTAGGCTGATGCAGTGTCCTTTATTTGTAACATCAGTCAGAGAAAATACATGTTCCTAATCCATATTAATTCTACTTTTTTTTTTCCTTTTAATAGGTTGATTCTTATTTGTTTCCTTCACAATCTCATAAGGTTTTCTTGTTTTTCACTGAGGGGACTTTCTATGCCTCTTATTAATCCTGCTGATTTTTTTTAATTCCTTCTTGTTTTGATTTGTCCTTCTGGAGAAATATTCCACCAATGCCACATAGTACCTGAGCATGAGATCATATAGGAATAGGCACTATGCAGAACACAGACACTATAACATGATCTGAAATACTTCAATCTTATTTTTAGAGCATTCTAATATTAGCATTTTTACTGCAGCTGAACATTGAGGAGAGATCTTTAGAGATGCCTTTGTCCCTTTCTTTATCTACTGCTGTTAGTCTTGAATGCTGCAAGGTTTGACAAGTGATTTAAGAGTTCCTTATGCCTTGTTATTTTATTTTTTTCAGCACAGAATTTCATTTGCCATTTAATAACCCATTTATGTAAGATGAAGTCCCTCTGAAGCTGATCAACAGGCTCTTTGTCCTTGACTAAGGTTGTAAGAATAATTAATATTTTGGTCTGGCTGCCAAACAAAAACTGATTAGCATTTAAACAAGTATATAAATGTTTCATTGTTTCTTCCCAAAATGAAAGTTGAGCAGGTTACTGTACTTGACAATACTCTCACGGTACCTCAGATGAAATACTCTGGTGCTGACATATTTTGAGGAGTCAAATCAATAAAGCTTTAGCTACTCAAAACTTCTGGGAGAGCTGACAAACTCCAATAGCCCAGTAGACTGAGTGTCCACCAAAGATACAGAGAAGGGGCCTTTGTGCCTACAGACTGAGATGACTATAACTCTTTGGTTACAAGGTAAGCCAAGACAATGCTGTTGACAGATTTTAATTCTCCTGTGGATGTTGGTTTCCTTTTCTTTTTAAGCTTTTAGGACAAGAATTTAACTCTGATGCATTCTGGTAGCTGAAATGCAGAAATCAGAATGTGCTTCTGAAACAAGATGGGGTGGTATCAATGGAGGTGCTTCCAGTGGCCCACCTTTTGGCTGAGCATGATGGTTAGAGTATTCACATAATTGTGCTTAGTGTAAGGGAAATAGAATAATTAGAGTATTTCATCTCATTAGGGCATGTTCTAACTACTGATTTATTGGGACGAAGAGTTGTCAACTGTGTGACGGTCTAGTTCTTGAGACATTTTTTTCCAGAGTGTTCTAATCTACACTTGACACTGCAGTTGTGAAGAAAATCAGCAGGAGTTTAGGCAAAAAAACTTTTTGTCATGTATTCGTCTCTGATTTTTTTCTTCTTCTTCTACCTTCCTATCATCAACTTTTTCTAACTCATCACCTGTGATTGTAATTACTAAATAGACTAAGCTCTGCAAAAGCCAGGGAAGTTCATTCTTAAGTCCTTCCCATACTGAAAAATTATTAATTTATCCTATTTTTCCCACTCTTCATTCCAGTTCTTTGCTTAATTTCAGTGTCATGCTTCCTTAATTGTTTTAAAATATCATGTAAAAAATCTTGTCAAAAGTATTCTGTAAATCTGAATTAATTATTTCTCTTCATTTATTAATTGAGTAAAATTAATCTTACACAAAGTGAAAGGAAGTTCATAAAAAAACTTTTGGTCAACTCAAGTCTAATTTAAGAGGTATTTCAATAAAATAGTCCAAAGTCAGTGATCACTGGGCCCTTTGATTGCTAGATACTGTTGCAGAAAGGGTTATTTATTTTCATGCATGGATTTCCATGGTCCATCTGATTCACTGTATGAAGATTATTACATTCTGAGAAATGCAAGTAAATATTTAAGAACTTTAATAGTTATTTGCTTATTTATTTCAAAGGCAGTTAACTGGTGGTAGTTTAGTGAGGAAGGTTTACATGTGCTGCATACATGATGGTTTACATGTAGTTCACTTCTGCCAATGACTGCAGTGATGCCAGAGGGGTTATACAAAGACAGGAAAAAGCTGTCATGGGACCAGGTCCTAAACTGGTGAGGGTGGTCCTGATTCTTTCAAGACAGGTATCCTGGGAAAGGCCAGAGTGTTTCTAAACTAAGGTATTTTCAGAGTGTATCAAATATACGCTGAAAAATCTGAGATATGCATAAGGTGCTACCTGTCATTTTTCATTTAGAAGAGCAGCTTGAGTGCTCTATGAAGTGCTTTTCTCATGTAATGCAGTGGTTAGAGCACTGACCCAGCGTAGGAAACATCCACCTTCCACTTTCCACTTTGTTAAATGGAACTAATTCCCACCTCCCTCAGCGCCAATGAATACCCAGTGGTGGTGCCTGAGGGAGGATGAGCCCTCCATATCTTATTGTGCTGCTTCCTGGCAGAGCTTTAAAAAGTTCAAGATCAATGGATTTAAATACTCTGAGGGAACACGACTGTGTTCCCTGTTAGATGGGATGTTCCTGTGAAAGGACAACGGAGTTTTTCTATTTCCAAAATAAAAATGCAAACAAGATTAGAAATGCAAAGGAAACAGTTGTAGGACAACTGGTTCAGTAACTCATGCAAATGGGAAGATACTTCTGAGGATTATCCATGTTTACCTCTGACCACTTGGAAGCACAAGCCTAACTTCATCCCATAACCGGAGGGAGATCCTTAAAAGATACCTATCCAGATCTTGCTGTCAGCTATGATTCCAGACCTTTGATTCATTTGCAGTAGGTAAATGAACAGAAAGTGAGATTTATTTAATGCGATATAACAAGCCTTGGGGTTAGGAGTCCAAGCTCTCTGACACAGTCAGCCTTAGTCATTAGAAGGAAGCTATTTCAGTAATGAATTATTACAACCCCAGGAGTACTTTGGTCATGGTTCATCACCATGGTACACTGTGGACCTTAATAGTGTCTTACAATGTCAATATGTGCTTTATTTAAGGTTCATATAATTTTGGCCAGTCAGAAAGGATAAAACTCACCCCTGCGCAGCAGGTCAGAATGTGGTCTATTCATCTTGCTAGTCCCACATGTGTCCTCAAAATGCATTTTAACTGAGATGGAAGTGACATATAAAGCTTCTCTGAGGTCTTTTGCACACAGATGGATTTCAGCTATGAATAGGAAGGCACCGATTTGCAAACAAGTTATTTGATGGGAAATTTTGCCATCAATCAGATCGGCTAAATGACACAGATAATTCCTCTAACCTTTCCTACAATATCTGAACCTCATCTTCCAGTATAGTTTTAGACAAGTAAATTTAATGGAAAATAATGGCTGAAAAAGAATGTAAGAATGGAGCAGGGAATCATTTAGATGAAAGAATTTGTTTTACCTAACTTTAGGCCAAAGAATTCAACATCATGCATCAACTTTCTGAATGATGGCCAGAAAATTTAATTTCTGCTAAGTGCTTAAATCCCAGCCTTTTTTTCTATGTGTTCCACCCCCTTTCCTTTCTTTGTTCTTTGGCTAGGTAATTGCCAGAGTTCTGCAAACAGGGGAGTTTTCAATGTGTTCTTCTATAATACTAAGAAAGTTCAACCTGACCTTCTCTGTTCAAAATTATTTTTCTTTGTACAGGAGTAACATTTTAATTTAACTGATTGCACTAACCTTTCTTTTACTTTTAAGGATATTTTGGATTTTAAGACATTATTTAAAAAAAAAAAGTCATATAACTTTTTAAAAATAAATTGCATTCAAAATAAAATTTTCCACCACAAAATAATTCGTTTTTTTTTCATTTCCCATAACTTTTTGTGAGTTCATGTGTCTTGAACTGTCTAACAATTCCCTAAATTACCCTGGTGTCCAAAAAGTGTACTGGAAGTGCCTGCTCCATTTTGGCCCTCAGTGTTTAAAATCACACTACTTTAAACAAACTAACAAACAAACCAACATGCCTTTTTTTTTTTTAATATATATTAAACTATACACAGCTATCTTCTACTTCAGTTTTATAGAAATAGTACTTTTGTTCTGAGTCTGCTGGTTTACCAAGAAATCAGTAATAACATAAACATGAAAAACTAACTCAAAAACATGAAAAACTATTCACATTGATAGGCATTGCTTTACCAGGCTCCATGTATGCCTGCTGGACTCCATCGCAAAAGTTAAACAGGAACTTCACTCTTTATATTTACTGGAATCTGAGAAGTCAATAGTATTTATTCTAGAAGAAATGATTACCAGGCAGCCAAACATTTGGGCATCCAAAGCCCAAATATTTTGTATATACATGCATCTTCTGTCTCATTACTAATAGTGTTAAAATGCCCTTGGGCAGAGTAAACCTCATCACTTCTTGTGCATTTTCTCCACAGAATTTCCCTCAAAGTTGACTGTTTAGCAGTTACAGGTGTACCTGGGATAAGACAGAGAAGTCAGCCTTTGAAGGATTTTACAGAATGCAGAAATGCAAAGTTAAAGTTGGTAAGCAAATTATTTTCATACATGCCCATCACAGAGTAGCATGTTAAAAACAGTATAACCAGAAAATTAAAAGTAGAACACCCAGAAAAGGCAATTACAGATGAACTTGAGAGTCACAAAACAGAAATCTTGAGGTTTCAACTGTTCTGTTATACTGTTATTCATGTGAGGCAGCAATCAGTTCCTATCACAGTCTCTAAGGTTATTTTAAGACTAAAGTCATAAACCAAACGAATTTCAATCTTTATGATCATATGTACAAAGGCCAGCAGGCTGCTCCCATCACTACAGCTTTACTATGGCACGGAAAATAAGCACAGCAAGTCCATTAAAAAATTAAAATCCTTATCAGTGCATAAGGAACATGCACCTTTTGTTAGTCGTTATAACCGTGCAGTGCTTCCACTACATGTTATGCAGCAGGACTATTGCTCTTAATATATATGGCTATTGATCTTCCTGCACGATCTTTTCCTTTTTCCTCCCGTAAATTGCTTTCATGTAGTGTAATGGTCCAGGCAAGTTCTTTAGACACTCAGAATGACAAAGGTAAATATGAAATCATCCATTTCTACCTGTGCAGAACAACAAAGAACTAGCTGAAATGAGGACTTGGTGATTTTAAAACATGCAGGAAATTCTTAGAAACAGAAAGATTTAATCCTTTCTTAAACTTTTGTCTCCCCAAGATGCTCAGTGATGTATTGTTCTTGTGGATAAAATACTGATTGCAGAAAGTCCACTTATACATAATTGTAGCTATTCTGGATGGTCTCATGGTTACAAAACAGGGCTGGAGGCCAAAGGGAAGCAGGAATGGATTTCCAAACATCTCTGATTTTCTTGTGGGACTTCGAGTTTAAAATTAAGGTAATTAAGACAACTGCCTTAATTTTCCATCTATTACAACAGGATTAGTAAGATACCCCAATGCGCTTCAGACTTGCCTCCAGCAAGCCAATGCAGCCAGCACAAGCTTTATTTACTATCTGTTATGAGAGTTTAAAATTTCATGTAGGAAATGCCACTGATTTCAGTAAGTTTTAGCAAGGGGCTCAAGACTTGTATTCTGTCTTAAAGGCCATATGTCACTCATTTTCGTTGGAGTCACTGCCCTCTGCATAATTAACTTGTGGAAGGATTTGTTTTCCATCTGCCAGTCTGGCATTTTTCCTCCCTCTCACTAGTTGAGTAGTTTAAAGTCTTCAATCCTCAATTTGTGTTCAGTGGACAATAATAATTCTTTTCTTGCATTGTTTCAATTCTTCTTAGTGCTTTTTAGTTATTTTTGCTAATGCAATATTTAAGTTTGCTTTTGGAGATAAGATGCTTAGAAACTACTATAGATTAAAACTTCAGTGGAAGTGCTCCTGCTAATTTTTTTTCCATATAGAACTTTCATGGAATGAATATAAGAATCGCTCTCCTTAATATCTTTCAACTAATTCCAAAGTAGTCAGATTCAGTTATGAGAGGACAGTACATTCACAGTTTTATTCAAACATGTTTAAACATTCCCATCAAATCAATTAGAAAAGTCTTCTTCAAACTCACTGAGGTTGCCAGGGGTCAATCAGTAGCAATTATTTCAAGGTATGTAGCACAACTAAATATAAAATATTTTATACCTTTATCTTATGCCTACTAGCCTACAGCTAAATTTCAAACAGTGATGGGGTACTCAAAGGCCTATCAGTTATTTTAAAACTGTTATAAATTAATCTGGCTTTAGATTAGTAACCACATATTTTGTTAAGTGACCCTGAAGTTGTCGTTGATTCCCGACAACCAAAAGTAAAAATAAATAAATAGATAAAAGCCATACTGCTGATCAGGTTGCCCAAAGAAGTTGTGGATACCCCATCCCTGGAAGTGTTCAAGATGAGGTTGGATGGGGCTTGGAGCAACCTGGGATAGTGGAAGTTGTCCCTGCCCATGGCAGGGGATTGCAACTGGTTGATCTTTAAGATCCCTTCCAACACAAACTGTTCCATGATTCTATGAATTCTATGATTCTGTGATCCTGAATGGACAGTCTAACACTTGGACAGCAGAAGTAGTTCTAAAGATGTGGAAAAAGAATAGCCATTATTTAAAAAGAAAACAGCAACAACCCCCCGCTCCACCCCCCAAACGCCCAAACAAACAAAAAAACCCGCAAAAAACCCAAGCAGCAACAAACACAAAGAAAATTGAAACCTGATGATAAGTTACTAAGTTTTTCTTATAGGAACAGATACACGAGAAAGACACAGACTAGACCCTGAATTCAATTCCTTTCCTATACACTCTACAGTCTTGTTTCAGTGCAACACTAGCAATATTTGCTCTATTATGATACCAATAGATCCCAGCTAAGAGTGGGGACTCCATTTGGCTCAGTGTTATAGAAACACATTTGAAAGGATTGAATATAATCCTTTCTAAACATGCATACAAGATGGAATGTATGAGGAAGAAACACTACTCACAATTTCTGGGAAAAAAAAACAACTAACCCATGAACCCACAACATCGAAGCAGAGCCAGATTCTCCACTGTCTCCACTACTATGGCCACCCACTCCAGGAACAAACAAAACCCTATCACCTTTCAGGCAGCTTGCCATCACCATGAAAATGTCGAGCATACTGTAAAGGCAAAGAATCAAAGACAATAAAGAAAATTAACAAAAGAAGATAAAAGAAGTAAAGAAACAATATTGGAATTGGGACTTTGTGCTGCACAGGTATTAATATTACAAGAGAGAAAAAGTAACATCCAAGAAATACTAAAATGGTTTTCTACAAATAAATTAGGTGACTGATTTCCCTATTATTGTAGTGACTAAATTAGTGAATGACACCCTCAGAAGAGAATCTGTTTATGACAATGTTGAAAAAAATCCTAGAAAATATTGCTACAATTTCTTCATCTTTCTCTCCTCTGCAAACTTCAGTCTCCTAACGCTATGACGTAGAATTCCTTCCTGTTTTTCTTTTCTCTCTGTTTTTCTACCCAATCTTTTGTTTTGCTCATATACTAGTCTTTCTGCTCCATTATAGCTCCCTTGTTCTTCTTAAGATTCATGCCAAATTTGGCCTTTTAACACTTCCAGCCTCTCACACTGGTGCTTATTCCAGCTTCTAATAGTATCAGCACAGGTTCTGTTAAGAGCCAGTCTCAGCTGTGATGCTTCAGCATCCTGAAATGATACAGGCGGATTGCAATGCCATATCTGTCAGGGCCCACTGAGCAACCTCATGGTCAGAAATGAATCCCGCTGAAGGAGCTGGCTAGCCATCCATTGGAAAATAATTGAGAAACGTGAAAGAGAAAAAAATACTGAATGCCTTTTTTTTGTTTCTATGTGGCCATCACAGGTTATGTCTGGAAGGTATGATTTTAAAAAAAAAAAAAATCACAACAACAACAATTAAAAAAATAAAACAAAACAAACAATAAAAACCAAACGACCACAGAAGGTTTTTTTGTTATTCAGAAGAGTGGAATGGCCTTTAACAGGGAACTCATGAGGGGCAAAAAAGATATTTACTTATTTTTTATTTATAGCATAGAAAAGAAGGGTCAAGGCAAGCTTATAGCTTCAAAGTGAGAAGTTCTCAGGAGAGGTAATGCAGCTCTTTTTTTTTCAGGGTGCAAGCACCCACATGAGTGCATGCAAATTTCATCCTTCTCTTGTTATCCAGCACAGAGGTGATGTGGACTGACTCCTACCAGCTGTTACTGAATTTTGAAATTTTCCTTTAGCCCAATCTGAGGTGGCAGATTCATTGTAAATAGGCCCTTGCTTCCCAATTAGGTCTGTGAGCAACACAGATCATCATGGACAAAAGGCTCTGCTGGCAGAAATGAAAGGAGAAATTCCACCAAGGAATTTCATCCTTGAAATGCCATATTGGATGAAAGTCTTACCAAGGTCTCCAGAAAACAGATTAAATACTAGTCACTCATCTAAGTGGTCTCTTGTGGCTCCCTTCATCCCTACACATGGCCCATAGTAATGAAAACAGACACTGTTATTTACCTTCTCAAGGTCCTGCTTAGCACAAATTGTTAAACCTACATCCTGCTTGTTACCCAAGTCTTTGACCAAAAACCAGGATTTGGATTCCAGTGAGGCCTTAATTTATTATTACGTTATAATAATAATAGATAAGTTGTTGCATTCAAAAATTTGAGCCTTGATTATAAAAGGCAGAGATTGCCCAAAACCCCACAGATCTATTTTATTGTTCAGGTTTTAAAAGCAGATGTAATTTCATCACATCCCTATTAATCCTCCATTACAAAGTGATGCATGATAAAAAAGCAATCAGATCATAGAATCACAGAATACACTGAGTAGGAAGGGACCCATCAGGGTCATTGAACTCTAAGTCCTGACCCTGCACTGGAAACTCCAAGAACCACACTATGTGTCTGAGAGCATTGTCCAAACACTTCTTGAACTCTGTCAGGCTTGGTACTGTGACCTCTTCCCTGGGGAGCTGGTTCCAGTGCCCAGCTGCCCTCTAGGGGAAAAATTTTTTCCTAATTTCTAACCTAAATCTCTCCTGTTGCAACTTCAGGTCATGTCACTCCCTTGGGTCCTGTCACTGGTCTTCAGAGAACAGATCAGTGCCTGCTCCTCTGCTTGCCTCCACAAGGAAGTTGCAGACTGTGACAAGGTCTCTATCAGTATCCTCTTCTTCAGCGTGAACAGACCAAGTGCCCTCAGCTGCTCCTCATATGGCTTCCTCTCAAAGCCCTTCACCATCCTTGTGACCCTCCTTTGGGTTCTCTCTAATGGCTTAATATCTTTCTTATATTGCAGTGCCTAAAACTGTCCCAATATTGCAGGTGAGGCCACCTCGGTGCAGAGCAGAGTGGGACAATCCCCTCCCATCGCCCACCTGGCGATGCTGTACCTGATACCCCTCAGGACAGGGTTGCCCCCCTGCCTGCCAGGGCACAGCTGACTCATATCCAACCTGCCGTCGACCAGGATCTCGAGGTTTTTTCCAGCACTGCTTTCCAGCTTCTCATTCCCCAGTCTGTACAAACATCCAGAGTTAACCCAACCCAGGTGCAGAATTTGCCACTTCCCCTGGTTGACCTTCATATGGTTGAGGATTGCCCATCTCTTTAATTTGTTGAGGTCTCTCTGCAGGGCCTCTCTGCCCTCAAGGGAGTCAACAGCTATTCCTGATTTAGTGTTGCCAGGAAATGTAGTATTCCTTCGAGTCCTGCATCCAAATCTTTACTGTAGATGTTGAAGAGAACCAGGCCGAGGATCTGAAATATGTCTTCTATTGTCCTCTTAAATATTTCAGTAAAAATTTCACGTGTTGACCTTATTTTTGGTGGAATTATCCCTTGGAATACTCCCAAATCTTGTTGCACAGCTTTTGTCATTTCTCTCTGAAATATTCCCTGTTTATTACAGCTGGACACTGATATACTGTAATAGTATATCATTTGATTCCTTTACCTAAGATTCAAGTCTCCCAAGATTTAAACATTTAAAAATAAAATGTTTTAGTTCAAGTCCATCTCACACAAACTGTTATTGATAAGAGCACAGTCACACACAGCTGACTGTCATTCAGGTGTTTACGGAGGCAGAAATAAAAATCCCATTCCACCTCAGTGTTAATCAATCTTTGTCACTCCACCAAGTTCTTTTATCTGTTAAGCTCCCCTGTGGTTAGGAGAAAGGAAAAAAAAAGAATCCTGTAAATGGAAGCCCTGCAGCCCAAACCAGCAGACCGAAGGAGATGGGAATACAGCTGTGCCTGGCAGCTGCCGCTTTTCAGGCCAGCACGAGTCGTCCAAACACCTGCCACCACTGAAGGTGTGCTGGTCTCTTCCCCCAGCACACCAAGAGCTCTCCTCATGGCCACTAGCCCTTGAAGCCCAGTGTGTCATTTTGTTTGTTCAAACCACAGTACACTCAACAATCCAGATTTATGTTTTTTCTTGCCCTTCTCAGGACTCTCGCCTGAGCCAATCCCCACTGTAGGCACTGTCACAGAGACCATCCCTGCTGGCTCTGATCTGCCAGCAGAGACCAGGCCTATGAGAGTGAGCCAGGAAGGTGATAATCCATCACAGGTGGCCCAGGCACTATTCCCATTAAAGGCTCATCTGTCTTTTGACAGGTCTAAATTATATCCCTGAGGCTGCTCTCACTGTTGTGATACTCAAGACTGAGCCTGCACTCCAACTTGGGTTCCCTGTGGTTGTGCTGTCAACATTTGCTCATGTCCTGTGCTTAGTTGGGATGGTTTGTGGACAGTGTTTCTGAAATCAATGTAAACTACAAAATACTTTCTACGTAGAAGGAATGCCCTGGCCTACTAGAAATATAAGATAACTCCAGAAGCAGAGAAACACCAGGGGTTACCAGCATCTCTGAGCCAGACAGAATAGGAAAAACACCAGGAGAGACTGCTCAGGTGGGGATACATAGGCACAAGACCTTGCATAGTGCTAGGAGTTTTGCTCATAGAAATCATCTTCTGATTAGGACTAACCTTGCAGCAGAAGAGAGGAGTGTAGGAGAATAAGGCTCCTTTGGAGACTGGCAGAGACAAGAGCTAAACAGAATGTCTCTAATATCTCCAAACACAAATAAGATAAATTGCACCAAATGCAAACTTGCAAATTTCTTCTGGGATGCTGCAATAAAGATAAGCAGAGTTCAACATCGAGGTGATTACAAGAGGAAATGGAAGAGGAAAGGAATAACTTTAAAAAATGGTAAAGAGACAGCCTGGTGGGCAGCAAGTGAAGGGAAGGGGAAAACACTAAGAGAAACTCCTCATTCTTCAGAAGAATGTCTTTGAGCTGTGTAGGGAAAACTTTCTGAGTGAGTCTGATATAAAATATTCTGTGATCACACACTGAGTTTATAATTAGCCCAGAAACTGCAGAGGTAGGGAGAAAGGGTAAGAGGATTGTTTTGGGGGTGTACCATGAGGGAAAACACGGTATAACTGCAGTCCTTGTGACTCATGTTCACAGTTTACCTTCTCCCTTTATGATGTGGGGTAAGTATACCACAGCCTGCACTTCCCTCATGGGAGCTGGAACAGCACTGGGTTGGACAAGGTAGGCCCAAAGTGCCCTGTTCAGCAATTTTGATGGTATGACTCCTGCTGGGCTGCCAAATGTTGTCACATGCAGGAGGCTGTGCAATGCATGATGGCATATGAGACACCTGTGCAGGTGATTATTTTAGGGTTTTTTCCATGAAGATCCCAGATGGAGAGTGTGAGACAGTGTTGTCCAGGTAGAGACATGACTGAGAGAAAGTGTTTCATGAACTTTTGATATCCTGACACTGTGCACCTTCCTGTCCGAGAGAGGGAAGGGGGAGACAACATTGCTCAGGGCAGATGGGGATATCTGGTGACTTGATTGGCATCCAAACACTCAACATAACTTTTATCAATATCCACTATGGCTCCTGAAGGGCTGAGATTGCCTGACAACACTCAAAATTCAAGTACTTGTAGTTCCCTCTGGACAGGCAATATATAAATTACATAAATGCCATTTTGGTCATTGATTAGTTGGAAAAGATTCATCTAGTGATGTTGATTGTTACCAGGACGGACAAAATCTCTGCCTAATTTGCCATTTGCCCCTGTTTTGGTGCTGCTTGACATAGGCTTTGCTCTACATCAATTCTTCATCAACTGCTTGCAGAGTTAGTCAGAGAGATTCAGAAGAATAGTTGCTGCTGTCTGGAGCACTCCATACTCCAAAGTAGTGTGTTGACATTATTGTGAAAATCAGTGTTTTGCATATTTTTCAAATTTCTACTCCAGAAGTTCCCTGGACTATACAGATGTTTCAGTCAAGATAAAGCAAGACACTTTCCTCCAGGACTCCTCTTCCTCCTGAAGTGAGATAGAATGGACCAGGGCCACAATTCTGACTCCCATCATCTCAGCAAAAGTATGGAAATGCCACTTGTTTACTGTGAATGCTGTTGATCTGAGGCACAGTAGATTTGGGCATGCCATGTTGAAAGGGCAAGAAGTAGGTGGTTTGGTGGTTCAGGTCAAGTGTGAGACTTACAAAAGCCAGTCAGAGATGAATGCAAAGATGTGTGGGATAGCAGTGAGGTTGAATTTCAGCCCTGTGAAAGAGTGTGTATGAATACAACTAGCAGAATCCAGGGGTGAACTGGAGTTGCCAGTTTGACTCCACTACCTGCAGCTACTAAGCCTGATGAAGTGAAGATGTGAACTGATCAGCAAGAGAACATAATATGGATGTAGTCCAGTAGACACTGGAACAACCACAAGCCCATGAAAATGATGGAGACCTGCACTCCAATGCTAAAAAGATTTACTAAATCTAGTAAATACTTCCACACCAGTGCCCATGAGAACATGCAGTATATAAACTTTGGTGACAATTTTACATTGAACCTACTTCATGAAGAATTTTTATACAAGTCTTTTTCTTATCATTGAAACTTTTATAAATTTTATTGTATATTAGATTGATTCTGATCAACTAATCTAGATCAAAATATTTCTCTCAAGAGAAATTTTCATGGGTGTTCTTCAGTGATTTTCTGTTTCAAATTCATCCTGTTTCTCTCAAGTCCATTTCTCTTGACACACCATGAACAGAAAGTGAAAAAGGACACAAAGTTTGTGGAAGGCTGAAGATTTCCATGTCACAGTAGATGACTAAATGATGATACACTTAAAATTCTGTCCCATGACGATATTTAAAAATGAAAATATTTTTTTGTTTGCACTATGTTGTGGAGGTCAGAGTTTCTGTCAAAAAATTATTTGGTATTTAACTTTGCCAAATATTTTTCATAGATGGAAGAAATTAGCATCAGGAATATAAAACATTACACACCAGCATCACTTGTTTTGCAAGGATAAAAGTAGGAATATGAAAAAGAGATTATGTAAGGTAAAAGAGAATCTGGACCAAATTATTTATATTACAAGGCAGGAAGAAAGATACTTGCTTCTAGCTTTTTAAAACAAACTTCAAATTGCATAAATTTTAATATCATTATTTTCCAAGTATTGCTTGAAAATTGTGGAAGCCCCAGAAAAAAGCCATATTAAATCCACAGTTAATTATAATTCATTGGAATACTCATCTTGTTTTTCAACTTATTCCTACATTTTATTAAAATATCTTTTTTCCTGAGGATTATAATACCTTAAACATGCACCAAAACTAACAACTGAGATAGGAATCAGGATTAAACTTATGTTCTCTCTCTAAGCATTTCTGAAAGGTTTTACAGTCATTTCATGGCTTTTGGAGGACAGCAATTATTGTAATTACTATAATTCAGCTATCATAAATTGTTTGGCTTGGGTCTGTCTACAAATGGCTTTGTTAAGGAGCTAGTTCTGTACAAATATGAAGACCTGGACTCCAACATTTCTCTTTTTAACATGTTTTACGATATTTGTTACCTAATTCAGTTCAATTGATGTGTTGAGACCTATGACCTGAGTATTTTCAACAGAGCCACAAGTTTCTTAAGAGGTGAAATGTGTGATATTAGTAAATTAAATTAAATTACGTGCTCATATTTTTTTATTCTCTCATCCCACAGTTAAGGCAGGGTGACAATTTCTTTTTCAGATGCACAATTGAGCTGACAGCTACAACTGAAGTGAAAGTGCATCTTAGAAAGTTGTTTCTGAAAAGAGCAAAATCACTGATCAGCATTTCTGACAAGAGGTCTCAAGTTCATCCAGGATTTTTAAGAAAGATAATTGGCTTCTATTTTTTTCCAAACTTGCTTTCTCAAAATACGTTTACTCAAACTCTTGTCTGCAGTCAGTGGCCACTTGTAGTAGGTTTGCGTTACAGAAAAAGTAGGAGGGTGACTTTTTATACAGGCAGATAGTGACAGAACACGAGGAAATGGTTTTAAACTAAAAGAGAAGAGATATATATTAGATGTTAGGAGAAATTCTTTACTTGATGCATGGTGAAATGCTGGCACAGGCTGCCCAGTGAACTTGTGGATACCCTATCCCTGGAGGTGTTCAAGTCCAGCTTGGATGGGGCTTTGGTCCAGTGGAAGATGTCCTTACACATGGCAGAGGTGTTGGATCAGGTGATCAATAAGGTCCCTTCCGATTCAAACAGTTCTATGGACAAGCTGTCTCCCTAATTTGCCGTTTATAGGGAGCAACAAAGAAGGAAAAGGACTGTTGCTGAAATGGTCCATTTACTTTTCTTAAATTGTCCAAGCCAAACCCCCCAAACCACAAGTGCCATGCAAAATCAAACAGTTAACAGGTTATGCTTAT
Organism: Sclerurus mexicanus; assembly: GCA_013396755.1. Taxonomy (NCBI): domain Eukaryota; kingdom Metazoa; phylum Chordata; class Aves; order Passeriformes; family Furnariidae; genus Sclerurus; species Sclerurus mexicanus. The sequence goes on from VWZF01003024.1 coordinate 29,831, forward strand.
TTTAGTGTTAATCCCCGAGGTGCCATTTGCACTTAATTGTCAGTTATAGTAACTACCAAGTGTGCAAGCATGCAAAGCATAATTAATGCTATCCTGATTTTAGTTGATGCCTACAAGAAAATATTACTCTTAATTAGTTGTAGTTCCTTCTGCTGAGAGAAAAGGATGGGGGGAGAAGGAGGAAAAATGATAGAGGTGTGGGATGACAAGGTACTTCCAAAATATATTAATTTCTCCTAAAACTACCAAGAAATCTTGAGTTGCTGCTAAAAGTTCAGTTAGAGCTGAAAGAGATCAGTATGAGATCTATAGGGCAGGTTTGTACGAAGACCTTTTTAGTCCTAGAGCCTCACCCTAAAGTTGGGCTAATTAGGACATGATACTCTGGGATCTTTCATTTTTCAGTGAAATACCTTTTTCCTAGATGAAGATCTGATCATAGAATGACAGAGTGGTTGAGCTTGGAAAGGACTAGTAGAGGTCATCTGGGCCAGCCTCCTTGCTTCAGGAGGATCAACTGGAGCCAGTTTTCCAGTATTATCTTCTGAAACCTAGTAAAATGGAAGAATTCTGAAGTCCATCACAGGATCTTCCATCATTTCCAGAGATATAAAAAAAAATATATTCTTTTAAAAAGAGTAGTGTTACCAACTGTTGTCACATTATAATATTCTGCCTTAGTATTCTGAAGTTTTGTTTCTCCTCCTGTGTAAAATATGAAATGGAATGGAGATGTGGAAAGGAACAAAAAACAACTGAAAAACAATAGAAAAATGTGAGATGTATTACATTTATTCTTCATCATTTATCCTCTGTGAGGATGAAGTAAAAAAAATAAAGCCTACCAGGCGTTCTGATAAACAAGAGAGAATGTATTGATTTTAAACTGAAATTGTTCTACATTTGTCATTCTTTGGGAATAAAATCTTTCATCTGGTGCAATACAGCAGAATAGGGAGAGATTTCTTCATAATAAAAGTAATGATAATATTTCTCATAACACTTGTGAGCAGGTTGTTTGGAAAAGGCCAGATCATCCTATTCTATCCACAAGAGCTGAAACTGTTACATATATGCAAGACATTTTCATGTTGTGCTTATAACATTAAATTGAATTAAAATTACCATATCTTTTAATTTCTCTCTAAAATTTGATTTCTGTTTAAAATGTGCTATGATTTCCCTAACAATGCCATTTTTGGTCTGCAAGCTCTACAGTCCTAATTTTTCTTTGAGCATCTTTTCTTCTTTCTGGTGGGTTTTACATTCCCTTTAAACGTCCCTTTAGGCATTAGTTACATAGCTGTGAAAAGAGGCAATGAAACTGAAGACTGTACATGCAACAGCTTCAGTCTTAGCAAGGTCGGATCTATTTGCACAAATCATTGCTTTTTATTCTACAGAAGGACATGGGTATTTTAAGAAACCTGCAGGCTCTGAACTCTGTCTTTTAATGAACTTTAAGCCTTTCTTGCCTTTAGGACAACATATAGGTGCATACTCAACTGCTAGTGCTTTCAGAGGAAACTGTACTAGTACAGTAAATGGAAGATTTTTCCTCCCTTCATGTGGTTTGTACTCAAAACTTGTAGCCAATTATTCAGCAGAGATATCTTAATTCATGGCTTTTCCACCACTTCATATGGATATGACTCTTAAATTTTTGACGAGAAAATCAGAAATTGTTGAGTGAGAGATGTAAATTGGAGAGGAACAGGGAGAACACTAGAGGTGTTCACTTAAAGATGCATCTCCCCTTCCCCAAGGAGCCCCTGCAACTGCTGCCAAAGCCTGTCAGCACCTTCCCACTGCATATGGCATCATTTGGCTTGAGCCTTGCCTGACTGATCTTCTGCCCAAGGAGCAGTGATGTTTATGGAAATGAAGGGAGATTCTGCTTCCAAAGACATGCATGTAAATTCAAGTCTCTGGTTCAGTTCACAGCTGCTGAGCTTTGCTTTGATCTGATAAGGACCCCATTGCAATTAGGAACAGAGATTAGAAACTAAGAACAGAGACAGTGCTGTGGGAAAGGAGAAGTTGGGGAGAAGAAGAAGTGAAGAAGATGAGATCAACTTAAATAAGGAATCTACATGGACAGGCACAACCTGTGTTGCTTTTATGTAGTAGTTCACTGACTAGTTTAATGCATACCTGGAATAATGAGATTATCAAAGACTGCCAATAATGAGGGAAGTGTAGTTCCTGCCTTTTGATTCTTCTCACTCTATCAAAGAGGCTTAGGGAAATAGTGGAAACCAGATCTTCAAATGTATCATAACATGATGGTATGCAAACACAGTAAAATCCTATCAATAGGCTTTCTGAAAGATGTGAGTGTAACAGAAAGGCAGGATTCAATATAACCCACCATTAGCTGCTGACATAGGGGTATATTTTCCCTGTGAGGTTTAGCTCTTCCTTCTGGCTGATGGGTTCAGACACACCTTCTCAAACTGATCACTGGCTGCCTATTCCTTGCATTATTCACCAAACTGTGACTTTACAGATACACTTTACTCCCATTCTTTATTTTCTCCTTACATCCAGAAGAATAACAAAGGGAATTGAATTTCACTTAGAAAATGAAAAGAACAGGAGAAGAAACCTGGTGGAGTCATTATCCCTGGAAGTGTTGTAGAGTGTGTGGTTATGGCACATGGGGACATGGTTTAGTGGTGAACATTGTGGTGCTGCTGCTGGGTTGATGGTTGGACTTGATGATCTTAGAGTTCTTTTCCAACCTTAATGATTCTATGATTTTGTGATTTTCAGAGCAACAGAGATAATTTTTACTTTCCTTTGGGCCTTTGTAATTTTTGTCCCCCCCCTAAGCTCTGAAAAAAAGGGAGTCCTGCAGGTTGTCTGAAGACAACTTTCACTCTCATTCTGTTCTTCTGGTGTAGCTTGGAGTGAAAGGTAAGATCAATTTATAGTATGGGACAAACCCCATAAGTAGAATGTTTAGCTAAGACTACATGCACAGCTGCTTCCTTCATATACAAGCGAAAGATCCCTTCAGGAAAAAAAACAAAAAAAACAAAACAAACAACCAACCAAACAAAAACAACCAAACAAAAAAAAACACAATAAAAAAAACAAACAAAACAAAAAAATGTAGAGAGAGAAAACTTATTTTAGCCTTTGAGTAACAAAAATCTGTTGACAAGCTGTGCAAAAAGGTGGATATAAAAATGATAAACACACAAACTGTTTTCCCAAATGAAAGCATTTAGAAATGCATAACAATATTGATTAAAAATTGAAAAAAGATATGTACTAGATACAGAGGAAGGGAAAGGTTCAGAAAGCATAATTCATATATTTATTTTGGGAGCATTTTTGCTGCTGTTTTGGGAAAAAAAGAAAACCACCACAACTTTCTATATAAGGATAACAGATTTTTATCTATATATTCAATAATTTATTTTTTTTTTACCTTACTTCATGGTAGCACAAAACAATGCCATCTATAATTGCTGGCATAATACAATACAATATAAAATAGAATAAAACATAGAATGTCCTGAGTTGGAAGGGACTCACAGGGATCATCGAAGTCCAGCTCCTGGCCCTGTACAGGACATTTCCAAGAATCACCTTCTGGGTTAAAAATCTTTTCTAATATCCAGCCTACACTTGCCCTGACACAGCTTCATGCTGTTTCCTCTGGTTCTGTCACTGGTCACCACAGACAAGAGATCAGTCCCTGCCTCTCTGCTTCCCCGCAGTCTCCTCTTCTCCAGCCTTTGAGTTTAGTTTGGCAAAAAAAATTTAAGGGCGTCTGCTAGTTAACACTGACTGAAACAGCCCATCTGATAATCAACTTCTTTCCTGTTTCCCACAGTGAAATGCTTGAACATCTAGATTAAAGAATCTTCTACTTGTGGTATAATTAAATAATTTGTATAAAAATGTTGAATATTTTGATGAAAAGCCCACATATGAGGACACTGAATCATCGAAGGAAATAAGATATTTCAATCTTTGCTAATAGCAGTTGCCCTTTATGATTTGAAAAATAAGTAATATAATTATTTCAACAAGCATGCAGTCACCTCCAGAAGTCACCTATATCAACAAATAGAACAGCATTAGATCACATACCATGAAAAGATGTGAAAGTGATTGAAATACACAAACTAAAAATCAATCCGTCCAGATGTTTTAGAATTTCAAATGTACTTTGACCACTTTATTATTCATGACACTTAAAAGGATATTTCATTTCACTCTAACTTAGAATGAAACAAAGGTTTAAATGGCAAAATTTCCTAGAAAGACTTTTTAGCTTGGAGTTTTTCTATTCTTTCTTTGAATCTTTTCACACTGGCTTTAGAGTAAATACATGTGTGAAGTTTTTTGCCAGGTTAATTCAAAGCAAACTAATGGACCCTCTGTTTCTTCTTGGAATTAACCTTGTTAATTGTGGCAGGACCTCGGTTGTCACTTGGTCTCAGTCTTGACATTGCTTCCATTCTCCTGCAACAATATTTTTTGCTTATTTTGTTTTTCCCGACTTTGCTGTTTTTGACCTAATAGGGGCTTCACACTGGCTTTCATGGGACACCACAGAAGCAAAAAAGCAGCTGGCACATGTACATAACTCTAGTAGCCTCATCAGCAAATAGCACTGGAAAATCCAGCCCAGGAGGTCCTGCACTCTCCCCTTTGGCTGTCTGATTCCTCTCTGACAGAAAAAGATCAAACAAAAATTTGTATATTTTCTTTGTCTTCCTTGGAGTGGAGTCAATTCTGGAGGGAAATTAAAGTCTTATGGCTGTGAACAGGAATAGCAGTAAACATGGCCCTTTAGTTATGGGGTCACCAGAGGTACCTGCTCCTCTCCGAATATGATCAGCTAAAGGAATATCTACCTTAGTGATTTTTTTACAGCTGCTAACATGAAAATATAAATTTCATCAAGTACCTGTATGTGTGAGAGAAATATCACCTTTGTAAGGGGAGAACCAAAGGCAAAAAACCCCATCTTGGTATGTGTCAGTTGATAAGTGTCATATATTCCTTGAAGTAGTCCACGCTGAAAGCAATCTTTTAAGCCACCCAGCTTTGCTTTGTGCAGAAACAGAAAAGTAATTCATACTTTTGTGCAGTCTAAATGCTTTTAAAACTTCTTTCACTGCTTGGAAACTTTTCTTTGCTCTCAGCCTCAGTCTGCTGAATTTAATATTGTAGTTCTTTGGATCTCTGTTAGACAAGCAAAAGTTTAAAAAATCAAAAATCATAGTCATTTCATGGGATTAAATCACTGTAGCAATTTTTGCTGCAAGACAGAGATGGGAAGCAACAGGGAAAGTTTGGGTCTTTTTACTGGGTGTTTTGGTGGGCTTTGGTGAGGGTTTCTTGAATATTCAAACTCCAACCTGCTTGGAGGTTTAAGAAAATTCCCACACAGTTTCTCAACATTTTTCTCACATTTTACATTTTTCTTCACTCACCCAAAGAAAATCCTGTAAACCAAACCAAAGAAACAAGAGGGCAGCATGGGAAAGTTTCATCAAAAACATGGAATAAGATTGCTAATAGGAATGGGATACATCAGGAATATTATGTTAAAAGAGAGGCTCCAGCAGAGGACTATCGGGATACTTGGGAGTCTAGGGCACAGCACCTACAGGGAGCCTACACTACTCTCAGGTTGTTGAGGGACAATCTAAGCTCTGCATCCAGCTTCTTGAAGAAAAAGTAAAACCAAACTGTCCTCAACAGCGTCATGACATGTAACAAGAGGCAACAGCCTGGCATGGGATATTCAAACCAGACAATAAGCTGAATCACATCCCTAGGAGGGCAGTTCAGCAAAAGAATAGGTGATGGCATAGCTGTAGACTCTCCTTCCATGAAAGTTTTCACACCTTGATGAGTCAAGCCCACCTGGCCTGATCCAGATATGCTGAAGCAGGACTGGAATAGATGGCTCCAGACATTCCTTACAACCATTGTTCCACTTTAACACACCATGGAAAATGCTATAAAAAAAGATTTCATAAATTATATGGGGATTTCTTTCACAGCTGATGAAAAAGAAAAGCCTTCAACTTTTGAACCACAGGCAGCAAGCAAAACATGTCCTCATACTATTTCGCAATGATGTATGATAAAAATTTTGTAAACAACATTATGCAATGATGGTGAAAAAGGAAAAATGCAGTGATTCAGGCCACAATTCTCAAATGAAGTAATTTTATTTTCTTTAAAAACAGCCTCCTTACTGTCTAAGAAATATTTGCCACATGAGTGTTGTTGTTGCACTGGATGCAAACAACCCATCTGCTGGAAATGTCTGAGGGAACCAGCTGTTGAACCAGCAAGAAGACTTTGGACCACTCTGTTCTGTCTGAGTAAATAGTAAGTCCCTTTAATTAGAACTCTGCTAAATGAAATTTGGATTCCCTTCCTGCTGTTGTACACAAGATGAAAAGGTACCCTCCATCTTTCCACACCCCCAGGACACTCTTTCACTTCTATAATAATTGTTACAATGCATCTGTAATGACTACAGCTGGGCAACATTTTCCTAACAAACCAGAAATAATTTGCAAAGCTTTCAGCAATCTCGGGCCAACTTCTGACTCTTTTTCAGTCAACCTGAGTCCATATTCTGGGCACATTTCTATGCCAGACTTTGGCTTAAGTTTATGCGGGGTTTTTCAAGGTCACCTGGAAGTCACACCAGCTGGTTGATTTCCTGCTTACAAAGATTTAGCAAATGGAAATTGAATAGTTTCAGATGAGGTATATTTTTGAGCCCTTTCAGGATGGAGCTCAGATCCAAGACTGTTGAGTATGAACCTACAGAATATAAACCAAAGTAATAAAAAACTCTCCTTCAAAGCCTTTGGCACAGAAATCCTCTGGATCACATAGCCTCAGCTGGAATTTCTTTGCTTCTATTTAATTAGGCCTATATTTTTCAAAAGACTGTTACATGTAACCTTTTTTTCTTTTGCTTTCCTCTTCACAGCAAATAAGATAAAGTCCAGAAATTCCAGACTATCCCCTGAGACAAGTGCAGTTAGCTATGAAATGGAGGAGAAAACTCCAAGTGAAACAGAATGGTCCCTTTGCCTGACATGTCTCCTTCGATTTTCATAAGTGCTTTACTTAGCTATGTGAACACAGCTGTCTAAGAAACGAGACTGTAAACAAGCCTTAGATGGCCCACGGGCTCTAATACAATTTGAGCCATATTTTCCCCAAATGTATTAGATATATATGTATGTGTGTTTTTAATATGTATATATATGGAGAGAAAGGAGGAGGAAGAAGAGAGGAAAGACATGTCCAATAATGAAAACTTAAGTCTGTCTTTGAGAATAAAATAGATCATGGACTTGGAATAACAGTGTCACAGAATGGGTAAGGTTGGAAGGGAACACTGGTGGGGTCATCTGGGTCCAAGCTCCCTGCTCAGGCAGGGTCATCCTAGAGCACATGGCAAAGGATTGTGCCGACAGTTGTGGAATATCTCCAGTGACAGAGACTCCACACCTTCTCTGGACATTTTTTTCACTGTCAGTGCACAGTGAAGTTCTTCCCCATATTCAGGTGGAACTTCTTGTGCATCTGTTTCTGCCCATTGCCTCTTGTCCTATTGTCTGGCACCACCAAGCAGATCCTTGTCCATCTTCTGACACCTTCCCCTCGGATGTTTATAGACATTGATGAGATCCCCTCTCAGACATCTCTTCTCCAGGCTAAACAGGCCGAGGTCCCTCAGTAAGGGAGATGTCCTCATAAGAGAGATGCTCCAATCCCCTAATCACCTTTGTAACTCCCTACTGGACCTACTAGAGGAGCTCCATATCTCTCTTGACATGAGCAGCCCAGAAACGGACAAAGTACTCCAAAATACAAGCAAAAAAAAACCCCAAAAAACCCTCAAACCAAAATGACAACAACAACAACAAAAAACCCCAAAAATAAAATAAAAAAACACCCAAAAAAACCCAAAAAAACCCCAAACAAAATCAAACAAATAAATGAAACCACCAAAACCAAAACAAATAAACTTAAGGAAAAATGGAAAAATTTGAATAAAACTGTCAGCTGTTCAGATGATATGCATTCAGAGATTTTGTCTAATTAGCTAATAAGTGCACAGAACTACTGACAGTTATTTGAAAATGTTATGGAGAAGTTCCAGAGATTTAGACATGGTATCAATCTTCCAGCATTTGACCCTGGTAATTACTGCTTTCTAAGTCTAATTCAAGCCTTCTACACAACAGAATGAGTTTCAAGGAAAAAAAACCAACCAAACAACCAAACAAAAAACAAACAAAAAACAAACTACAAGAGAAACAAAAATAAACCCCCAATCCTGTAGAAGGAATCAGATCTATGAGTAATAAGCTCTGTGAACTTGTAGAAAAACAAATCATAGCAGTCAAACTTGATTGCTTTTCTCAAGAAATCAGTGAACAAAATTAAAAAACAATAACATAACAGAAAACATACCTGGATTACACTAAAACACTGGCTATGGCATCACAGTCATTAAAGTAATTTTGAACATTAAAAGCGACAGAGCAGAAACAGGCTATGGGGCCACAGAATAGAATGACAGTGGAGCAGATAGTGGGTGGGATGCATCTAAAACATCACAGGAATCAGCAGCAGGTTGAGTCTCACCAGCCTTCCTAGCAGTGACTTGATGGAAGGAAGTGAGCACAATCTAGAAGGTATTTGTAGCAAGGGATGCTGCAAGCACCTGTGGAGTAAAAATTCTAGCAGAAAGGTATACTCAGCAGCTATATAGGCTGACAGCAAATAATTAACCTGTGTCCTAGCTATAAAAATACAAGGCAATATGCTGTTGTGGCATGAACAAACATGGCATCACACTGGCAACAATAACACCTGAGCATTAATCTTAGCTCTGCTGCAGTTTTCAAATATGATGGTGGGCAAGGCCTCCTAACATTCTTGAGCCTCGCCTTTCTCTCCAGCTGTTTGCCATTTAATAAATGCAAGCTCTAAATCCTTCATAATAGGAAAGATTCCTATTCAGCATTTGTGCCTCACCCAGCACAGTGGAACAAGATCTAGACCACAGCCTTTGTCAGCTCTTTTCCATGCAAAAGCATGGCACCAAGGCAGTCAAAATTCACTTACGTCTGGTGTAATAAGAGAATGAATTATTGTATGATTGAGCATGACACCATATATTCCATGAAGTAACATCCAGTTTCCCTTGTGAAGCAGCATTTATTCACCATTCATGTGATTACAAAATGGAAAATAGATCTTGTCTAGTAGAGAAAGATGCATTTCCCTGCTTCCCATGTATTTGCATAAAAATTCCAAGGGGGATAGGATATTTATGCAATTAAAAAAAAAAATATTGTTCAGGTTTGGAGTGCTAATGTTAACAGGAAAATGTGGAGACAATATGAAATTTCATGCATTTTACACAGGGAAATAGCTCAGTTTCCCAAGAACAGGTGATTCACTGATATTTCAAGATTTATGTTACCATATGCTCACCTTGCCTTACGTCTCCACCAGAGGATCAGCCTATCTTGCTTCTTGCAGTCTTCCTCCTTAGACCACTTCTGCATCCACCACAGCCATCAATAGGTTTCAAGGCTCAGAGGGTCTCAGTCTTTGTACTCCAGATAGACTCCAATAATCTCCATGAGTTCATACAGCAGCAGAGACGCTTGAAATACAGCACAAGTAAACAGTATGATACCATTTAAAAAATAACTTTTACAGACTACCGTGAACTCCTTGAGCCCAAAGCCGAATAAATACAGACAGTACATCTATTAGCTGCAAATGAATAAAACATTATTTATAAAATGGGTAATTTAGATCTCATTAATGTTTATAAATGTGTTTACATAAGAATCAGATATTAACCTATAGCTTTAAAGGGTTTAATTAGCCTTGGAATATTGTCTCAGTGTACAATGAAAAATAACTAATTCACAAAGGAAATGCAAAGAAAATCTGCAAGCGCAAATGAGGTCAATTAATTAAGCAATTTGCATAAATTTGAATGGTTATTTTCAGGCCATTTTTGACATTTTGCACTTCCTATTCCCATCACATCAGCAAAAATAGTCTTCTGTCACCCTATTTATATGATGCATCAATCATCTCATGGGATCACAGAACACCAGCACACACTGCAGTATAACAGCTTCCACACACAAGCTTCCTGAGCTGTGCAGAATGTAGCATCCCATTTCCAGCTGTACTGTCTTATCACCAGCAGATGCATTTACAGGCTGTCATAGCTTCATTCTTACCTCCAAATGGTGGAAAAAATATGAAATATAACTTCATCTCCATTACACTTTTACATCCTGAATACCAAACAGATGGTAACAATTACAGATGGGAGTATATTTCTCACACAAGAAGCCAAATGCTGCACAGCTCACCAACTGAAATCTGGAACAAGCCTCTTAATGAATTTAATTTATCCAGATATAAACTGGTGAAAGGAATTTGGCCTAAAAGTTACATATTCCATGGTTACCCAGAAGCAAGCTCCTCTTAATACAGCTGTGTCCACACAGATCCTTTAGTTCCTTATAACAACCAAGGCAAATTTACTAACTTGGATGTAAAAGGAAACTAATTTTCTTCAGAACAGAGATGTTTTTGTGGCAATTCCTGTGTAGACTTGCTTCCCAGAGTAGTGCCTAGTAGGAGTAAAAGGCTGTAGCACAACCTGGTTTGCTCTCTGATGACTGAGCTGTGTCTCTCCACCAGTATGAAGTCATGATTCAAGAGCTGATGGTGTGTTATAATGCTGCTTCTCAGCATCACTGGAGCTTCAGGCCCCCAGAGTGTCATCAGCACAGCATCAGAAGTCAAAGCTGAAACCACTGAAACAGTCGTCTCTCTCCTCTGGTTGGCAACTCCACCACCTCTCTCGTGTATCCTTTTGATTCATGCCTGCTCGTTTTAGACTAATGTGGGAATATTATCCAAAGCTGCTAAATAAACCCAATTCCACAAATTAATATTTTACTATAATGCAGTATTGCACCTAGTCTGACAGGGCCAGGAGTTGGACTCGATGATCCTGACAGGTTCCTTCCAGTGTTAACACGTATTGTAAAAGATATCATAGAATATGCTAAGTCCCAATAAAGGGACTGTACCATTGAGAACAGTGATTAATTTACTGAATCCTTCTGTTTTGTCCCCATCTGTTTAACATAGCCACTAGTGAATTTTTCAATGGGGTATTTATTTATCTAGCAATTCCTAGGCCAAAACTTCAAGTAAAGCAAACAAGCATTTGCTTAACTGAAGACAATGAAACAAACCTGCCTGACACCAGTTGAGAACCAGAATTTGGTATATCATATAAGTCAACTGTTAGCATGGAACTGAAAATGCAAAATAAATATACCTAAGGTAACATGTAAGAAATATTTTTAGTTCACTCCATTTTGTATCACTCAGAGATATCTGGGATTTCTAAAAAGATCCCTTTCAAAATTGATGTTAACATGAAAATCTTGAAATGTGTGCACTGAAATCTGTAAAATTTTCAGGAGTTGAAAGAATGCATTTGAACTGTTTCATGATGCTTGATTTGATTTTTATTCTTTTAAATTAATATAATTCTCTGCCTGTAGATCAATATGTATCTTAAAATTAAAAAAAACCACAATTAAAAAAACCCTTTAATTCCAATAACATCAAAAAGTGCTTCTTTAGAAAATGTAATTTTCATCCATTTCAACATTTCCCCCCTTGCTTTTTTTGACAGACTAACCCTTCTCCTACAAGCATTTGTGATCAAATCATTCCAGTACCATCAAGGAGATAAAACAGATTTGTTTCTCTAACTTGCTGCTTTTCTTCTCTTACATGTAATGGCAAAATTCTTAGGAAAAAAAACCAGCAAGCAAGCTTTCACTTAATGCCTTGCCAGCCCATTTTGCCTTCTGTATGCTGCTAAGTACCACTAAGTCACTCAGTCTCTCAGGTATATTATTTTAATAGTTAAAAAATAACAGCAGCAGAAGTTACTTCCCCAACTTCCACACACCGTTGGTTCCTCGATAGGGACTGCTTGTTCAGCACCCACCGTGTTTCCATCTGTCTCAGTTTCAACTTAATCATGTAGAAAGCAGAACTTCAAGGGAGCTTAAAAGAAAAGATGTATTAAGACAAGAAGATGTGATTAAGACAACCAACAGCTGGTAAAATGCCAGAGAAGATCTATGAGATCAGGACACATGTTTTTCCCATACTTTGTCTGCTCCTCCTCAACTTGAGGGCTGAGTCTGTTTTGGTTTAAACTGCCCAGCAACACCTATTTTATGACACCATGGATCACTGAAATCAGAATTTCCTCTCTTAACAGCTTCTTCATCAAGTAGAAAAAATCCTTCTGACTCAGTGATAAACATGAGAAAAAGAACACCCTTCCAGTACTGCCATCAATTTGGAATTGAAACTATTCACCAGGGGTGCAAGTGTCTTGTTGAATCCAGAATTTACACACACTTTGGGTTAGTGCTTGAAGTTCTAACTCTATTATTATGGTACTTACTGTACTATTTCCCCACTCTCGTTCATGACAAACTTGAAAGATTTTGTTGTATTCCTGATGGAAGAAAAACAACAACAGTAATAAAAATCAAAAATATTTTACAAGATGGTAATAGCATGACCTTCCCACATGTAATTGAACGTGCATTCTTATCTGAGGTATTTAAAAGATGCAATATCTGTTATAAAGTTTACAGCCCTCTGGGAATTACTCCTTGACTCCTGTCAGGAAACAAATCTGAAGGGGATGGTTGGTGAGCTAAAATTCAACTGCTCTGTGGAGAGAAATGGAGAGTTCAGGCCTGCCTTTTCAGGATGAAGGCAACACGTTTATCTGCTGCACTGTTTGAAGCAAAAACTGCTGACATCCTATGCTAGAGGATTAAGATTTAAAGGACATACAGGCTTTCTGGAGGAGTTAGTCAAGACGGACAATTTAAAATTGTCTAAGCTATCTGTCTGTATCTTTGGCCATTCTTGTGCCCTTAAAGCTCATGCTAGTCATTTATTGAAGTGTGGAGGATCAATATACCATAGAATCTTGAAATATATGAGCTGCATTGTGGCATAAGCATTTCAAACAACACACAGACCTCTCTGCAAATGTGATCGCAGTCTCTGTGCTGTGCTCTCCTTGTTCCCTCAGACATATCTCCTCCATGCTATTCACTCTCTTTCCATATTCCCTCCTCTCCCAAAATAACTGGAATCAACACCTAGTTGGTATTTTTCAGAAATAGGTGCCATACTTCCAGAGTATGATTCTTACTCCTGGGCATCCAATGGCAGCTCCAAGCCCTGGCTATGCATGCAATAAACATGTGTTAGCAAAGGTGCAAATTTCTGCACGTGCTCGTGCTGGAAAATATATCAGAGCATTGCTAAGCATTGGTGGCTGGGGCAGACATAGTTCCAGGCAAGGATACAAAGATTTATATAGAATTTGGCAAAAGTGATTTTGGTCTGTAGAGGGTTTAAATGCACATACTAGCAAGTTTTCCTTCAAATTCTCTGCAGACTCTCCAGCTGTGTCTTAACTGATAAATCAGAGACAGGGGAGAATTCTGAGCACTGTCCTGAAATTGTCACTACAGATTAATTGCTAGCACAGTTCCTGGAATGGGTTTTGCTCCAGGCAAAGCTCAGGTATGTTTGGGGATTTGTTGCAATAGGCTGTATGGATGAGGCTACAGTGTTTTGAAGAGGGAGAAAATCAACTCTATGAATGTGAACGGAGTTATGTCACTAGCCTTTGGATCCAGAAAACAAGCCCTTTCCCAGACTGTGCTCTTTTGACAGAGATATCCTCAGTGTAGTGAAAAAATATATAGCTTGAGATTTTACTGGGCGCTTGGTAGTGTCAGTGGGCTGGGGTACACAAACCTGATACTTCCTCACCTGCTTTGGAACCTGGGAGGGTTCATGCAATGAATTGTGCCCAAAACTGGAACTAAGTTTTGTTTTGCTGAGTTGATTCACTCAAAAAAACCCTCAGAAGATGAAAATTGGAGGATCAGTTGGTCTCAGGTGTCAGATTGCACTGGTGAGATGTTTATTTAGCTGTAAAAACCCAGCAGATCCTCAGCTAGTGTAAATTTGTTCTATTACTATCAAAAAAGCATCAGTTATCTCCAAGAGCAATGAACCAAGACAGACGCATCAGGGCTGTTACATGAGAAGGTGACAGGGATTATTCCTGGCCTTTCCCCATAAAAAGTGAGATGGGATTTGGGGAAGCCATGGAGCCTTCCAAACCCAGGAATAAGCCCAAAAGAAAAGGAGAAGAAGAAGCCCTGAATCAAATACAGAGAATGGAGAGGCAGCCACATTAAAAAGAAATACAGAGTTTACCAGTAATCCTGCCTAACTCCACCAGACTGCCTCCAGTAGAGTCATGGCTCAAAAGAAATCGAAGATGACTACATTGATTGAGGGTTTGATCCAGGATCCCTTCTCTCACAAAGCTTCATGCAGAGCTGAGAGAAACTGGTGAAATCTTCTGTAAAAAATAAGACAGACTCTCTTGTCTCCATGCTAAAATTCTTTGATAAAAGGAAGTCCTGAAGGGTGCTTCAAGAGTTTAACCTGAACAATGGCTGAGCATGAAATGGATGATATTGGACTAACAGCTTCTGGGTGACTGTTCAGAGGTAATGGAATAACATCCAAATACATTAGGAAGAAAAGAAAAATTGCTGAGATAAGTGAGTTTGGAGTGATTTATGAGTGAATGTCTGCGTTGTTAGCAGGACTGGAGGGTTTCGTAAAGGCCTATATGAAGGTTGGAAGTGTTTGCATCTATTTATAACGCAAATTAGAGAAACAAGTATTGAGAGGAGAAGAAATATACATTTCTTAATTAGAAATTTATGGAAGTTTTTCCCACACCGCAAAGAGTTATTCTTACCTGGAAGGTATTTGTAGTAGTGCAGGGATTCAGTGCTATCTTGGGGTTTTTTTGATTTTGTTGTGTTTAAACCACCTTTGTTACAAGCTGCTACATCAGGTGACCTCTAAAATATGAAAACAATCACTCTTCACTAGCATTTTCTAAGTCTCAGCTCTGGCAGACAGACTCATCAGCCTCAGGTGCTACTCGAGCCATCTCCCCATGCTTTAATCATTTCAATCTCTGCTTGAATTGTAAGCCTGAGAGCACCTGAATGCCTCCTGGCTGGTGGCAGCCAGACTGACTTCTTGAAGTCTGGAAGAAGACAAGAAGCTGGTTAAGCTTGTGAGCTCAAATTAAATGGCTGACAGTGAAACCTGCTAACGCTGCTCCTTAGAAAAGCATGGGAGGTTTTTGAATAGTAGCTACACCTGACAGCTCCTTACAAATTTGCGACTTGTCCTTGGAAAGAAAAAAAAAAAACACAAAACCAAACCCTACAACAATACCCTTTCCAAGCAGTGCTCCGTTTGATGCTGGCTTTTGTTGTTTACTAAAGAATCTTGAAATACTCCTCACGAGGGCCATTATTAGATGCCTTTTGGTCATACTGTCTGAGCACTGCAATTTCCAAAGGTATTTGGCAAGGGCCAGGAACAAACACATTTGATGAATTTAATTTGCTGTGGAACAAGAGGGAGCATTTTGACACTGAGATTTCCTGACCCAGAGATGGAGGTTTTGTTTTTAAGAGTTTTGATGAGCTTTTCTTCCCTTCCTTAATTTTTTGACTTATTTTTGGTCACATGAAAGCTTTTGGCTTCTGCAGCATCAACTTTAACAGATGATTTGTTTGTAATAGTAGACATAATGAACTATCATTTCCTATTTATCCTCTCCAGTCCAGTGATGACCATACAGAAATAAAAATCTCTGCTGTTCAATCATCTCCTTGCAAAATCATTCCGCTCTTTTTCTCTTAGAATCTGCAGCTGGCTGTTTGCAGAGAAATTATACTGGGCTACAAGGACATATAATCTGACCAAAGAGTGAGGTTTATGCTCACATGTAATGCTAAACTGTTAACCCTATCCATACCAGTGCTGAGCTGTAAATACTGAGAGCTGTAACATATCCTGCAGGTTATGACACCACTCCCTGCAGCAAAGGAATCTACAACCCTGTTCCTTAGTTGTAGATTTCCTGTGTGATCTTCAGCTACAAGGACCTCACAGAGGAGGCATCAATAGCCCTTTAAAGACCCAGGGTCAGGTTCTCCACTAATATAAACTAACACCAGGGCACCACAATTTAAACCAGAGTTCCTTTTTCATTTTACACCATGGGGCAAGTTAGGAGCTTACAAAATCATCCCTGAAGTTAAATAAATCATCCCCCCCTGCAGAATTTGTTCATCATTCACCACTTAATGTTGCATTTTGGCATGCAATCCGCTAAGGAAGATCACAGGTCGCTGCCTGACTGAAGTTAAAGGTCATTCTGCTTAATTCAATGTTCTGTTTTTGTTGGGATTCCTCTGCTGGATTTTCTGCAATTTAATATTCATTGTTAAACTGCAGCATAACCTACTAAAACCCTTAGCTGGGAAACCGCTGATGACACTCCATGGCTTCTTTATTAACTTTTAGATCAACTGCCCAGTCAGACAACTATCTGACTTATGCTGTAAATCCTACTTGATATCCCTGAATGTATTTTCTAGCACTAATTTAACCTTGTCTTTAGAAGATATTAATGTGCATAGACTTACTTTAAGATCTGCCTCCTCAGATGAATAATTTAAGCATTCTTCATTAGATCCCTGAAAAGTTTCTGATCAGCCCAAGTAGGAGCTGAAGCCATGAGCCATGTCTGTATGTAGTTTAAAGTTTGTGGGTTTTTTCAGAGTTCAGCACTGCAGAAAATCTCGCCAGATTTCTAAGCAAAACATAAGAAACAGGCGGAAAACAAGAATGTCAAAGTCACTACCTCTTGCATCAGCCTTCTCAGAGACTTGATATTGTTGAAGCCTCTTAAGTAAAAGAAGGTGACATTCCAGTTTAATGGGGATATATTTCACAAGTCACATATTTAAAAGCATGTTTCTCCTTCATAAACAAATCTAGTCTCCACTTCAGAATGTTTTTTTTACTCCCTGAATGAAAGATTTCATGATTTTTCCTTAATACTCGTTCTGAAGAAGAGTTCAAATTCACTGAAGGTAAAAATGAAGGAGAAACAAAAGAGAAGGGAGAAAAAGAAAGACAATGTGTCCAAGGTGATACGTACGCACAATTTTATTTGGTTGAACCTGGAACAACCACAGTGCCTGCACTAAAGCTACAGGAGATTTATCCTGGTGCTCTGCCTTGAGCAACCACTGCACTATCAAAGCTGTTATCGCACACCTGCAGCACTTTCTGATTCAGTGGTGCCCAAGCAGCACTTTCTCCTTTTGCATATTACATTTGCAGTTCAGGATGGAAATATTTCAGTGGCAAACCTCAACCAAAAAGAAAAAAATAAATCTTAGGGGTATTCTTTATAATATGACGACTGTACAGGAACTGAAGATTCATTTTCCCTGATGTTTGCAACGTATTGTTTTCATCACTGTTTCTATAAAGTTATATATTCTATTTCAATAACAGAAATCTTCAAAACATTCCCAAAGCTTAGTAGGTTTGCTTCTTCATTCACAGCTTTAATATATTTCAAGGCCAATTTACATTTCCTTTGACAGGTTTGACAGAAGACTGATATTGTATAGTCGAGGTTTTTTTCCATCCTCATGTCATGACTTAAAATTAACATCATATTAACTAGCTCAGATAAGGCATGTTTTTATCACAATAAAATAAATTCTTTCACATAGATGGGAAAATATGCTTGGCTAATAAAAAAAAAAGTTCAATATGCACTCAGAGAACATCTTTAGCATTCATTTGAAACAAACCTGAATTCTGAAGCATTTGGGAAAGATTGGTTACAAAAAAATGGGAAAATACTTTATAAAAGTAATTTTAAGCAGCTTTATTTTAAAGGCCTTATTTTTTTCAAACTTATACCTATCTGTGTATACTTATCTTGCATATAATATGCAAGACCAGTAATGAAGGGTTATTTCTAGCAAATCCAACAAGTGGTAACCAACTGGGTTTTAATCCACAGACAAAATCCAAGTCCATCAAACAAAATTTATATGGAGGCTAGTACCTTCTTTTTATTCTTTTTCTAAACTTCCCGCTATATATTAGGGCAGGAGGGGAAGACGCTTTTGAATTCAGATCTTTTTCATGTCTGAAACAGAAATAGTAGAATTCAGGTTGAGCATAGGTTTAGATTCTCAATCGGATCAACAGACTGACATAAATATGGTTGGTACTTAATCAGAAAGAAATATTCTCGAGCATGGTAGAGTTATAAATGGAGAAAAAGCGATTTTCTCAGAACTTCTAACCACAAGCAAAAATAAATCTAAAATGGTAACTCAGAACTGAAAAATTTCTGTGAAATAACTCAAAAGAGTAATCAGGTAATGTGTACATCTGTGGGAGAATGAGTGCATGTGTGTTTGTCTTTTTTTAAAAAATCAATAGCCAATATTTAAAGGCAATATTATAAAACTGGAGATATATATTCAAGCCCCTTTATGACTGAAAAATAAAAGGGTGCTACATATTAAAAGTAAGGCTCTAAAATTCTCCTGAAAGAAAAAAAATTCCTTCTTTATTCTTCCATATGTTAAGAATCTTAATTTTATCCCAGAGAGGAAGAGGCACTTCATAAAATTTGAAAAAAAAAATCAGTCATACACTAGTAAAATCAGCTCCTGTGCACCTCTGCCAACAACTTATAGCATTAGATCCTAGATCCAGGAGAATAATTTCACAGGCTGGTGGAAGTAAAGAGCTGTTAGTCTCCAGTGATCCAGCCAGTGAAGCGGGACATAAATCAAGCTTTGCCAATGTGTCCATCATAACAATTTGCCTGCAATTTTTTTTATCCCTGATTTGAAAGCATCAGAAAACTGAGGAGGGGAGAGGAATAGTTATTCTAATGAGATTTCTACTGTAAAGTAGAGTTGGCAAGTATGCAATTAACAGTGTGCATTTGCCTCATTTTTTTCTGAAGGATGGGAGTTAGGGGAAAAAAGAAAAACAACTAATAAGAATAAATGAAAAAACAATCAAACAAAAACCTACAAACACATGAAAATCAAGACCTTATGATATCCTAAAATAAATTTTAAACACTGAAAAAAACAAGAATATTCAAACACCATATAAAGTTTGCATACTAGCCATAGTCACAATATAAGTGTTTTTTCCACTCTATCATCAAACATTCAGAATTCCATTATAGGAGCTGAGGGTCATCCCTACAACTGGGTCAAATGGTGTTTCTGACCATGCTTCATTACTTCTGGGCTCTGCTGAATTAGGACCTAAGTAACTTGGACATCCTTTGGTTATATTTTAATCTATCTAATTATCCCCTCCTCATTAACAGAAGTAATACAAGTCTACCACTTTTTCTTTGCCAAATTAATGACAGTATTCTGCTTCTTGGCCCTTGAAAGTATCAGGGTGTAAAAATATCAAATAAGCACTCACCCATGGTAATTACTTTCTTGTTTTATGTGTAAAATGTAACACCAACAGAATGCCATTTTATCTAACAACTTAAAAATAATAGAAATAGCTTTCTATTGATTCCCCTTCCCCAAATGATAAAGACATACCTCCATTAAGTACATCCCAGCTTTGCTGTCAACTTGCATATGCAGAAATATTTTACCTCTAACACTGTTAATTAAATGCAAAATGTATTATATAGCTATATATTAAAAGGCTGCAGTAAGGTCTCCCTTTAGCCCTCTTTTCTTCAGGCTGACCAACCCCAATCCTCCAAAGCTTTCTTCACAGGGGAGGTGTTCCAGCTATCTCTATTTTTGTGACCCACTGCTAGACCCACTCTGGTAGATCCCCATTTTTCTTTATCTGCATTAAATAATCCAAGTGGGGGTTTCATGAGCGTGGAGTAAAAGGAGAGAATAACTTCCCTTGATCTGATGATTGTGTTCTTTTGGATGCAGCCCAGAATATCACAGTCTTTCTGGGCTGGGAAAAAAGCATTTTCAATCCTTATCCAACTTTTTCTCTACCAATATCCCCAAGTCCTTCTTTGTAGGGGCGCTCTCAATCCATTCCTCACCCAGACTGCACTGACACTGGGGATTGCCTCAACCCAGGTGCAGCACCATGAATTTGGCTTTTTTAAACTTCATGAAGTTCACCTGGACACACCTCTCAAGCCTGTCAAGGCCTTTCTGGATGGAATTCCTTCCCTCAAGCATACCAACCACACCAGTCAGCTTGGTGTAATGTGCACACTTCCTGGAGGTGCACTCAATCCCACTGTCTGTGTCATTGATGAAGATATTAAATATTTTTGTCCCCATATGGATCCTTGAGGGACACCAGTTGTTGCTGATTTTGATTGGGACATTGAGCTTCTGATTAACACAGTTTGGATGCAGCAATCCAGCCAATTCCTTGTTTACTTAACAGTCCATCCATCAAACCCGTATCTCTCCAATTTAGAAGGAAGAATGGTGTTGGGGACCACATCAAAGACCTTGCAGTATTCCAGGCAGATTACATCCACAGCTCTTCCCCTGTTCACTGTTGCAATCACTTACATAGGAGGCCCTCAGATCGGATGTGTGGCCCTTGGTGAAGTCATATTGACTGTCTCTAATCACTTTCCTGTCTTCCAAATGTTTCAGCGTGTCTGCCAGGAGGATCTGTTCCATGATCTTACCACACATGGGGGTAAGACTGCCTGATTGGTAGTTGCCAGACTCTTTCTTTTGACTACTTTTGAAAATGGGCATCTTGTTTCCCTTTTCCCAGTCAATGAGTCTTCACCTGACTGCCACTGCTTTTGAAATATGATGGAGACTGACTTGGCAATTACAACAGGACCTTGGGGTGCACCTCATCAGGTCCCACAACTCCTGAGAGTGCTTAAATTGTACCCTTCATGCTTTGATTTAACCCTGACAAAAGGGAAAATTTAAAAGGGGTCCTTGCCCCTGACAGACTGAAAAGCATTTACTTTTTAAATAACTGAATATTACACAAGGAAGTTAAAACCCGCTTGATATATTGCATTTGTCAGGTTATTTATCACAGCACAAGTAAATCAATGTAGTAGTCATTCAATTAATGAGATACTGAAATTATCAAATGTTATGATTGTCATCAAATATATCACATTAATCATAAGAATAAGTTTCTACAGCTATGAAACCTCTTAACATTATCAATCAGTACCTAATGCTGATAATAGCAGGAATTAAAGGGATAGAGTTATAGACTTCAAAATCAATAGGACTCATCGGATTTCATAATACTAAATAAAAGTTAATCAAATCAAATTCAATATCTCATTTTTGAGAATAAGTTCATCTCATTTTGCTAGACGAAGACTTAAACAAGCCTTTGCCCAATCTATTCTGTCTCAGTGTGTCTCCAGTTCTTTCTAGTTTTCAATGCAGCAGGGAGGTACATTGTATTGAAAAGACTATATGGCTGAAAAATATATTTTCTTTAATTTCCATGTAAAATACCAGCTGGAAAAAGCCTTAAATATTTGCTTTGTTTTGTTTGTTTTACAAAATCCAGAAGAATGGAGAAAAGTTTAGAAAAAACATTGAATAACAGATTTATGACTTTAAAACAGGCATAGAAAATTTTCAGTATTACACAAAAGGTAATGAAATTATATGTACACAGGATTGTAAAGAACATGTATCCAATATATCCCTTCTGAGCTGTATGTTCCTGTAGCCTGCAAGAGGTAATGATATGTTTAAAGTCACAACTGTTTACATTCCTAAACAAGTGTAGATGTGTACGCAAGTTTTTCTTTCCAGTCCATTGCTTTCAGGTCTGATTTTTTCACCTTGATCCTCTCTCCTCCTAGAGAACAGAAAATACATTTCCTCATGAAGCTGTAGAGATTCAAGGTGTTGTCTAGTCACAAGTACGCAAGGCAGAGGAAACATAAAGAATTCCTGGGCAAAGCCCTGTAGTGCTGAATAATAAAGCTAATTGGAGAAGAATCTGGAGGTTGTTCACTTCACAAAGCCAAGACACTGTATGTATCTTAAATGGAAAAGAAATCAGACACACACCCAAAAAACAATGTTTTCAACTGCTCAGACTATGGGAGGCAACTCTGACAATATGCCACTTTTCTGAGGGCAAGTGTGCAGAAAAATAATATTTTATTTTTAGCTGATTTTAAAAAAGTTATAAAATTAACTCCATAGAATTAAATATTCCATCTTGGACATAGTGCATGGGAAAAATGGATGTATTGACTTTCCCAGTAGAGAATAAAGTTAAAAAAGAAGTAAAATAAATAATAAAATTACATAATAAAATGGTAAATAAAAATCACTTCCAAAATCTGAATTTTCACAGAGAATATTTTAATAGTTGCTTAATACTTTTTTATTAGCACTTCACATTTTTCAATTATGACACTTATTTTCTGGTTTACAAAAGACCTTAGAGGCAAAAAAGTAGATCAGATGAACAGCTGAGAAGTCTGTACTGATCAGCGAAACTTCTGAAACCAAAAGCTTGATTAATTTTGTTAGCAGGACTGTAGCATTCAGATACCAGAAGTACTAAAACAAAAAATAGCCTCTACAACTGTTTGTCATATAAAAATTTGAGGGTCAGTTCCATTGCCTGAAAAAACCCAAAAAGGTATTCACTTCTGATTAAAAAGGTTGAATATCCAAAATAATCACCAAGCAGTTGAGCATAACAGAAGATCTGACAGAGATCAGCACCATTTTTTTGATTGGTAATTGGGGATCAAGCAGCATGCCCTGTAATATCATATAACACAATATAATATAGTGAAATATGACATTGTGATAGAATATAAATAACAGATAATATAATAATATTTTACATAAATATATAATAATATATATCATAATATATATTATTATATACAATATTAATATATATATAATATAATGCAATATTTTATTGTATCACAATATTCTGTGCAAAACTGACATGTCCACAGGGGATATTTTGATACTTGCTGATTGTCTTTTTCATAAAGCGTTTAAAGAACCTTAGATGTTCCCATTTTGGAAAACAGCCTTGGGGAGTCTCAAGTGACCACAGAGACCAGTCCCTAAATTTGTCCCTTTCTACCTCT
Source organism: Sclerurus mexicanus (assembly GCA_013396755.1). Taxonomy (NCBI): domain Eukaryota; kingdom Metazoa; phylum Chordata; class Aves; order Passeriformes; family Furnariidae; genus Sclerurus; species Sclerurus mexicanus. The sequence goes on from VWZF01003024.1 coordinate 53,025, forward strand.
CTGCATCGAATAAAACTGTATATAGGTGAAAAAACTTACAATTTTTTACACAGTCATTTTGGTTTCCCGTCTCTGTGTTTCTGTTTTAACAAGTCATCATCTCCATTACTTTTTGTTCTCTCCTGGAAGACCTCTTGTAGAAGGGGTCTCACTCCCTATTTAATTGATACAACTGGGGTCCTCTGTAAATAGAAATACAACTAACTGTTCTTTGATGATCAGAGTCAGTCTCCAAAAGCACTTAGCTCAAAGGGAACCCCCTTTAGGCAATGTAGACCTATTTTAGGCATCTAAATGCCAATTTATCTCTATTAATATCAACTGTAAAGTGCACTGGGTTACTGTGTTTTGAATACATGAATGCAGTACTTTGTGCTTTGTGGTAAATATATGGTTTTGGTCCCTTTCAAAAGAATATCTCCTGAGAGGTAGGTTTTGTGTACATGCTGGCTTTTGTTCGAATCCATTACAACCCTCTAGATTTTTTTTTTTTTTCCTTCTTGCAGGCTTTTTCATGAGTTTTTAAAAGCCTTGTAGTTACTCTTCAATAACTGGAAAGAAGACAGAATTTTTTAATTGCCTATTAAGGGAGGTCAGAAATGCTTGTACTGCAAAGCAGTTCAGATCCAAGGGAGATTATGTTATTACATTATTTTTTGATTGTTACTTTTGCAAATGGGCAGATTTCTTAGAATAACATGACTATAATTGTGCATCTGGGTTTTTTTTTTACTGGTAGTGACATTCATCTCACAATAGCCAAAAACACCAACCCAACACTCAACATCAAGATGTGCATAGGAAGTCGGAACCACGGACAGACCTCCAGTTAACAAACTGTGTTAGGTTTGTGTTGGTTCCACAAAGCTCATGTGTTTCTCCATCATGATCCTGGATGAAGGCTGGGAGCAAACAAGGAAGCAGCAACAGCAGCAGTTCCAGAAATATTTTGAATGTTGTTGTTACATTTTGGTAGTTGAGGGAAAAGTGTTTCGCCAGAGCCTTGTGAAGGTCAGATTGTGGGTGAAAGTAAACTGGATTTTGTTCAGCCTTCAAATGTTGATTATGACTGTTTCAAGTAAATTAGCAGAGGATTTTTTAGGTACAACATCCAAGGTTCAGTCATGTTTTTCAGTGAGGCTTGCAGAGTAACAGTAGTCTGAAATACCTGATTCCTTCTTGAATTGCAATTACTGAACAAATTAGAACTAGAAATCTTCAGTTTCAGATTATTCTAATCCTCACATCATTGAACCAATTGCTGAGTAAAGCAAGGAAATACGTATGAGGAAAAAAAAATCTAAGTGAAATATGTTTACAGACATCATTAACTGTGTTATCTGAGCACTTCAGAGTAGTTAACGGACTTACCTTGACAGCTTCACTGTAAAGTAGGGAAGTGATATTAAATTTTAAGAATAAAGACTTAAAATATAGCAAGGCCAAGGGTCAATATTAAAAACAAACCAACAAATTAAAATACTACAAAAAAGCCCAAACAAGCAAAATTCTCCCACCTAAATAGGAAATAAAGAACTGAACAAAAAACCTCCAAAATAAATATACCTCAGGCACTGATCTTTCTAGACTGCTGCTCTGAATTTTGTATTCTATGCTTGACATGTATGTTTGGGACATTTTGGAGAGCAAAAAATATTGGATAACTTCAAGTCATTGTCTTTTCATTATGTGGACTGAATTAGAGAAGTGTCCTAGCTCTCTTTAGGCACTAAATAGTTGGTGTCTGATCCTGTACCTGAATTGCATCGCCACAAGTACTTGTCATACTCTGGATCTTTGCAGAAGGAGCTGTTTATTTGATATTTGCACAGACCAAACATAGCGAAGTCCTGCTCTTCATGACTCAACTTTCTTGACCCTAAAGCTGTAGCAATAAAAGGACCTTCTGAACAACAAAACAGCTGCAGAAATCAGGCAGAAGTATTTGTTAGTAAAGAAAAAATTGCACATGAACACAAGGCATTCATGGTCTAACTAAAGCCTGAGTGCATACTGTCAAGGAAATGCTTCTGTGAGAGACCAATTATAAATAAATGTTTAGAAAGCAGAAAGTGAATCTAATAATTTTTATTTTTTCACCCTGATTGTTTCTTCCATTTGAAAAAATAAAAAAAAAGCTCAATAATCTGTTGCTTGTTTAAACATCTAATTATTGCAAGTTTTTGGTTGTTTATTTTTTTATGTGCAAAATACTGGGATTTTATTGCAGATATTTGAATATTGTTACCTACATAATTAAGAATTTATGTAATATCCGAGTCTACAAAATTCATGGTAATCTATATGCATACACACAAGGAGGGAAAAGCATTTTTAAAGGAGAAAAATAAGTAAGCAAGTAACATTAGCTACTAATGGTACATGAAAGCTAGTGAAGTACCTACTTTCCTACTGAGAAATCTTTTCTGTATTATCAAAGGACCATGCCCAGCAACCATCTCAGCTATTGAGCATCCCATGTCATTGATTTTGGTAGGATTTTGTGTTACTGGATCCAGGTAAGGAATTGAAGCCAAAGTCAGCCTAGAGGGAACATTGATCCATGATGGTGTGGTGAGTCCTGTGTCTCTGTGCTATTGAATCACATCATGTTTGAAAGTCATTGAATTAAAATGAATATGCCTGCATATAAATGTGACGCTTTTGCAAACCGCAGCACAAAATGTGTTGAGTCGCTCCCTGAATGATTCAGCCAAAATTTCTAAATGACTGGGTCACACAATCCACGCAGGTTGTAATTAAAAGTATGCAGGTGGATGAATATGGCTGCATTTTTCTTGGATGTGTTTCAGAGACCTATAAAGCCTCAGACATTATTAGAGATGTGCCGAATTAGCCATAAATAATTCAGGTAGCCTGAGATCCACTGCATCTGCTGTTTTGCAGAGAATCTGCATGTATTGCTATTAGCTTTCCTTCTACTCACTGCAATTATTTTTCAAACAGCTCCTTGCTATTTAAATGTGTTCTTAAAAAAAAAAAATAAAGTATCCAGATGTGCTGTGTCGAGTTTCTCCAAAATATGTCAATACATTATTTTGGGGTCATGGACTGATGTTATGTGACTCTAAATGTCAAACATGAGAAAAAAATGAATTACTTCTCCGCTTCAGATAGACAGATCTGTTCTTTTACATAATGTTCTGTCTAAGTTTTTGATTGCTTTACAGAAGATCATGCCCCTAATAAAAGTGCTTCTCCTTCTGCATTTTTGACATTGCTCTAATCCTTTTTGTTTTCTTCTCTTTGGTAGGACTGATTTGTGTAGCATGTTTGCTTCTCATATGTTCTTAGTTATCCTAGAAGTATAATAAATGCAGGAAATCAGTTAAAGTTAAAAAGAGTTAAGAAAACAGAGCAAAATAAAAAAAAAAAAAGAAAGTGAAGCCGACTATTTTGAGCTGAGTTCAGCTGTATGATTTATAGTCTCTTGAATAAAGATGGGTTAGGTGTGTTTTGGATCAAATATTTCCTCTGAAAGGTACAGATTTGTGTCAATCAGATGCCATCAAAAAGTAACATAATGCTTTTTTATTTCAAGTTTTTGAAAATAAAAATGATATCTTTATCTAAAATTATTTTTGCAAATGCATGTGAAAGTAATTTGTGGCAAAAAATTACTTTTTTTCTTTTGCAAATAAAATGTATTTTTACTTGATAAAATACCCTTACTTTTCAGAAAAACAACATAGTTTGTTCAGATGAAAACTTTTTTTTTTACAGAACTCACACAAAACCAAGATTTAATTATTCACTCATCTCTACTCCTGAATTTAAACAAGATTCCTAAGGGCTTTGTATAGCCCAAATAGCTTTTTGACTCCTTTTTTCAATGACATTTTTCTTAACTTATAAGGCTGTTTTATATTTCATGAGAAGAAGATGGTCTTGAGATGACACTCTGCAGTAGACCACAGGTGATATCTGCTGAAGTCCCAAGGTGGTCTTGGGGTGGTTTTGCATTCTTGTGGTTGTACAATACCCACCAAAATATGGCTTATTCACTTAAATTATCGCACATCAGCTGAAGGTTACTGCCTTTCACAGGTCAGGCCAAGCAGCTGAAGTTGACAGTCTGACTCACAAACTGGTTTTAAAATGAAGCAGCGAAGGAGTCCCTGCTGTGAGGATGAAAAGGAGCTCTGGCTTACTTCAAAGCACAAGGAGAATGACACACTGCAGCCCCTAAGGAATCATTTTATTATCAACAGCTATACACTACATCAAACATGTTTACTATAAGTAAGCAAAACTGCAGCTGAAGGAGATTTGATCACTGGAGGGAATATTAGGTTCTTGTGTCACTTTCGGGGTCCCAATGCTGCTCCCTAATGATGTTTTAGACTTCATTTTCCATTGTTTGTTCCTCTCTATGTCCAAGTCATATCACCACTCTGTTTAAATTCTTGTGTACTTTGCCAAAGTAATTTATTTTATCAAGTCAGGGTTGGGGGTTTAATGACTGTCACAGTCCTCCTGTCACATTCACTCCAACTTGTCATAGTCATCACAACTGCCTCTGCCCCCTTCCTGTTGTCATTATATCAGGTGCAAGGCACGCGACACATCTTTATATTTTTGATTCTTTTCCTCAATTTTTTACTTGCCAGCTTATTAGGCTACATGGTTCTTAAAGCCTCTGATACCACTGGAACAATGTGTTGGGGTTTTTTTTTCCATTGACTCTGTAAAGCCCATTATTTAGCATGATACATTGCAAAAACCTTCTAGGAAGATCCACTGAACTGCCAGGATGCTGCAAGGTTTGGTGACTCCTTGGGAGCCAGGATCAGCAGGGAATCCTTGGGGGATTCCCAGTGGAATCTCCTCCCAGAGGGAGGGGTGGGAGACAGTCAGGGGCAGACCCCACCCAGCTCGGAGCATCAAGCGCTGTGGGGATGTTGCAGCTGCACGAAACAACAAACAATGCCATTTTATGTCAGTTGAGCAGAACTGGAAATCTTTTTTCAAAGTTTTAGATAAATAGGAAAAGATCCAAAAGTTACTCTTTCAGAAGAAACTGTGGTCTCTTGCCCTGACAGAAATACTTTCTGGAAACTAAACCCATGATTGTGCATAATCTGTGCAGAATAAATAGGTCTCTCTTTTTCTCTATACTATAAAGTAGTTTTCATGGATGTGTTTTAGTTAGTATCTCTCAGACTGTTTCCCTTCATGTAATAATAATCAATACAAGTTTTTAAAAGTTTTACACTTGCTCAACAGTTTTGTGTATAAATGTGCATAAATGCACATACACATTTCAAAACATATATATTTATCTTTAAAAGCTTAAGGTTATTACAACATCATAAAGAAAATGTAAAATATTAGGAGTGAGATTGTATGCAAGTAAATACATGACCCCTCGGGAAAAAAAAGAAAGAAAAGGAAAACCTGAATTATAGAACACAGAAGCCCTTTAAAAAAAGGCAAGAGGCTACTGAGTATGGGAATATAAGGATTTTCAAGTTTATGACTGTTGGCATCTTTATTTTGGTGAGCATTAATAGCAAAATTGCCCTGGCAATGTAAATCCCGGCAGAACTTGCAAACCTTGAATTAGAATTCATTTCCTTTTGTCTTTGCTGTAATAATGAATACATATGGAAATAAATCTCCTATTTCTGTTTTCTTGAAGCCTTTGAAGATTGATGAGGAGAGGCTTTATAGCTGGATGGCAGAGATAAGAACATGTGCAGCCCATAGTTCTATGTTACAGATTTGTGTTTATATTATAGGGGTATTTGTATCTATATTATATTACCTGGAGGCAGGAGACCACTGATTCACAATAAGGGAGTTTTCAGATTCCAATATTATTACAGGCTGGACAAAGCATTTGCAAACACAAAGGCCAAGTAGTTGGCCAAAGTTCACAGAACAAGTTGCTGGCAAAGCTCGGGAAAATCTCTTTTTACACCCAGGCGAAGGTCTTAACATCTTGACTGTGCTGGTTTTCCACATCCCAATTCTAGAGGATCATTGCTTCTGTAAACATTTGATTTGAATGATGCAATTTCCCAATTTCCAAATTCACGTGGGAAAACCTAATCCATTAGGATTTAGCCTGTAGCCCAGACCTGCTGTTTTGTGGCTTGCTGATGATGAGCTGTTGGACCCTGTCAGGAATGTACAGTCCTTTCCATGCTGAATGACTCCTGTCTGTACATTGTACATGTTTTTCTGATATGTTTGAGTAACACAATAATCTCCCTGTCAATGGTGGATCAAAATGTTAGCAAAATAGTAATATTACAATAATATTACTACTATCACTGTGTTGATATTTTCCTGGCAATCCTGGAAATCCTTAGATTTCTTAAGAAGGTGAGAAAAGGTATTAATAAGCTTGAACTGTGCTGATGCTTGAATAAATCATTCTCTCAAATTAGGTTGTAGTGAAACCCATATGTTATTGTTCCTCCACTTCTGTGGAAAACAGGGGAGTTAAATAATTTCAATATTTCTTTGGTCTCCTTTCTGGGAACAGAATTTCAATATAACTTCTGGAAGAGAGGTCAAAACCTATAAAATCCAACTCTTTTCCCACATTTGCATACAACCTAAGAAGAAAATGTGGACATTAACCTGAGTATGGGCCTTTTACAGGGGAAAAACTAACAGAAAACACATTAATGTTATAATTACTGTCAAAACATGAGATTTAGAGATGAGTAAGAACAGAATTTAAATTTTAAAGAACTTTTATGAAAGGAATTACATTTTCCCAAGTAATATCTCCCATTAATTTAACATGTTCATTGTTTTCCTACTCGTAGCCATCAAATTATTCTTTCTTTTTCGCATATAGTGCTGATATCTGCTGATGGATTAGTTTGTTTACAAAGTCTGCAGCTCAACAGATTTTGAAAAGTGCTGCAATTCAGAATTTAATAGCTGGTTCTCTTGAAAGTGGAAGGTCAGAATTAAAACTGTGTACCATGAGGCTGTCACTGTGAATATGGGTTTGGTAATGATCTCTGAGGCACAAACAGAATATGCTACAGCAAAATTTATTACATAACTTTTAAACACTCAGGAATATCTTTGAGACTGATATGTAGACACATGGGGCACTTAAAAAATGGAGCATTTTGGAGACCATTTTGACAAATGATACTTCCTTCAACAATTGGCCAGCAATGGAAGTTGTGTCACTTTTAAGTGCATCTAAATTGCCTAGTACTATTAAGAAGTCATTTAAGCTTCAGCAGTGTTTTGTCTGATTCTGAAACTGAGCACTTAAAATGTATGCCTTGTCCAAACACACAATGAAAACATTATTTTTAACTTTCTTTTTAAGCCAGTCTTTCTCCACAAACATATACACATCCCAAGCTGGAAAGAAATAAAATAGTAAATGATGATGACCTGTTCTATCAAACACATGAGTGCAATAGGATCTATCACTGTGTCAGTCTGGGTGTAAGAGCTTTCTTCTAGGACTCAAGGGGATATTAAAATAAGAAAGCCTTTTTTTTAGCACTTTAGGTGATTCATGGTTTAGATGCAACATCCATGAGTTCATAGGCCAAGGAAAAGCTTAGGTAGATAGACAATGATACAGAATAAGAGAAATTGATTTTTGATTTAACAAGCCACTCACATGGACCTAATAATTTAGATATTTCTACAGTAAAAAGAGTGGGAGAAAGCTTCTGTGGAAGTTACTAAATATAATTTACAAAGTCATACAGACTATTGTAATTTATTTCTCTTACATCCTTATATATTTGTGCAGTGCCTAGAACCGGTAAGATGCAAAGCCCTGATGTTCAGTAGCCAATGAAAATGGAGCTTTTTTTCCTCTGATCAATCTTGTAGCTATTTTCTTCACTTCTTCCAATGTAAATGCATTATAGACAGTTACAACAAAGCCATTTCTCAGTCTCGCAATGGTGCACTAAACAATTTAGAAATTGCTGGCAGCATAAGTGTTTGTAAGTGGCAGCTCAGCAAATGTAAAAAATCTGACAGTCAGTCTATTCTTATGATAGGATGGGGATAATAATGTGCTGGGTAAATGCAAATCCAACAATGAATCCCATTACACATCTTTGAACCCCACCTTTCAAATGTGTCTTTGTACACTGAAACAGTGTTCTTACTGTTCTTAAAATTCGCTTTAAATAAATCAATAGCAAGTTGCTGCTATGCCAAGAAATAATCCTGGCTTTCTCAGGCTCTCCAAGCTGTCTGTATTGCTGACACTTGTATTTAGATTATGAGATTTTTTAGCCAGAGAAGGTCTTTGTTTGAATTTTGTGTGGTCCCCACTCCAGTGGGAACCCTATTCCACAGCATGGGCTTCTAATCAGTACAGAACTTGAAACATAAATCATAAAGAAAGTGGGGTAAGTAAGTGACTCCTCATGGATGGATGACAACTTGAAGAGCAGTAGGAATGCTCAGGGAGCAGTGGGATGGTACAGAAATTGGCATGGCAGCAGCTGTGCTCCCAAGATTGAAGATTTTGTCACTGGAAATCTGCAGCTATGAAGGTACAAATCCAGAACTATCTTTGATTTGCCATATGCAATCACTGAAGGCAAAAGAAATTTAAAAAAAAAAAATTAAAAATAAAATTGCTTCAGCAGAGAAAGGAAGGTAAAAAAGAAAATGTTCCTTCCCACATGGAGGTCCAGGCTTCAGCAGTGATTTAATCAAAGCAATTATAAATCTTCATATTCTTATCTTAGTACCTAAATACATTGTTATTTGTCTCACTGGATCAAAATCTTTGCTTTTGAGATGTGAACACAGTAAAAAGCATGGCACTATCTAAACTCAGCAGCAGGTAACTAACTTGTTCGTGTTTTCCTGACCACTAAGTTGGGATCTTTCAATATGCTGTTTCTAGTAGCCTTCTGACAGCATACCTACTTAAGAAGACAGTTACATGCATTCTGAAAATCTGTGGGGAAAAAAGATGTTTCAACAAGCCAGTCTCTGGAGCTACAAGAGCTCTTGCTGATGTATATCTGAAAACATTGCTTTTAACAATAATATCTGATGAAATACAAAACAGTTTGAAACAAAAGCATTGTTTATACCAAATTAGAGTGAAACTGAGAACCTACCCCTAATTATCCCTCGAAATAAAAATTGCATGTCATACTGTAAAGAGGACTGCATATTAAATGAAGGCTTATCACTCTACTGTTGGACAGCTATTTTATCTATGTCCAATTTATTTATTTAGTAGTTAAAATTAGAATTGGATTCTTTCCAGGTTTCAATACTAAAACACAGTATCAGAGCAATTAATACAGTAAGACAATATGCTTTCACTACAGTAATAAGTGAAATTCAGCACTGACATGCAAACAGGTTCAACTGAATGTCCCTTACTTCAGCTTCATTAGAGTTCAGCTTACTAATCGATAACTGAGTCAGCCATTGCTGCAGGCAGTCCGAGGAGATGAAAGTAAGAAAAAATACTGTTCTTGAAAGTATCATTTCTAGGGGATATTAGCTCAAGGGTTCACAGTTACATGCCACCAAAGCACTGACTCAGCCACTCATCTAAAATGTCATTGGGAGAATTTATCCTTGGAGCAACTGGAAATTTTCAGCTATCTGCAGACATTGTTCTGGTTAGAGTTTTAAATTTAAAATGCTCACCATGAACAGGAACGTGAGAAATACTGAATTCAGATGAATCAATAACTTACCTAAGAATCCATCTGTACTGTAGCCATGTGCTTGTGAATCATTCAGATTTATCTTTTAACAGAAAACAGAAGAATATAGCAATCCCACATATTCACCATTAGAGTTAAATGGTTGGTCAGTCACACCACAACTTACAACAAATTGCATGACATTTGACAAAAAATCTCAGGTTTCTCCTATTGTGAAACAAACTGGGTAAGAAGAAAAAGAAAAAGGAGGGGGTTTTATTGTTTTTTAGTTAGTTTTTTCTTTTTTTTTTTCATTTCAGTACTTGCAGGAAATCATAAAATCTGGGTAGCAGTTTAAAACAACCTGCTTGGATTTGTAAAAACCGTCACAAAAGGGTCTAGTAAGATTTCTTAGTCTTTTTTTAGAACTAGCAAAATGTTTAAAGTACTTACCTGAGAGCCTGAACTAGTAGCTTTGATGTGGCAAAGCTTTGATGGCATCAGCAATTCTAGTCTGTGGTTTTGACTGCTGTTCCCTCCTGTATGGCTCCTGGCACTCTTCCCTGCACGCTGCTTGTATCGCAGCCTCATTCTCCTCTACCAAGGGTCATACTGTTTGATGTGTTGTAAAAAGTTGCATTCCTGCAAATCTGCTCTTTAGTAAAGAAACCCTGCTTTGCTCTTTAGCAAAGACACTGAAGAAACTACAAAAAATGAAGAAAACTGGGAGTAATAGCTTGAGTCCTCCTAATGTTTCCGCAATGAGGGCCTTGTTCATTTCTTGTTCATTAAAGGAGTGATGCTCATGCCATTATACAGCTGTTGTGCATGTTTGTGAATAAGTTTACCTTAAATAGCTTTTGAACACAGTTTTCTCATCCAACTCAAAAGACTTTTGACAAAGGTTTTATATATAGTTCTCTAATTTCTTAACTAGCACATAAAATGTTCTTCAAAGAGAAGGAAGGCTGTTAACATATCTTTTCCTTCTAAAATATCCTATGAAAAGACATGACACAAATTCTGTGACATAAAACCCTCCAGCCTCATGCTGCATCAGGCATTGGCGAGTCCAACAGCACTACCCATTCCCAAAAGAACAAGACTTCAATGTTCCTGTACTCCATTTGACAATCATTACTTTGTGCACAAACTAATTTGAATGTCTTCATCAAAAATAAAAGGGTCTATCAAAACAACTTTTAAAGGTAGCTAACTATCATAATTTAAGCAGCAAAGAGACTTTTTATTTTGAAATGTAGCTATTTTAAAGTTAAGGTTGATCATTTTTGATATTTGGGCTATAACTCCAGAAGTGTCAGGATGCTATGGGGGCTAGAAGTTCCCTGGGGATGGGGCCCAGGCATCATGGAGACTTTCCAAGCATATTCAGAGCAAGGTCTGGTGGCCAAGGTCAATCTCAACATTCCAGTCAGGATCAAGGCAAACTGAAGGCATCAGAGGCCAGATGGGACAGCACCAGCCCTGAGTTCTGGCACCTCCCTGTATATGGAGATGGACTGAAGCCAGGACATAAAATTGGCCCATTGATGGGACTGTCCTGTTGTGTTATGGGCAGGGAGGGCAGAGAGCTGCCAGAGATGAAGACCAATGTCTTGTGGTTTCACCAAGGCAGGGACTGACAGCCCGGAGGGGCTAAAATGGGCTCCAGATCCATGGGCAGAGATGGGGAAGAAGAGATTCCTGAGCTGCAACATGTGAGCACCCTCAGAACCCTGACTAGAAGTCCATAAAGACTAGATTTTGTGCTAGTCATTGTAATATTCCTTTGCAATCCATATGTGGACTAACACTATGGAGTGCCACAGACTTTAATAGGATTACCCCACAGTAACATTGCCAGGTAAAGAAATTATATCATTGTACATTATAGGCAGAAACCTGAGACACAGAGCCATTCCAGAGGATCATGAGAGAAAAGAGATTTTAATCAATATGTTCCCTGCCATAAAGCAGTATACAACCATGAGATTTTCATTTTGGGCTCAAATAAACTGCTGTGGCGATACTGACAGTATGAGGACTGTAGGGCTAACATGAGCACTGAGTACAGCACTTGATCCCATTAAGATGATGGAGAAACACTTGTTTCAGAACTTTTTTTTTGTAGGAACGAAGTCCAGAAGACTTTTGTGCTCACCATTCTTTAACACTGCAAAATATGTGGGACTATGCTTATTTCATATCCATTCCAGTTCTATTTCCAGCTGATCAAGTCCTTTGGAGGGGTAGAAGTCCATTGGTGAGATCTCCTGAGGATGAGATAGGACACAAAATCAACTCAGACACATAACTCTCTCCTGGATGTGGACCATATTTCTTAATTCTGGGAAACGCAGAGTCCATCATGAGTTATCTGGTTTACTGGAGAAAAATGGAGAGGCAATTATTAACCAAATTAAGTCAAATTAACCAAGGCATCAATTCAGAATCAGGCTAAAAAGGTAGGTTTTTCATTATACTTGGACCAACTATTTGTTTTTGCTTGTTTTGCAAATTTATTTTCTTTCTTCTACAGGCCAAGCATTGTCACCTGTCCACTTCTTGTCATCACATGACATGAATAAAAAGAATAATGGAAATCACACTTTAATCTAAGAGACCATTCCCCTTTTGCAATGCTCTCCTGTGTAGTGGCTGTTAGAGTCCAGCAATATGACAAAACATAACACAGACTTTAACGGGAGTTTTTAATTTCATTTTCATAGTTAAGGAACCTTTCTTTAAATTGGTTTTCACTGTTTATCTTGTTCTCACTTAAAAAAGACAGGACCACCTGCATATAGATAACAGAAAGGGAAATGAGTTTTGGTATCTCCTATTTTAAGTACAAACATTGCTCTTTATAGTCAAAATCTGCTAAGGGATTGATGGTATCTTGACTGTATTTGTTTTCCTTCTCAATTCAATTTACAGAAAATGTCCTAGTGCAAGAAGCAGCAGAGTAAATACAGTGATGCACAGAATAACAGCATTAAGTTTATCTCATTTGGGTCACCTGCCCAATTCTCCACCTGAATATGGAATGAAGATTCCAGTGTCTCAACGATTCAGCCTTAGAATTTTGGAATTTGTCTGAGGAAAAATAAAAACAGTCAGCAATGCTGGGACAGAGAACACAGAAATGAATATTCTTGGACAGATAAAAAAAAGGTGCAGTTTTTCATAGAAATCCAAGACTCCCTATAATCTTGTCTGGGACACCTGTATTTCAGCCCCCATGTCCTTACTTCACTAGTATGAAAATCATATAATGAAAGAGGAAAGATGGGGGAGGTAGATGGCTAGCACTCACTTGTCACTTTGTTGTAGAGCTGGGATATTAGTGAGGACACAGAGTCACTGGAGCTAAAAAGCAATCCTATTGTTGTGCTGTATACTTACCTTTGTTTAAAAATACCATTTGTACTGTGATGCAGCTGTGATTTAAAACCAAGTTTAGTGATCTAAAATAATTTCTTACAGTCTCTTCTTGCTTAGCTTGAAATGTTCTTCTGCATCTTGAAAGCATGACTCCAAACAAGCCCAGAGCTGCAATTTGGTGATTAGATGCATCCTGCTTCTGTCTTAGTCCCATGGGAACGACGTATAGGTATATTCTGCAAGGATTCTGAAAACTCCTCCTGAGGTTTCTTCTTGAGATATGGTACAAAAATGTACCTTGACAAAACATTCAACTTTCTAGGTGACTTAGTAGCTGAGACACTCAAACTAGGTTTTGGTCTTGGATCCAAAAATGGCATCTAATTTCTGTCCTGAGAATTAATGTGAACTGTGTAATACTGAAGAAGCAAGAACCGATACTCAAAATTTTCTATATTGATCAGTGGCCTTAGCACAAGGCAGAGAGTCCTTCCTCTGCTTTTTGGTGTGCTGCTCATTCTTTCACTCTGTACCTGTGAACGTCACATGTCTTTAATGACAAGAAGTGCATCTACGGCAAGAAGAGTCAAAAGAAACTTGCTCTTTGGACGCTCAAGTTATTCTGCTACTAAAATTAAGGACAAACCTAATAATGTTCCTAATGTAAATTTTCACTGGAATATGAACTAATAACATGTTAAGATATGCTCTAGATCAGTTTAAAACTTCTTAGAGTCTTAATATATTTTTAGATGCTTTTTGCACTGGATTACCTTAATTCATCCTGGAATGAAAGTGAAGAAATCGAGGTCCTCCTTGAAAAGAGATATGACCCCATTTCCTCAACAATTTCATGAATAGCTAAGAATCTTCCACAATAATTAACAAAACAAGCAGTAAAAGATGTTATCTTGTGAATATGACTTCAAATACTTTGGCATTGCAGTTTTTGGTGGGTTCTGTCTCTCTTGTCTCTTCTTTGCTCTCATACAGTACATTTGCTATGAAATAGTAACAGAAGAGTGAGGTTTACTTGTCAGTCAAGAACAACTCATAGTTATGTTTTTTACTTCTTTTCAGACTTTTAAATTTCATTTTAATTCCTTCAATACTAGATAAAGGGATCTAGCTGTGGGTTCTCAATTTGGATGACATTAAAGGTAGCCTTAAATGACTAACTTTGGGTGTAAGTTCTGCAGAGGACTGATCTCTGCTCTTTGAAAGTCCAGCGACCCCTGCTTGTGTACCTCATTGGATTTAGAGAAACTTGGCAACCTGGGAATCTTGGCACCTCTTTATTTTTTTCCAGCTCTAATCTTCAAGTGCTCTACCTGCTGATACAAGGTGACATGTTACTCATAATTTTCTTGCGTAAGTAGTAGTAAAAATTAGAACTGTTTAGAAAATCTGCCACTAGGTGTAAAGACAAAAGAACTTTGGGAATCTGTGTTCCCTTGAAATCAGCCCTTTCCTTTGCACCAGCCACTACCAGGTAACTACTTTACTTGGACTGCAAACCTAAGCTAAATTTAACCAATGACTTAGTTTGACATCTTCATGTGCCATTAGCCAGAGTCCCTGAGTCCTTGGTTGTTCCTAAATGAAAAGTCAGTGGTTTTATTTCAATGACTGGGTTTATGGCAGTGAAACATGGTTACATCAGGAAAACTTCTGACCTTTTGCTGATTCTTTTTGAGAACTGCCCTGCTAATGACTATTCATATTAATTGGAAACCTGAAAAACAGATGTTTCAGTACAATTCTTCATTCTCTGATGCTCAGTCACCCTGCTAATAGTACTGCCACCCATCAAGAGATAATAGACTCAATACAGTGTAGCAAGAGTAAACCGAATATTCGACTAACATCAGCGTCTGATCTCTGCTAGTGCCAGATAACTCACCAGAACATTTTAAGAAGTTTTACTTCATTGACTCTGTTATAACAGACATTGAACCTGACCCTCTTAAAAAGCCTCTGATGTTATCTAGTGCTAATAAACCAATGGAACACAGGAATTGAGAACTTGGTACTTGCTCAGACCTACCAGCCCTGCTGGTAGTGTGGCAACAACCTTTCTTCGGAGACCAGGATAGACAGGGTAATAACTCCTAAAAGAACCGCCACATATTTCATCTCAGTTGTCAACATTTTTAGTCAGTGTTCAGTTGTGAAGATGATGTGGATCAGTTCAGGCAGCTTTTGTCTTTTGCTGCTTGCTATTGTCCAATTCAAAGGCTGGAATTATGAGTACTACATGTAAACTCTTCATGCACCATAAAACTCGTGGAGAAACACATCTTTCAAATACTATTTTTTATAAGATATTCAAACCACATTCTTATTTATTTTCACTAGCTAATTTTTAAACTTGAACAGCTTGAGATGTATCCCAGAGAAAAAGTTGGAGCCATGTCCTTTTTAGGTCAGTTTCAGCAAATATGCGGTACCTTCACTATGGTTAACATCCCTTTTTTCATCCCATGGGTGTTTTGACCTAATGAGGCTGATCTTTCACTTCAGGGATACAGATTCATCTCTTGAAAACTTAAAGGTGTGTGGTCTCTGCTGTCAAACCAGTTGAACATTTCTATGTTTTATTTCTATGTTTTTTTTCTATGTTTTTGATTGACTCACGGATTAACAGAAGGATAACATAATCTCAACACCAATTTAAGTTAAAACTCATTATTTTAAAACTAAATTATAATCTAAATTAAAATTCAGTTCCATCTAAAAATATGGAAGCTATGGGTGTGAAGCTGTGCCTATAAGTGTCCTCATGTATATTCTGAAGTTATACTGTAAAAAATACTATTGCTAAAAGATGGAATAGCAATTGTCCTGACAAATTTCCTCCCTGACTATGAAAATAGCACACTCTTTTGAATTGAAGAAGGATCCAGGAATAGTAAATATACATTGTATTCTAGAAATCAGCTTGACACACTATGGCTCACTTGAAACATATCCATCAGTGGTGATCAGAAAATTAATTAATATAAGAGAAAGGAAATGAGAACAGAAGACATTCTGCAAGATTGTTCAGATTTCCAAAGGATCTTATTAACAAAGATATATTCTTGTTGTCAAAACCCTTTTTTCAGCCATCTTTCTTCAGGGCTTGTGAATGGCAACTATGAATAGAAGCATAGCCATTTACAGAAGAGCCAAAGACATATGGCAAATCTCTTACCAGAATGCCTCTCTAACTTCACTGTGAGACTACACATATTTCCATAACTTTCTGAGCCATAAATCTTTAGATTAGGAAAAGAACTTAGAGGACTTACAAGTTTCATGTAAGACTCTACTGCTTTTTATAGACTATGTGATGTCTCTCGTAAAGTGGTTTTCACGTTCCCTAATTGAAGGAATATCCCTGCCACCCAAGCTGGTGATGGCTGGGGGAAAACAGGTTCTGGCAAGGGCCAGGGGTGGCAGTGGCAGAGGAGAATGGAGCAGGAGCAGAAGGATCCCAAAGGGGGACCTTAGGAGGAGGAGGAGAGCAGGAGCAGCTGCAGGCCCTGATCAGGGATCCTTGGTAAGTGATTTCCCTGTCTTTATCTCAAACCACAAACCTTTCCACCCTATTATTTCCCCCATCCTACTGAGGGGAGACTCTCTGAGAGAGTGAGAGAGACTCTGGATGGGAGGTTGACCCTTAGCCAAGGTTAACCCTTTCTGGTTCTGTTGACTTTTAGATGCAATCTAAGTTCAAGGGTCTCATAAGACAAAGGGGATAAGACAGTTCCCATTTTAGAGTGACACCATCTGTGAAGGTTATTTTACCACTTCAACTGGCTGATGCTCCTGGGCTTACCTAAGGTGGCTCAGATTTATGAACTACACTCTTTAAGTCTCTAAATTTGGCCTTGTGCCAAATAAATAACAATAAATAACATGAAGGTCTTGATGAAGAGCCTTCCTGACTGCCAGAATCCCCATTTCTGTGCTCAACAACTTCAGATCAGGTTCTCATGATGAGTGATAACTCTTAGCAAGTAAGCTGTTGCCTTCTTCATCAGTTCCTGGATTGGTTTACTCTGTAGACACATACAAAGCACATTGCAGTCTCTTTTTGTAAAACTACATCTCAAGGATCTCAGTAGCACCCATAACATCTGAAACTGTCAAAACCACTGAACAGAAAGATGTGAAAAAGAGTTGTTCATTTCCAAATGTGACTAAAAGCATCTGCACAACTATCAGACTCCATTAATCTGTAAACAGTAATTATTGCCCATTCATATAACAGAATCTTAATTGCAAGAATGAATGCTAATGTAATATATAATTAATCTGAGAGGATTCTAAAAACACATGCATTAGCAAAGTAAGAATAAGTCAGTACTACCTTTAATTATCTATATGGGTTTGGGTTGTTTTCAGGGTGAGACAGAAACACAGATTATAAAACCCAGAACCCTCCATTTTCTCTGCTCTCTTCAGCAACAAGCTGTGTATTTGGGTTAATGTGAGAAAAGAAATTACTTGCCTACAGCCTGTAGAGATATAAATCTGATATCAGACTTCTCTTCCTACTCAACTTCTTGCTACTAGTCAAGTTAAGTTTGCATTACTTGAGGATCTAGCCAGTATTTACACCACTATAACTAAAAATCTTTCTTCATTTTGACAGATTTTAGCTGCAGAAAATGGAGCTATCTAGCATAAACTAAGTTGTGAAAGAAGCATAGTCACAGTAAACCAGAGTTCTGTAATCGTGGTAGACTGTGTACACACAGACACTACAGTTCTTGGGGTTTTTTTTCCCTATGAAACTCCTACACCTGTCAAAAGGAATTGTATAGATGTATTTCCAGCAGAATGCAGTCCCAATTCTATTATAAAGAGTAAAATTACACAGTCCTATTTCTATTATAAAGAGGAGAATTATAAACAGCAATATTAAAGCAAAATTTGAAAAGTTTTATTGTTCAGAAAGAATGATTGAAGAAGATGCAAGGGCAAACAGGGACAGGAAAAGGGGGAATGGCTCTAAGCTGACAGAAGGCAGGTTTAGATTAGATAAGAGAAAGAAATTCTTGTGATAGTGGTGAGGCACAGGTTGCCCAGAAAATTTATGGCTGTCCCGTCCCTGAAACTGTTTAAGGCCACACTGGGTGTGGTTTTGAGTAACCTGGTCTAGGGGAAGATGCCTCCTGCCTATGGCAGTGGGGTTGGAGTGAGATGATCTTTGCAGTCCATTCCAGTCGAAACCATTCTATGATTCTATAGATTACAAAACCAAGAGTCCTTTGTTTGAAGAGAAAACAGCTGTAAGCAGAGGAAGAAGAGGCACAGAAAAAATGCAACAGAGGCCTGTAAAATCAGATCTGGCATGGAGAAAGTGAAGAGGGGAAAAAATAGAAAATAATTGATTTCTAAGATAAGGAATTTTTGTCAGGGATGGCAATGCTACAGAATGGATATGAAGCTATATTAGCCTTTAATAAAACCCAGAACCATTTCCTACTGTGAAAAAAAAATATTTTTTTTTGTTATCAATAACATGGAGTATCTCATCTATAAGCATCAAAACAATCATTCTGTTGTTTTCAGTGAGAAATTCAATAGATCCTATTAACACTAAAATCCTCTTGATTGTGGAAATCTATCCTAGGTTACCTTTATTTTTAAGAACTGCTACCAATTATTACTAATGGTTATAGTTCAAAATGCAATACTGCTGCATTTGAGCAGGAAAGATTTCCTAAGTACGTTTCCAATTTCTAAAGTTGCTTGATTCCTAAAAAGTCTTATTGAGCAATATGCCTGGAATATTCTCAGAGATTATTGTCAGAGTGAGCAAAGGTCAGGCAAAAAAGCAGAGCATTAAATCTTTGAGGAGATGACAAGAGTCTTCAGCAGATATAGGCTGATTGAATTATTCTAATCTGCTTTTACTTACTGTCCTGGTTTTGGCTGGGATAGAGTTAACTTTCTTCCTAGTAGCAGGTATAGTGCTGTGTTTGGACTTTAGGAGGAGAATAGTGTTGATAACAAATGGATGTTTTAGCTGTTGCTGAGCAGTGTTTATATTCGATGGAAAACTTTTCTGCTTCTCACCCCACCCCACCAGCGAGGACACTGGGGGTGCACAAAGAGTTGAGAGGAAATACAGCTGGAACAGCTGACCCCAACCTGCCTAAAGGATATTCCACACCATACTATGTTATGCTCAGTATATAAAGGAGGGGGGAAAGCTGGCTGGGGGCCACTGCTCAGAATCTGGCTTGCATCAGCCTTAGGGTGGTGATTAATTGCATTGTGCATAGTTTGGTTTGTATCTTCTAATTACCACTATTATTATTATTATTATTATTATTATTATTATTATTATTATTATTATTATTATTATTGATACTGTTATTTTGTCCTCTTAAACTGTATTTATCCCAACCCATGAATTTTACCTTTTTATTTTACCCACTGTGGGGAATGAGTGAGCTGTGTGGTGTTTAGTTACTTGCCAGGTTAAACCTCAACACAAGTCAAACATACGGTTCCTCCAGATGGGTTTTGAATAAAGCACATTTTAAACAGGATAAACAGCAAAGCTTATCTTTATGTAAGGAATCTTCTAGCAATGATTTCTTACTGAACTGAGTGGACAACTCTGTGTAAATGTGCATGTACATTCATGAAGGGATGCACACAGCATTGATCCAAGGTGGTGAGATAAGAGTGTTGTCTGCACAGCCGGAATCTCACCAGGATGAATGGCACATACTAGAGAACAAAAGCTTTTTAACACTCTTACCCATGCCCATTAAAAATACATATTCATTTACTCACACTCACACACTGTTTTGATTATAGGCTAATTTCTCCCTTTTTAGTATTGCAAAGGACTCTGAGGTAGAAAACTTGTGTCTGTATCCATTTTTATAAGAGAAAAAAAGGATTTTCCACTAGCAAACAAGACAGAGAGAGATGCCCCCAAACTCTAGACCCTGATTTATCCCAGATTCTGGAAACATATTCTCAGAGTGGCTGAAAAACCCAGTCCCTGGCAATGAAGGAGATAATCCACTCACTTGTTCTTATTTCTTAGTAATCTCTATGATGTAGTTTAATTTTCAATTAAATGCCAGCATAAGCAAAATGAACATTTTGATCTATGTATTTTAATAGATAAAAAACCTTGTATCTTTGAAAGGTCTAGGACTGTTTTATTACATTTTTAGTTAGTCCAATGAGAAAAATCCTCTACAATTCTATTTGTCACATTATTCTTTTGAAATGATCAAAATCTTTTATATAGCTAGCAATATAAAACAAACATAGTTCATATTAAAATCAATACTCATTGACTTTTCAAAGCAAAACAGTTTCTACCTCAGGGGTTTTGGTTTATTTTTGTGTTATATCATGAAACATCACTTTAGCTAGCAATCCATATTTTTACTAATAACACTTATCCAGCACATTTTCACTTCAATTTATTTAGTGCTGATCATCCAAGCATAAGAAAACACTTTGCAAATAGTGTCTAACTTAAAAAAAAAAAAAAGAAAAATGAAGAATGGTAGTAAAAATAACATTCTGCTTCATATTTTTTCTCCTCATGTGTTTTCAGAGCCAGGTCTGTTAAGTCAACTGGTATGTTTTTCTTATTTTTACCCATATTTTGGTTGCAGAAGTCACAAAAGGTTGTGAAGGTACCACCGCAGAATCTTTACTACTACAGTGAATCTATCTTTGCTCTATGCTTCTAATCTAAATCTCCAGGCCTGCTGGGAAGAAAAAAATTACATACCAGAAATCCAAACTGAGCTCAAGACCTGTTTTATTAGACATTATGGAACTATAGTGTAAGGATGGGATTAATCTCTGAGCTTTATAGATAAAAGTGCTGAAGTAATAAACAGTTATTATTACTACCACTACTATGAGGATGATAAAACTTTCACAAAGGTCCTTTAAGTATGCAATACTCTAACATTTCTGTGAAGATAACTCATAATTACTGGTAAAGAGGCATATACTGTTAAGAATTCACTGCTGTTATTTGCCATAGGTAAATAGTACTGCAGATCCTAAAAAAAGCCATAATACTCTGTGTATCAGAGTGTATCAACCTCCATGTCTTACTCCCTCATATTTTACCTTCTGATATATCTCCATCTGTTCACATTTACATTACTTCTATGTTGCAAAATGGAGAATGAATTGAAAGAGATAATACATGGAATATTTTGCTTGTTGGGCAACATATTTTTTGTGTTTGTATGTAGTAAACATTGAGTTTTTTTCCTAAAGTTAGTGTCAATGTTTATTGCCCTTTAAGGTAATCCTTAATTTTGTTTTCATCTTAGATGAATATTTGTAATGTTAAGTCAATATGTCATGACAAAGTATTTGAACTTTATGCATAAGACCTCAAAACACATTTTATATTCTGTGTAAGACAGTCTTCAGTGCAATACTGGACAGCACAAGACAAGTTTAGACTTGTCTGTGCAGTTTGGAAAATCCAGAAATGTCCAGTTTGTAGTGAAACTTCACAGTTGTTTTCCATGCACAGAGTCACAATCATTTAGGTTGAAGAAGACCACCAAAATCATCGAGACCAAGCTTTGACTGATCACCCCTTGTGAACTAGACCATGGCACTCCATGCCACGTCCAGTCCTTTCTTGAACACCTCCAGGGATGATGACTCCCCCACCTCACTGGGCAGTCCATTACAATACTTAAAGTCCATTCTAGTGCTCTCTATTCCATGTTGTGCAGTCCATATTGTCCATGTCTCCTCCTCGTGACCCAAACCAGGTTTTTGAGATAACCCTGCTCTTTCTCATTTGCACGTTTTTGGTTTTGATATTTGTTTTCCAATTAACTTGAATTCCCTATAGCTCAGTTCATGTCTGGATGAACTTGAAAACTTAACTTTCTCCCTCTCATCTGCCTAATTATTTACTTCCTCTTTTGACCCATTCCACAATCCTTTATAGGTGAACATTAACTCCGTAAGGTTTTAGTCCCCATTTATTAAAAATAATTATTCAACTTTCTCATTTCTGTGCTGACTTCCACTTAATGTTTGTCTAGGAACTACACAGTGAAACTCATTCCTTTTTTTCAATTAGATCTTCTAGTTGGATCTTCCTTTAGCAAAACCAATACCAAGGTCTGTAAGTCAGAGCTTTTGAGGTCTTTTAAAAAGGTGACAATAACTAAAGAAATATTTCCTCTATGTCTTTCTTTCTTCTTCCTGCATACAGAACACTTCAAAGACCCTTGATCTCCTGTTTACTTAGGGGAACAAAACACAGCAATGCAAGCTGGTATTTGTACCAGCAGTTAGTGCTGAATGTCTATTGTACTGAGCCCTCAACAAGTGTAGGTATAATCCATACCTGAGAAAAAAAAAACATCAAAATGCTTCGCACTCCAAACTGGAGGACACATAGAGTCAAGCAGAATAAGAAAAATAATAGTGGTTTTCAGGACTGAATCATGAAGTATCAGCAATCAAAGGGTAGTATTCTTCTGAAGGGAGATAGAAACGAAACACCAACACAATACCATCTCAAAAGATAACTCAGTAATTTCACAGAATCATAGAATATCCTGTGTTGGAAGGGGCCCAGAAAGGTCATCAAATTCCAAGTCCTGGCCCTGCACAAAACAACAGCAAGAATATCATCATGTGCCTGAGAGCATTGTCCAAACATCTCTTGAGCTCTGTCAGCCTTGGTGCTGTGACCACTTCCCTGGGGAATCTGTCCCATTGCCCAAACACCCTCTGCATGAAGAACCTTTTCCTAATATCCAGCCTAAACGTCCACTCACATAGCTTCAATTTCATTGATGTAAAGCACAAGTAGATGAAAATGACCTTTCCTGGTTATGACAATGAAGACAAAAAATGCCATTAAAGTTTTCTGAACTCAGAATATGGATCAAGGTGAAGAAAAGATGCACAAGTATTGGTAAATTCTAAGCTCACAATCACAATCACAAAGTCAAGCCTTTTAGTTTATGAGATTCTTTTAAAACTTTTTGGGCAGCTTCATCTTTTTTTTCAATTCTGCTTCTGTTCTTTCTCCAGGTACAAAAGCCTGAAAACCACTTTGCAAGAGCACTTAAATATCCAGTCCACAAGGATTTTTGCTATGACCTTTTCTTTTTTCTTTTTTTTCCCCCACGTATCTTAAGTGGCAGTTAAGACAACTACACCTCAGAATATTTCTTACACCACAAATGCAATACTTTCTCACAAAGTATAGACAAGTAATTTCAAAGGATGCTTGAGTATGATTTAATGAAACACCTTTTTCTGCTACTCTGAAATTGTGTGTTTATTGCAACAGAGAGAGTTTACAAGATCAAATTATGGGTGAAATTCATGTTTGTAAGTGTTTCTTGGGCTGCAAAATTTCTGCACAGCACAGCAGATATATATATCAACCTCTGAAAAACCTCGTGATGCGGACAGTGAGGCAGACCGGAGAGGATGGGAAAGCAGAGCCAAGACTGGCACTAAATTGACATCCAAAATGAATTCCCACAACTGTACAGCTGTGGAAGGGCCTCCCACTTTCATTTCTATCTCACACACACCTCGAAACAGAGTTCTTCTTATCAAGACACTTGAGAGCAATAATTTTTCTCACAGCTTATGAGACTTCCTCCTTCCTTTTACTACTTTTACCTCATTTATCAACTATTCACATGATTCCTGTAGTTTGTGTACTAGGATTTCTGGAGCATCCACACCAGAAATGTGACCATTTAATAGAGCTCCTGTCATATATCTGCCAGAGCCATGGAGATATATCAGGAATATCCTAAAGCATTCTAAGTGGCAATAGATGTCTGCTTGTGGGCAACTAAACTGAATCCCTTGAGCAGAAATACAAGAGATTCAGATAAATTGTCACTAAGTTAAATTTAGAATCATTTTCTCTCTAGTCTCAAAGTACTCAAAATCGCATTGAATATAGTTGGAAATTAGGTACTGATTGCATATGAAGGCATCCGTCTTCATCTGGAGAAGTCCCATTTTAAACTTCAGACCTTTTCTAGATGTTCTATGCAATATTTAGTAAATCAGCAATAGTTTTGTACCAAATATTCTCAATGTTTTTTCGTGTTTTTTTTTTTTTCCTGGGGGAAGACATGGTGAAGTCATATGTCATTCTTGAAGCCAAGTGATGTAAACAACTTAGATGCATATATTTTTCAGAAGTACCACTCAGCTGCAAGGTATCACTTATGGAAACATTTATGCGCAACTCTCTTTGTCATCGATGACAAAGGCTGTTCAATTTCAGGATGAAGTGAATAAGAATACAATACTTCAAAGCTGGCGGTCTTCAGTACTTCTCTTGGACAAACCAATAGATCTATTCAGCTTTGAGAACAGCATGCAGCATATGGAACCCTAAATTATGTGCAGTCAAACTACAAGCCTGCGAGTCCACTAGCAAAGCAAAGTATGATTTCACATAATTCAGTGAAGTTCTTGTCATTAGATATTTCCAACAAGCAAACAAATATACACAAAGCAACAAAAAGCACTGAAGAATTTTACATAATTTGTTTCATGGAATGTATGATACCAGCAGGAACTTGACAAGCTGTACTAGATCACTGCTATACTTCATGGAGAAAGATGGATGTTTTCACCAGCAAGACATTTGGCCTATTGTAGGCCACTACTTTAGGAAAAAATGTGCTCCTTTCTTTTCAACAGATAGTCTTTTACAATCTGTTTTCTTATAATGACCAATAAAGGCTTATAGAAAACTAGCTCAAAGCATGTATTGTTAATGCTCGACAAGGTGAGATTCCCTCCCTGTAAGTGACTGGTGTCATTTTGAGCACTGTGCTCTCCTAAGATTTGCGTAGCGTTTGCCATCTGAGTGCAGATGTCTTCAGTATCCCAGAGCATCACTAATGATCTTAAATGCCCTTTTTAAAGCAGCTTGGTTTACCCTGGTGAAGTCTGTCTTAGTTAAATGAAAGTCACCTCACTTTTGCTCAACCCATTTAGAGTAGTTATTTATCTTTCAGTCTTGTGTTACTTTAAGTCTTTTTCTACATTGCACCTGGAACAAAATAGGACTGCAAGCCAGGAATTCTAACCAGCACCAAACTATTTCAGATCACTTACTATACCCAAAAAATAAAAGAAAAAAAAAAAAGAAAAAACAAAAGAAAAGAAAAATAAAATTAAAAAACAACCAAATCAGTAATAAAATTAATCTTGGAACAGAAGACAAAGGGCATTTCAGTTTGGTCTGGCAAATAGTTTGTTTAATCTGAATGGATTTTTTTTTTTTAAATAAGTCAGTAGGTACCTGGTCATTAGAAATTGTTGCTGCAGATAAAGAAGCTTAAATAAAACTCTAGGCAGGGCAGGTCAAGTTGAAACAAAAACTGACAAGTCCTGAAGTCTTGGAGAGTTAATTTGGTTCAATAAGACCAAGGGCTGGGTCCTGCAGTGCTACAGGCTGGGTCAGCCACTGGAAAGCTTGGTGGAAAAGGACCTAAGGTTGCTGGTTGACAGCAGCTGAACATGAGCCAGTGTGTGCCCAGGTGGGCAAGAAGGCCAATGGCATCCTGGGCTGCATCAGCATTAGTGGCCAGCAGGACCAGGGCAGTGATTGTCCCTCTGTACTGGGCACTGGTGAGGCCACACCTTGATTCCTTCATCTTGTTCTGGACCATTCCATTCAGGAAAGACATTGAGGGGCTGGAGGGTGTCCACAGAAGGGCAACAGAGCTGGTGAAGGGTCTAGGGATTAAGTCATATGAGGAGCAGCCTTGAGAAAAGGAAGCTTGGGGGTATTTTGTTGCTTTCTACAACTACCTGAAAAGGTCAGAGTCAGACTCTCCCAGGCAACAAGTGACAGAACAAGAGTATGTAGCTTCAATCTGAAACAGGGGACGTCCAGGTCAGACATCAGGAAGAATTTCTTCATGGAAAGGGTTGTCAAGCATTGGAACAGACTGCCCAGGGAGATGGTGGAGTCACCATCCCTGGAGGTGTTCAATAAACAGATGAATGTGTCACTTAGCGCTCTGGTCTATTTGACAAGGTGGTGGTTGGTCAAAGGCTGGACTCAATGATCTCGGTGGTCCTTTCCAAACTGAGATTCTGTGAAGCCTGTGGTCTGTTACTGACAATGACAAAATAATATTTACTGAACTTCAGGGCTACAGAAAGAAGCATTCAAGGCTATAGAAAGAATGGCACTTCCATGGTTAAAGTTGTTTAGTACATATGCTATTACATTGGTAGTCCAGACACTTTAATTCCTTTCTTTACACTTTCCCAGATGGATCATGACTTTTACCTTTCATAGCTCAGCCTAGTGTCCTAAGAAATGGAACAATACTGCATTTCTTGCAGAAATATCACAAAGATCAATTAAGTAATGCTTCAGAAGGATTTCAGGATCCTCTGAAGAGTCTTTATCTTGTGAAGGGCAGAACACCACAGCTTTATTGCAACATTTGAACACAGATTTAGCTTGGACTCCTGGGACTTCTCATGCATTTAAAGTTGAACATAAGAATAAGTGTATCAAGGAAAAAAATCAGAATACACAGTATAAAAAGCACCCAGCAGGGTTGGACTCAGACATGTAGCTAGACAGGGATAAAGTATTATTTTGATTGTGTTCCCCCCAACAAATCTTGTCAAGCAACCATGAAAAGTAATGTGCCCTGTGGCTGATGCCCTGGCTACTTTATTCTGTAATGAGCATGAGTGAGACAAATTCTGCTTGCCTTGTTCCTCCTTTATCCATTGTTTGGATGTGTCCCAGTGAAATCATTAGACTGGCACCACTACAGAAACCACTCTTTAAAATTAGCATCACTTTCAGAATGCCACTTATGCAGAATTTCTATATTTTTCCCACTTTTCTCTTTTCCTATTTTCTATATTTTTCTGTTTTGTTGTTTTTTTTCTTTTTTTTCCAACCTCTCCCTCTTGCTTCCTCTCCCCCCTCTTCTTTCCCTTTCCCTTTCCCTTTCCCTTTCCCTTTCCCTTTCCCTTTCCCTTT